>JASJOG010000299.1:0-332990 GCA_030142905.1 Heliopora coerulea | reverse complement strand
TAGAAAAGGTAGGACAGTAGTTTGGTGCACTTTTCAAATCTCTTCTGATATTGCAAGCATTCTTTATCACCAACTCATCCTGGTCTTTAGCATACTTTCTTCACCATTGTTGCTCCTCTTCATAATCATTTCCTATTTTATTTTCTTGGAAGTTGCTTCAAGAATACCTGTATCTGCTACTGGTGGTTTTTATTCATTGGAAAGAAAAAGATGTATTTCATGATATACCAATAATGCCAAATTATTTTACCAAATTACTGGTTGCTTTTTTCTTAAGATTGTCATCCTATGAAGTGAACATTAAGCCTTAGACTTCAAATATGGTGCAGTGGATGTCAGTAGCAATGGTGAAATCAAATTATTGAGGATGAATGGAAGTGTGACACTAAAGACTGTTTCATTTAATGTCTATCACTATCACTTCAAGGGCTTGCACCCAAATCTACAGAATAAAATCATACTGTACAATTAACCTGAATATAAGTAAAACTTGCACCCATGCTCATTGATCAGTTAAAATACATTTACATGAGGAAGAAAAAACAACTGGTGCATTGCATGGGTGTGCCATGATCTAACAAAAGTTATTGATATAATAGTGGATGCATTTTGGATTCAACGAGTTCTTTGTAGCATCCATGCTACTGTAATTGGTTAAAGAGCAAATACATACAGTAATTGAATGTGATTGACCAAGTGTAATTGCCCAGAATGCTGTTGTCAGTTGAGTTTAAAAAGCTAATTCAACTAGGCTTCATAAGTTTCTGATGGCAAGCTTGTCAAATCCATCATTATTAGTGTTAGGAAAGTGTCATTATTTTAGTTGAAAGAAAGGTAAAATTCTGACTTTATATTCCAGCAATACCATCTAACAAGTTACTGGTCAACCTTGCAATAAAAAAAAATATTTTGGGGAAAACAATCAATTCATTGCTGACTTGAACTGACAGTCAAATTGACTGACTTAATGATCTTTGTTCTTCTTCTTCTAACATTCTCTTTTTTACATAATCTTACCTTAAACAACTAAATTTATAGAATTTTTTACTTTTTTAACTCTATTAAAACTTCTACATATGAATGCACTAGATATCAAATTTAACAATACAGAACTAAACTCAGGTTTAAGACTAGCAAAGAACCATTACATTTTGCTGAGTTTTTGTTGACTTTGTTTATACATCTAGTTTTGTAACCAATACTGCAATCAGTGTCCTGACACTTACATGCACATGTAAATAATGACAGCCAAATATTCATCAATGACTCTCATTACCTGTTGTGTACATGTATATAGATGCAGCTTGTTTTCCCAAACATTTACTCTAATGATGACTTTGAAATAAAGTTAAAATATCACAGTTTCAACATTCAACTTTTGTGACTCTTAATTCATTACTTAAACCATGAGTTTACAAGTTTTATTTCCTGTTTGGAATTTGATTTGTTTTATGCAACTTAACTGCCATAAACATGCTGGCATAAGAGTGTTGCCATTACCTGTAGCATTTGTAAAACAGACACATGATTAACCATCTACTGTAGAGGCAGATGGCCTACTCTACTAAATTAAACCATCTGGAATTAGCCTGGATCAAATTCTCAAATGTATCCTTTCCCCTTAACATGGATTGTAACCAGTACATGTTTAATGGAAACACTTGTTTCCAATGTCTGCAACAGATGGCAGTGCAATGCAAAGATGTCTAAAGAGTTGAATTATTGCCAGTTTATAGAATAGACGGTTTTTACTTTAACAATTGAAATTACATTATTGGATTGCTGGTGGTTCTTTCTTGCAATTCTGTCATAAAGCAAGGTACAAGTACCTTTTCTTGACTGAGGATATACTCTATCATTTTACTCTGGCTAATCCCCAACATTTTTCTTGTCATGGAGAGACCTGACTGGCAGAAAAATGGTTAAGACTGTGTGCTCAGACTTTAAATATGAGTTTCATTGGAGTCAGTTTTCTATACTGCAGTCAAATAGAGACTCTTCATGCTTTGCTTGCTTTACAAGGATATGGCAGATGGTGCAGACGGAGGGATTTGGCAATATAACAGCAGGTGTTGAACTATAACTTTGAAACCAGCCTTGTGTTAAAGGGGTACTCCACTCAAAAAAAAAGTTGGGTTCATATGAAATATCTTACCAATATTAGACTGTCGGCAAAATTTCTCTGGCTAATTTCGTTTAGTTAAGGAGATATTGCGTGCCGAAGTTCGAAATTTTGCCAAATTTGCGACGCCATGTTGTCTTTTCCATGCAGACGTGGATTGTCAGCGGAGTACCAAATATGACGTCAGTAGGTGCTTCATGCTCGATTACCAATATTGTTTTGAAGTAAATTTCAAGTGAGTGCTGTTGGAGAGAGTTTTTCTTAGGTAGGTTGTTCTATTTAAAGCTGTTCGAACTCCTCAAATCTGGGTGCAGACGATTTCCTGGAAGATAACCTTAACCTGAATTGTGTTCAAGGTTATCAATTTCAACCTAGACGAAATTCATACACTGGAGAATCGAGAGAATCTGATTACGGCGATGTGGATGAGTCGGTGAACGCTGAACCAAGTTCTGTCACTCGACTGGATAATTTGGACTGGTAAGTTTTAATTGAATTTCTCGTTACTTTTTTTAAGTAATGGTATTGTATAAGGAAGACATGACTTCTGTAAACTTTTCTTCCCGATACCACCAGAATATTTCGAACCAGCTTGTTTATATTGACACCAAACAGCGCGAAAATCAAGATTATCTGTTACGCAACAGTAGCGCTTTTGCAGTCTCTCGACTTCATACACCTCCTCGTTCTTATCTAGCACCACTTGAATTTCCTGAAAGGAAATGCATTCCTCTTCTCTGTCCATTATTTGGCAGTTTTTGCCCGTACACCTGAAAATAAAAGGGAGCCGTTCTTTTGCTTCCAGTGGCTATGGGAATGTTTGGAATCCTTGTGAAACTGATTCGAAATATTCTGGTGGTATCGGCAAGAAAAGTTTACAGAAGTCACGTCTTCCTTATACAATATCATTACTTAAAAAAGGTAACGAGAAATTCAATTAAAACTTACCAGTCCAAGTTATTCAGTTGAGCGACAGAACTTGGTTCAGCGTTGACCGACTCATCTTCATCACCGTAATCAGATTCGCTCGATTCTCCAGTGTATGAATTTCGTCTAAGCTGAAATTGATAGCCTTGAACACTACCCTGGTTAAGGTTATCTTCCAGGAAATCGTCTACATCCAGATTTGAGGAGTTCGAACGGCTTTAACTAGAACAACCTTCCTAAGAAGAATCCTCTCCGACAACTCTCCTTTGTAATTTTCTTCACAACATTGGTAATCGAGCAAGAAGCACTCACTGACGTCATATTTGGTACTCCGCTGACAACCCGCGTCTGCATGGAAAAGACAACATGGCGTCGCAAATTTGGCAAAATTTCGAACTTCGGCGCGCAATATCTCCTTAACTAAACGAAATTAGCCAGAGAAATTTTGCCGATGGTCTAATGTTGGTAAGATCTTTCATATGAACTCAACGTATATTTTGAGTGGAGTACCCCTTTAACATTTGTACATTGCTTTTATCAAAGTAATATGCTGACCATAAACCTTACAGTATTATCCATAAATTCAGTTTTCCTTGTTATACTGTGGTAAGTATATCACTGAATATCATGGAATTTAAACTTATAGTGTGCTTCATCCCATTTATATAACAATTATGCCTCAATCAAGGCCCTTCATCCTTCAACTATGCCTTAAGCCCACAACTCTTCATGAAATCAAATAAAAACCTCCCTAACCGGTAAACTTCAGGTTTATAATTTAAAAATTGTCCATTGGTGAGATGTTATTCGTCTTCTTTGATTCACGGAAATCATATAAAAGGACAAGCCAGTCTCAAAATTATCACCTCAGCTAATGAGTCATAAAAATTGAACTCCATCGATCATTGCATTCCGTACGAAACCTCGCCACATTCCTGTACTCCGCTATCTACTGTACCTGGAGGAGGAAAATGGTGATTTCGACTTCTTTCGTGCAGGATTTGACAGTAATGTGAGCTAAACTCTCGTTTCCCTAGCAGCCATTCGACTTACTAACAATTGCATTCCTTTAGGTTTGTCTTACCCTTTCATACCCACAACAAACAGGAAGTCACTGTTCGACTTCACAAGAACTTGTTATCTTTGAATAAATTTTATTCTTTTCCTCTTTATAAAAATTATTAATATCAAAACAAAATTCTAGTGGAAAATCTTATTTGTTGGATAGTAAAGGCAGTTTCAAAGCATAACTTGGTCCTGCATCACTTTACTTGCTTATCACTCTCGAACAATCAATTATCGCAATGGACAGCAATCACGTTCACTGACCCTTTTTAAAGTTAAAAATACACTCTTAAAACCGGTTCATTTGAGCAATCCTTCACGTTAGTCTTAAATAGAAGACAAACACTATTAAATACCTTACCTAATGATTTATGAGGGATTTTTCCGTATGACTGTCTGCTACCCCCGTACCTCCTTCGACCATATGTGAACGACTTATTGACCTGGAAACTTGACGACATCTTGATGGGCGGGGCAAAAATTTGCTTTTCATCAGCTCACCTCTTAAGGGGATTTCCCTTCCGTCGCTGCGCCTGATCAGTTCTCTACCCTATTTGAAGGACTGAGGATAAAGTCTTCTCACCCTCTTACAATACCTTTGCGCATTAACCAAACTAAAGAATAGTGGAAATACCAGATTTTTTGGTAGCTGTACGTTGACCTTAAGTTGGTTGGATACTAACAAACTGGGGTCAGTTGTACAAAGCCCACGTAGCATGTCCATACGATAAAACCTGCTACCCCCAGTGAACTCTAAAAAGACTGGAACGATAACTCGACGTGCACTTTTGAAGCCAAAAATGGTGGATATGGAGGCCGCCAGTGAACTCTATAAAAAGACACTTCACACTGTTTTGCACATTTCAGACGTGCATGGCTTCCTTCAGTGGCCGGAACTTTGGCTTCATCCAATCATAAGGTCGGGTATTCGGAGTTATCGTTCCAGTCTTTTTATACAGTCCACTGGGTGCCCCTAAATGATTGGTTGGGTCCCAGGCCTTTGAACTGTTCAATGATTGGGGAATAGTATGCTGGGCGGGAAATTTTTGGATTTCTGAAGCGGTGAAACCCTATTTCCTGCATTTTAAGAGCACTTTTAACAAAAAATATAAAGATCATGAAAGAGGTTTTTTATGATCTTTATAAGAGAGGATCTGAATTTCAACATCAGTAAACTCTCTCGAAGCAGGAGCTAAAAGTTGCAGTTTGAACGACAAGAAGAGATGAAGGTAAAATCACTAGGAGAGACGTGGTGAAGAGATTGTTGTTAAATCACACTAACAATCTCAACGTCAAGTTGGATAAACTGAAGTAACATTCGAGGTAATTTCCAACCTAGTTGTGAACATATATTCAGAAATACAACATGTTTGCTTTGTTTGAGTACAGTTTTATCCATCCAGTGAAATGATTCTATCATATGACTGAGATTATTTTTCGGTCTGTGTGGCGTGCGCTAAATTACGCGCGCCGATTGGTTGCTGAATATTTCATGAATTGACCTACACCGCTAAAGTCAACTAGAACAGTTAACTAGAGCGTGATCCGAACTCGTATCTCCAGGTTATCGGATCGCTCCTCTAGCAATTGAGCCATAGAGTTACCTGGGAACCATATGCTAGTTTTATCCAATTTAAGTGCAAAATATGAAATATTCTGTTCATGTTACCCGGATGATGATTCTGAAATAGAGTCGAAACACTGCACATCCTCATGAATACCGAGTGTTAAGTTGTCGTGAGAATCTCTCGTGAACTTAGATTGGATAAAACGAGCATACTGTTTCCAGTCGATTCGATAGCTCAACTGGTAGGGAAGTGGTCAGGTAACCCGAAGATGCGAGTTCGAATCCCACTCTAGTCACAGGGCCGGCGGAACCCTTTTGCAAGTGGGGCGGCTATAAGAAGCACATGAAAGAAAACGAGTCGAATAGCATAGCGTTTTGTATGAAATACTTTTTGTGTGAAACTACTCTGTACACCGCTGGATTGCTTGTTCAAATTCAAGTTTTCGTTTTCGTTTACAGAGAAACATGCGTAAGTTATATACAAAGATCTATTTACAATTACCATCAATAACCAAATCTGTTCCCGGTAAACAAATGTTACGATGTATTAAAACATACTAAAGTATCACTAAGGCAAACGTAGTAAATTGGCGCAAATGTGAAAATTAGAATATTTTGTACAGACATTTTTCCTAATCAACAAAAACAATTGCATAACATAATATATAAGCATGCAAACGATGATACAACTTAGATATTGCAGTAAAAAACGTACGAGCAGTATAATTAAGTCTAGATCTTGAAGTACAATTATCTACATAATTACGAAAGATCAGATGGCCTAAACTTTGCGCCAAATATGTTCTTTCTATGTTCGCTACTGAAAATAAAGTCATTGGCAACATTCACCAGGTCGAAGTCATCGGTGCGCTCCTTGTGCACATGTAGCAACATCAAGTGGTTCAGTCGTCCTTGTTTCATCGTCCATCTGAGGTAAGACTTTGTTCTTCGTAAAGCACTAAAGCACCTCTCACGTCCAACATTAGTAGCAGGCATCACGAGCAATAATCTCACCAACTTTTTGACCTGAGATTGCAGCTGCAATTGAGCATCAGAGCACTTCTGAAAGTAGCGGACGATTTCACGTACGGTAATTTTGCCATCAGCTTGGAAATCTTGTGAGAAAATCTCCAGCTGCGTTGGAAGAAGTAGCGCATCAAAATCAGAGCCATAAAAAGAGAGCACAGAACGCAGTTCGTCGTCGTATGGTTCTCCTGCTGCAGCCTTCAAGAGAAGCTCTTACACATTTCGAAAGGCTTTGTAGCCAGCCTGGTTATAACGATCCTCGATGCAGGATACGATGAGGTCGAGCGCTTCAAAGTAGATGCTTCGGTAGTGTTCCTCTACTGAGTCAAGGAACGTAGGAGCACAACCGTCATCCAGGCGGCGGGGGATCTTGCGACGCGAGGTAGCGAGGGCTTTTCAACGTCGACGTCTTCAGCAGCGGAATTGGTCTTCTGCCAAAAAAAGTCGAAACTGGTGTCATTTCGTATGGACGCCAGCGTGGTTACCGTCATCTGCATCAACTTCTGCCCTTCTGCGGCGGACACATCTGTTCGATGCATAGCCTTGCTCAGATTATCAGTCTGTTTCAAAATGAGCAAACCCAAAGAAACACCAAAGAAAAAAACGAATTTTGTCATCTGAGCAGCAACCCCTTGAATTCTTGCCTTCATTTCCGTGTCTGACGCATTCTAAAGATTCGTCCCAAAGTTTCAGGAGCACTTCGAAGTTGTCAAGGATGCTTTTCAAAGCTCCAGCAAGGACAGTCCATCAGGTTGGGCAAAGAACACGGATACAGGGAGTATCACTAGCCATTTCTTCCTTTAATCGTTTCAAAATGGCATCACGTGCCGGTGACTTCTTGATCAACTTGGTTATCTCATGTGTCGTGTCCAGTGCGTAGCGCATAAGTTCGCATCGTTTGATCGTATCACCACAGGCCAAGTTTAGCGAGTGTCCATAACAATGGGTCAAAACAGCTCTTGCCTCATCTCTTTGCAATCTCGTTGCCACACCGGAATTCTTGCCAGACATGGTGGCAGCACCGTCGTAGCACTGTCCCCGCACCTTTGAGAAGGCAAGATTCAATCGCTTGAAAACGTCGGTGATGACACCGTAAATCATCTCGGCCCCAGTTGATGCCACTTCGCACATGCCAACTAACTCTTCAGCAACTTCAAACTTCTCACGGACCCATCAAAGTAAGATGATCACTTGCTCAACGTTGGAGGCGTCTGTTGTTTCGTCGACCATCATGGTGAAGAATGGCGCGTTTTGAATACTTGCTGCGATGTCACGCAAAACTTGCAAGGCCATGACTTTTATCATTTCGTTCTGCATGTCATGCGAACTGTACGTGTTTGTCTTCTTCTTAATCCAATGAGTTAGGCTGGGGTTATCTTCTGATCTAAGGTGAATTAGTCTAACAAAATTTCAATCAGACTCGTCTCCGTCGCCGCGAAATGCAAGGCCTTGTCTGCAAAGAAAACGTGCATTCGACAGCAACTTAAGAAACGCTTTCCTTCGCTCTTCACGCTCCTTTGCAAGTTCTGACGATAACATTTCACTCACATCTTTAGTAGTTGCGGGAATCGTGTTCGTCTTTAGAAGAGCATCTTTGTGGCCACGACTTCCTTCATGTTTGTTGAACTTCAGTTCAGCATCCTTCCAGTAACAGAAGCCAGTAGAAATAAATGTTGGTTCAAGGCATCGATCTGGTACAAGGTGGTTGTTTTCGTACTCAACGATACATGTGAAACAAAACGCGAGATCTTTCTCTTCACTGTAGTGAAGCCATTGCCATCTGTCAAACCACTGCGGCTGAAACGAGCGCTTCACAACTGAAGCCATCACGTTGTCAACGCATCTACTGAGTACTGACAAAAAGGCCCCAAGCAAAAACGTTGTAGTTTCAAATTTCAGCGCAATGCATCTTTGAATAAATTAGCAATTGTGGGAGGTTGCGAGGTTTCAAATTATTGAAATTAGCAACATTATATCGCGTGTTTCAAACAATCACGCCGATTTCGCTGTTAACTTCCGTAATTAAAGAATGAGCGGTAGCACCTTAACAGTTAGTGAACTCAAATGAAGTAAAACATTGGTAATGTTGTTTTATTTTTAAAAATGCTTATGTCAGAATAAAATTGGCTGAAAAAGTGGAGCGGCCGTAGCCGCCCCAGCCGCCCCTGTTCCACCGGCCCTGAGTCAACTTTTCTAGTTGACTTTATCAGTGTATGCCAATTGATTTCATGTTACCCTGAGGATGATTCTGAAATAGATTGGTTGCTGAACGCAATGATATTTAACCACATTAGACCAGGCTTGGACTCGACATCATGCCATCTCGCCACAGAACGATGATTGACTATTGTTCAATGGTACGATGGCACAATGGCCAGTCCAAGTCAGTATTAGACAGTCCGGTCCAATATCGTTTTTTTCCCGGACAAGTGAGTTTTGGCGGGAAAGTCTTCGAACAGATTTTAACGACATTTAAAGAGAATTAAGTTTCTACGTTGAAAAATTTCAGATAACAAAACGTGCTGGAATATTAGTGGCTGCTTTTGTTTGAAGTTAGCTGTACAAAAATACTATACACAATGTCTCACTGGTGGAATCAAGAAGCAAACTGAGCAAGTTAAGAGGTAAGGTAAACAGTAACATCCGACGACGACAACACTGTTGAAAATGGAAAAGAGAACCAATCAAAAGTCAAATAATAAATTTCTCTCCAGTTTATTTTGCTTTTACCAAGATTGGAGTCAATTTTTACATGTTTTACTAAAAATTAATACTGCTTAAGGTACTTTTCAGATCAAACTGTATTTCTAAAAATAAATTAAGTACTTAAAATTGACTCATTGATCATTGATAAAATATCCAGACAAGACATTCTGGGCTAGAACGGACATTTTGAGCTTCTCTAGTGCATCAGCTAACTTTTGTCTAGTTCCTCCTCTTTCCATATATCTGGTAAGCATTGTACGAGCTTTATGACTTTCATCCTCACCACATCGGGAGTAAATGATATTCTCAATCTCACCAGCTTCAAACAGCTCTATAAGATAGGCTAACTCCTCCCATATCCTGGGAATTTCTCGTGCTATTGGAACGATTTCTTTTTGTTGAAGACAATCTGGTGGGCTTTGTTCTTCTAGTTGCTCTACCTTGACGCTTGTACTAACCCCTATGGCTATTGAGTGACAACATGAAAGAAATAAATTTTGAGAGTGGAACATTAGGAATCATATAACCGAAATAAAAGGTTAGTCTTAATAATTGAAAACAAAAATTCAACAAAAACTTCTCTCAAGAATTGAAAAAGAGGTTGACCGAAAAGGCAATCAGATAAAATCAGATGAGAAAATTACAGACAGAAATCATTTTTAGCTTTAAATTTCGTGGGCACTGCCAACCAGTATTTAATGATGTCACACAGTTGCAACTACTGTTTCGGAAAAAAAGAGAACGTGTGTTTCTTTTGTTGTGGATTAATGCAAACGATCACGTGGGATTATCAAATTCACGACCAATGCCACATGAAATTTCATAGCAAATATAGCGAAAATTTCTAGAATATTTTATGAACTAGGAATCATTCTTGACACATTATATATTTCGTACATATTTTTTGACATTCTGAGGCTGGCTTGTATTAGTAATTTGGGTTTCCTTAAAAGAGAAAAAAAATTAAAAACAAAAGGAAGAAAGCAATAACTTTACCGGTATCTAACCAGGCATTAACTCCTTCGAGGAAAAATATTTTCCTTGCTACAGTGGTGCCGTAGTCACAAACAGGATCTTGAGCACAACTTTGAAGTTCGTCTAGCGACCAGAAATGACCGCATTCATCGCGATCACACTTGGATTTACCATGGCGAATGCAAACGTCTGTTTCTCCGTAGCAAACAGAGCACTTCACCTTAAGCGTAGCAGTAATGTTCTTGTAAATCACAGGCTCCTCCTCTTTAACTTTTTGTATGCAGTCCTTCAAGACATTCTTGAGATAACTGACAAACGAGTTGAGAGGTCGCGGATTACACGTAGATTGTGGAACAACACCTACTTTGATCATTCCAGGAATTTTCACGAGATAAACATCGAATTGGCCTTCTTTGCGACTATAAGAAAGGAGGGTGTAGTTGCAGTAAAGTCGAGGCGTACAACTTAACAAGTCCTCTCTACACATGTTGAGAACGTTTGTCTGAAATCTCGTGTAAAGTCCAATTGGAACGTGCAAGCAGCTAAATACGATGAAAACTGAGGAAACGGTGCTGTTTGACAACTTCTCTTGTACGCCTACTCCTTCTTCCATAAGGGGAGCCACGGAAGGAACAATAAAGGCTGCCTTTCCCTCATGCTTCCATGCGCAAATCAAACTGAACTGTTTCATCAAATCCTCCAGAAGCTCTCCGTCAAATCTAATCCGAAGGTACTCTTGCATTAAAATACCCTTCTTCAACAGCTTATAGAATAAGGCATCTCTTGGGTTCTTCTCTTGTGGAACAGTGATGATTGCCGTGAAAAGGTTCATCAGCCAAGGTGGGTTAAGTACAACGACTGGAGATTCAGGATGGTGGACAATGACACCTTGGTGATGCAGGAATGTGATGGAGGCATCCACGTCTTTCACCTTGCAGAATTGGGCTGCTGTACGGGCATCTTCGATAGGAATATATTTCAAACCTTCAACTTCCATCTTGTGGCTAAGTGCTTGCTCGAACTCCAACCATCGAACTGGCATTGGGCGTTGCTTCTTCAGTATGGTAGTACACAGACTATAAACCTTTTTACGAAGTCTTCTAATCTCATCGCCAGCTCTATCAGGCAACGTGTTGTCGATGACGAAGACGTCGGGGAATACGTTCGTAAATGCTTTCTCGGTTAAGATATCTTGTATTCTCTCCTTAACCTCGTCAATATCTCCCTTGAATTCATCGCTGTGGGTCAGAGCAATTACGACTGGAGGGAGTTCGAATTCTGGGAATTCGCCTGAAAACATATCAGTCTCGAAATCTTTTAATCTTGCCAAGACCGTTAACCAAGACAAAAAATAATCCAGGTTGGTTGAAAGCAGAGGATTATTCAAATTACGCTCGACATCAAGCGACTGAAACTTGAATCGAGGCTGAGCGGGTTCTTCGAGGGGAGAATTAAGATCAAGGACCAATAAGTATGGACAACACATTTTTAAAAAGCAGAAATGTGTGTCGTAGAAAATGCTTTGCCCCGCCAGATCATGAACGAAGACTTTAAGAGCAGGTGATTCATGGGTCTTAACAGTTTTTGTTAGCATTTTTACTTTGCTGATCATTTGTGGTGTGAGTTGTTTTACAGTTGATTCACCAATCGAGGAATCATTTTGCTCTAGAACAGAATCATGTTTTGTTTCAAAGTCTGGTTGACTTTGTTTGGGCGGCTCCTTTTCACTTTGAAAATTCTGCTGCCCTTGCGCCAGCAGCTGCGCAGTGTTTTTCAAAATTTGCTCTTCTGCTTCATCGCCACTCGTGAAAAATTGCCTTACTTCTTTTTTCTTCCACGGCTCTTCTGCATTTTCATCTGTTAGCTCTACAACGTCTACTTCAATACCGTTGGTGCTTGGTTCCTGACTATCGAAAGGCAGCCCCAAAAGGTGCTTTTTTAAAGACGTTTTACCAGCTCTATCTTGACCAACGATCAAAATAGGTATTCGGGTATTTCTGGCTTCTCCAGCTTCAAGAGCTTGAAAATATGCTTCATTGTAGATGACGTTAATACCTGAAGTCACAAAATTCTACGGTCACCTATCACGTTTTAATGCGCTCGAGCACAAAAAATTTTAGCAGATCATCGTTTTTATAAGTTCTGTAGAACGTTCTATAATACCACCAAAAAATTTTAAAAACAATGTTATTCGTTCAGGGAATCTAGATTTACAAATACCATTGATGAACATTTACTATACCTGGTTACAGCATAGTTTTGCGATTATGCTGCGCAACCTACTACGTAATCTGGCTCTCTTGATCTCGATCAAAGAAGTTACACGTGTGTTTCATATTAAAGCAAACATGGAAGGAAAATTAAGTCTGTCTTATTCAAAAGAAGTCTTGAAAGAATAAGTAATAATGATATTTACGGCACTATCACAAAGCATCTCATCTATGACATAAAACCACCACTGCTAAGCTAATAATTAAACAACTTATCAGCATCTCTGTCAAAGCAGGATGATGTCCCGAACCACACTAAAGTAAACGACTTCATTTTTAGGGTATATTGCAGGCAATGTTTGGCATTCATTATCATTGTAAGGAAAGGAAAAGTGTAAGAGCGATATTTGAGTGTTTGTTTAGACACCAAAGAACTCTTGAAACCAACTGCAAACAATGCGACTTCTACATCATCGGGCGGTCGGAGCCGAACCTTTAAACCAAGGATATTAGTCCGCCGCTACCTGTAAATCCTCCCGGTTTTCATCGGATACTGCCGAAAAAATGAATCGTCTCCTGGTGATCCTCCACAGCCGGGCTTCTTTTTGATGTTTGTACATCAAGCGAGTAACCAAAATGACGATGGTTTAACTTTACCTGTGAATGCCCTTCGAATCGAATATCGTCGGTAACATCTGAAAATCATCGAAAGTTTCCGTATACCAACATTCTTGCAGCAATACTAAGTTTAAAGTAGAATTCTGCCTGACGATGGGGACCAATACACCTCGGAAGAATCTATGCTACCTAACATGGGTAAAAACTTCATTGCTCAAATATAACAAGACTGACCAAAAATGAATAAACCGGGAACATTTTTGGTCTTCCACGACAATTTAATAACTAAATTCTCACAGACGTCTTCATAGGAAAAGTGTGAGATAAGGAAAAACTGCGTATGAGTAACCATTCTTTCATGCAACAGTTCTTGGATACTATTTGAGGCGTATCAAAGTAGGGGCGAGTGCCAACCCATCAACTCAAGAAATTTCAATATGGAAAAAGTGTCCCAAAAACCTCCCAAGATTTTCGGTCAGGATGCTGACTGATACACTGACTGAGCTACATGGCCATTTGTTCAACAGACACTCGTCAACATAGTGTGTTGTTTTCATGTAATGGTGTTTACTTTGATAGACTTTGCAATGGGCAAGGTTTCAATTTAAGATGGATAGACAGACAGACAGACAGACAGGCAGGCAGACAGACAGACCGCAACCATCTGAAGTCCTTCCGAAACACACAGTACGCCAACGAAACAGAACTTTCCAAATACATTTGGCGACTGAAGATGGAAAACCGGGAATACCAAATAAAATGGTCAATCGTTAAGCACGCAAGCTCATACAAATACGGCTCAAGAAAATGCAATCTTTGCCTTGAAGAAAAAATGTTGATCCTAAAATCAAACAAGAAAAACTTGCTGAACAAAAGATCTGAACTATTCTCTTCGTGCAGACATACATCTTACAATTCGCTGGCCAGCTGATTGCGGGCACTACAGCATCACAGTTAATTTTAGACAATTTGACCCATATTATGTAAATGAATAGTAGAAGCGAACTGTCAGTTGCCTGATGATCGTGTTGTAGACACGTGAAACTCTGAGTAGCAAACGCTCTTCTAACTTTATTAAAGTTTATATATATATATATGTATGTATGTATTATAAATAAAAGCAAAAACGTTTGTGCGAAAAGAGTGGTTAATAAATCTTGTTCTCTACATTGTCGTTTTGTACGATTTATCCATATACACTTATACTTGAGTTTTACAACCTAAACACTTTCCATTTTAATATATACATATATATACAATGCAATACAACAAGACAGTTTCTATATTGACTTTATGTGGAGTGCTCAATATTTTATAAGATAGAGCAGATAAATAAACAAATAAATAAGCTTAATACTCTTAGTTGTTACTCAGAGTTTCAAGTCTCTTTGGACGATCATCAGACAATCATCCGAAGATCATCCGAAGAGACGTGAAATTCTGAGTAACAACTAAGAATATTAAGCTTATTTATAAATAACATTTCTACATGCATATACATACATACATACATACATATATATATATATATATATATAATCACAACACAAGATTTGGTTACTTCATAAGTTCTTGTGTTGTGATTATTCCACTCTACCTCGGTATAGAGCACTCTGCACCATATGATTTTGTTATTGATACTTGTTATCAACACATATATCTATATATATATATATATAAATTGCTAGGCAAACCAAACAAATGCGGATGTAATGTTCAAGGTCATGGGCAAAGGCCACTTCACTTTTGTATTTTGTCTGTATAAAACAATTAAGGCAAAAATAATAATCGACTAACACCCAATAAAGCAGTTTTTCTGCTATGCTGTTCAAAGTTTATGTTTGAATGTTGATGGTTAAGAAAATTCAGAAACAAGGGAATGTGATCAGGGGAACGGAAAAGTAAAAAAACAATCGTCAACATATCTACGATAGTAACTGGGCTGGAAATTGGAAGGACAATTATCAAGCCAAGATTTTTCATGGGAGCATAAGAAGATGTCTGAAGAACCCCTTGGACCTCTCTTTGCAGAAAATAAACCTTCCTTGAATCCCAATCTAAGCTCTGTTGCTCTCTCTCTCTCTCTCTCTCTCTCTCTCTCTTTCTCTCTCTCTCTCTCACTCTCTCTCTCTCTCTCTCTCTTTTAAAAACTCTATCCATTTCCGTTTCTCATACACCTTGTAATATAACACCTACTTTATATCTTTAATCTTTTAAGCACGATACTTAATTCATTCATACTCTCATGATGTTGCGAGACGCAACGAAACGTTAGTCCTGTTAATTTACTTATTTCTTTTATAAATCATGGCCTTACTGCGTGTAATTTGCTGGGCATTAATATTTATTTTAATTAGCAGTTATAAGGAGAATGTGTACAAAAGCTGTGGCGCCGATGCCAGTGCACAAAGTAGTTCTAATTCTACAGCCGTGAGGCAAACCTCATATTACAAACTTACATTTTTTTTCTTCTTTTTAAGATGCTTCTATGCCATTCTAGTCGCTCCAGTAACGTTTTTTGTTGAGCACACTTCAAAGTCCCCGGCGTTTTAAAAGCCGCCGTTACCGGGAAACGATGAAAATGTTCTTTCTCGTGTTTTTACTGGACCCAGGGAGGCGTCAAGAATACTCTAGGGATTATTCGTTCCTTTTGTTGCACAAGGGAAATCGTATTGCAAGGTCATATAATGCTTTCGTAAGTTCCCATTTCTATAAACCGGGAAGCCATACCCAGAAGTGATAATTTCCTGAATGAAGTTTAGGATTAGGGTTAGGTTTAGAATTGGGATAAGAGTTAGGTTTAGGAATGAGATTAGGACTAGCTTTAGGGTCAGGTAACCTTAACCCCAGTGGCGCAACAAGATAAATTGACTCCCGAAACGGAAGTGGAAAACACCGACTTTCCAGACTCAAAACGCAGCCGTGCACAGGGGAGGACTGAGTGGTTGGGTAATCGGACGTGCACCGATGGCCGGGATGCTCTGCGGACCCAAAAAACACACGGACGGGAAAAAAATTGATTTTTTTTTCAGCAAGGACTTTCTGGAATGGAAAAAAAGTCGCTGACAATCACAGGTATGTGTCATGTGGAATGGTTAGCCACCGAAACAAGAATTGCTCCTATGAAGGCACACGCCATATCTAGATTAGAATACTGGTTGGAGCTTTATGCTGGATTAAGAGCAGAGGTGAATGGAAACTATTTATTCGGCACAGATTAAATGAAATTCTGAATTTGATTGGAAAAGACGACTGGGGTTAGTGTCCACGAGAACAAAATCCTGCTGACCTAGGTTCAAGAGGAGTTCTTTCAAATAGGTTAAAAGGAAATGAGTTGTGGAGGGGACCAAGATGGTTATCAGGTCCTGAAAATGGGTAGCCAGTGAAAGAACAGATAAGAAATACAAGTGAAAGTCTAGAGGAAATCAAGAAAACTGTAGTCAAAGAAATTCAAGTCAATGAGACGGAGGAGATGGGAGAAGGTCGGGCAAGGGATGATGACGGACAGATGGCAAAAAATGTGGAAAGGGACAATGTTGGTGAGAGAAGACCCAGGAGGGTAGCAACCTTGGACGCACGCTGGAGCCCTGGAGGCTCAAGGGTTGGGGGAGTTTGTCGAACATTGTAAGCAATTCTTTGTTTTGTTGTAGGTTCACATGAGTTCGTAACTGTAGTCGTTCAACCCACTGTTTGTTTGTATTTTTTGCTCGACTTTGAGCCTTAGGCTTAATTAATCATTCACACCATGTCAAAAAACAAAGAACTATTTAGGCGGAGCTTCCTGATGATGCTAAATGTGAGACTGTGACGTTTTGTCTCGGTGTGCTGGTCTGTCGTCTCCTAAGGGGTTAGGATAAAACACGGATATCGATTTGCAGATCACCGGAAAGAAAAGTGGATTGGCGGATTTGTGGATAAAACGCGGATTCGGGAATAAAAGGTAGACTTGGGAACAAAACGTGGATTTGGAGTTAAAACGCTTTAAACTTGCTGGCTAGCTCTGCACAAACGCAGCGACGCTGCAGATCACGAAATCAAACTACATTGAAAAACAAATGGGAAACAAAATTATCGTTTCTCTCTAGAACTGTCAAGTATGAGTGAAGAACCTGGTTTACATACAGCTCGCTAGGAGCGGCACCGAATGAGATTCGCTTTTAATCCAAAAGTTCAGAATTCGAATAACCTTTGAGAAATGATGACAGATGTCGAACAGGTGTCTCTTACATTTAAGCGCACATGCTGTACGGGGTATATGTGAGTTATGTATTGGGTTTATTCACAACAAATACACATGTTTGCGACTAAGATAAACGGACCTGCGCTTCTAAACATATTTAAACGATAAGTTTAATTCAAAAGACAAACGTTCGTCTAAATATATCAACGTACGAGAGCAACACATAAAGACATTGATTCAGGTCGCGGCTGCCTAAACATCTAATGTGTGTTTTTCCGGTTAACATATCTCACTTCACGAAGAAAAGCTGCGTTTATAAACAGGAGATGCACATTTTCACGTCAAAGTGTTATACGGGGAAACTGCATGTTTGCACGAAGAAGTGATGGTGGCCCTTACCGGCCACAGTAGAAAACTTTCACGAGAATAATCACGTTTGTCCCTCCCCCGTCAATGTTAAGGCCCCGAGTTTCGGCTACCATGAAAATGTTTGGGATCGATAGTACAGCGCATTGTAAATTGAACATCATGTAAATCTCTTATCAATTAGCTAACACAAAGGAATAGGTAACAAAGATGTAAATGCCTATTTACAGCCATAGTTACGCACTTTATTCTTTTATAGCTCATATAACACCACAACGTTAAATCTGGCAACAGTGATTATGAAATAACGCAACCAAGGAATCTAAGCAAACGAACCAAAAATCAATATTCTCTGAGACAGAAATGGTTCATTCTTTTCAATTTGGGCTAAGAACATGCTGAAATATTTTTCGAATGAAATGCAGTGCAGTGAGAATATTTCGGACCAATCAACATACACCTGACATAAAACGTGTAGTTCTCGTTCAGTTATATTCTTCAATAGGAAACAAAGTGTGAAAGGAAAAAGACGGGTGGAAAGTCAACCTTTCAACGGATATCGGGAGGAGTGGTATTAAACCTAAACATTTTTTTCGTACTATCTTTTCCTGTTGGGAGGCAATATGGTAGACTCACTGTCTGGAGATGTGGAAATTGTGTTTTGTTGGATTTAAATGGTTTGCATTGTTATTAAACTTTCCTACTGTGCGATCAACTAAATGCAGTTTCGTTGACTTCAAACAGTCCTTATCGTAATTCGCCAACAGATTTTCCACGCGCTTTTTACTTTCATACTTTGTAGTTTATTTTCGTTTCAAATACATATCAGCATGCTATTATCGACCCCAAATTGGAAAAAACGAACCGTTTCTGTCTCAGACACTACTGAATTTAGGTTCGCTTGCTGAGTTTCGCTCTTCGCGTTATTTCATATATGGCCGTTAGAATTATATGTACCAGATCCAACTTTGTGGTGTTATAAGCTATGCCAGTGTACAACTTTCTTATCTATTCCTTTACTTGAATTAATTGAGAAGAGATTTACATCGTTTTAAATTTTCAGCGTGTTTTATCCTGTCCAAATATTCTTATAGTAGCCGAAACTCGAGCCTTTACATTGACGGGGGAGGGACAAACGCGATTATTCTCGTGAAAGTTTTCTACGGTGGCCGGTAAGGGCCACCACCACTTCTCCGTGCAAACATGCAGTTTCCTCGTACAACACTTTGAGATCAAAATGTGGATCTCCTGTTTATAAAAGCAGCTTTTCTTCGTGAAGTGAGATATCTTCACCGGAAAAACACACATCTGATGCTTAGGCAGTCGCGACATCAATCAATGTTTTTATGTGTTGCTCTCGTGCATTGATATGTTTGTTTAGACGAACGTTTGTCTTTTGAATTAAACTTATCGTTTAAATATGTTTAGAAGCGCAGGTCCGTTTATAGTAGTCGCAAACGTTTATTTTATTTTATTTAAACTTTATTTAGTTACGCTGACCCTGCCAACCGTAGCTGATTTCCACAGGGGGCGTGCAAAAAGAAAATTACAGAAGTTGAAAAGTAGAGGGAGGTTGCAGTGGAATATATTTAAAAAAATATAAAAAAAATTTTAAAAATATAGAATAGATGTTTACAAAATATTTGAGATACTTGTATTAAATAGGTAAAATAATTACAAAATGTGAGCAGCAATTTTTATTGGAAGCAAGACAGGGATTTGCTCTCCCTAATTTTGTTTGGAATAGAGTTCCATAGCTTTGCACCATCATACATAAAACTATTTTTCATGTAATTGGTGCGAGGATGAGGCAGACATAGACCACTTGAAATATTCCGAAGTTTATGATTTGTTATCTTATTTTTATGCGTGAACAGGTTTGTGAGAGATTCGGGGGCTATTTCATTTAAAGTTTTGTACATCATTTTTGCTTTCGCTTTTTTTCTCACGATGTCAAGTGGTTCCCACCCCAAGGCACATAAAGCATTAGAATGATCTATATCATAGCTCACATTGGTAATAATTCGAGCAGTTCTGTTTTGGAGCTTTTGTAGTCGTTTAGATTGCGTATCACCAAATACATCCCAAACTTCAGAACAATAATCAAAGTAGGGATGTACGATGGCATTGTAAATGGAGATAAGTGTATCTCTATCAGCAAAAAATGGTTGACACGACGTAGGGCATGATTATCCTGACGTTATTTTTTGGCAAATATTTTCAGTGTTAGACTTCCAGGATAGACCTGGTCAATTGTTGTTCCGAGAGTTTTGCATTTATTAACTTGTTGGATTGGTTGGTTCTCAATTAAAATATTTGGTTGAGAATTTGAAATATTTTTTATCATTTGAGGAGAGCCAATCTACATGAATTCTGTTTTGGCTACATTTAAGCTAGGTTTATTGGCCATTAACCAGTTCTTGAGGTTTTCTAGATCAGAATTTACTGCAATCTCAATATCAGTTATGGAGTAATTAGAAACTGTCAGGTTTGTGTCGTCAGCGAATAGCCGAGGTCTTGTATTTTTAAGACACTCGGGTAAGTCGTTGATGTCCAACAATAACAGCAATGGTCCCAGTATAGAACCTTGCGGTATACCACATTTAATCAAAAGTTCTGAGACAAAATTATCTATTTGACACTTTTGGTGTCGATTTGAAAGATATGATTTTAATAAGTCAAGAGCTTGTCCCTTTATTCCATAAAGTTTCATCTTTTTCACAAGAATGTCATGGTCGACAGTATGAAATGCCTTTTTAGAATCTGCTATGGCCGGTGTAGCTATGTTAATAATTTTACATGATATTTTGTCCATTCCAGTAGCTTTGTTGTTAGATAATCCACTCAGTAACTGATACACACTATTAACTGTTGTAGGCTGAAATGTAGCAAATTCTGATGCAGCTTTTTTTACATATGCTTCAAAATTACAGCTTGATGTGTGAATTTGTACTTGCTAGATCCGGGCCGATATTTGCTAAGTAGTTATTAAAGCCCTCCGCAAAGTCTTTTGGATTGTTTAAAATATTTTCTTCTATTTTCAGTTCATTTATTTTTGATTGTTTGTTTTGTTTTCCCAGCAAGTTGTTAATTGACTGCCATGCTTTCTTTGGATCACATTTTTGACCAGCAATTTTTGTGGAATAATAAGTTGCTTTAGCAATTCTTAGTTCAATGTTTACTTGATTTCTAATTTTATTGTAGTTTAACCTATCAGTGTTTAATTTGGTGATAATTGCTTTTCTTTTTAGTTTCTCTTGTACTTATGAGACCTTCAATTTTGTTTGAAATCCAAGGCACTTTACTAGACCTAGTTTTTGTGTGTTGTAATGGAGTATGTTTATTCAGAACTTCTAGATATAGTTCTTTCCATATTTCCCACATAGTATTTGAATTTTCACCAAAATAGTATATGCATTCCAGTGTTGAGTAAGAAGTTCATTCACAAACTTCTTCTCATTAAAGTTTTTCATATTTCTTATTTCAACAGCGTCTTCACCCTTTTGAAAAACTCTAATTTTTCTAATTGCAAATACTAAACTATGGTCACTGATTCCACTGTGCACAACACCAGAGTGCAAAATTTTTTCAAGTGTATTAGTAACTACATGGTCAATAAGGCTAGATGTTGCCATTGTAATCCGAGTGGGTTCAGTGATCAACTATGTTAATAGGTACAATTCATATAATAAATTTAGTTTGTTGGCAAACTGAAAAGCATTGTCTCTTCTAACAAGTTACAATATAGATAACCTAAGATATACATTATTTTCATTGTCAATTTGTTTAATTAGTTTTTCAAAATGGTCAAAAAATTCTGAAGTTCCATTTCGTGGGCGGTAAGTTGTAGTTACAATAAATAGTTTACTTTGTGGTTTAGCAATTTCTAAGCAAACAGCCTCTAGTTCAGTAGGAATAAGATCAGATCGCACTTTATAATTGATGGAGCTACGAAGGTATATACAAACTCCACCTCCGTTGCGGGATCGATCCTTTCTAATAACCTAATAAACATGTGTATTTGTTGTGAATAAACTCAATACATAATCCTCATATACCTGTAAAACTTGTGCGCTTAAATGTAACAGGAACCTGTTAGACATCTGTCATCATTTCTCAAAGGTTATTCGAATTCTGAACTTTTGGATTAAAAACGAATCTCATTCGGTGCCGCTCCTAGCGAGCTGTATGTAAACCAGGCTCTACACTCGGACTTAACAGTTCTAGAGAGAAACGATAATTTTGTTTTCCATTTGTTTTTCAATTTAGATTGATTTCGTGATCTGCAGCGTCGCTGCGTTTGTGCAGAGCTAGCCAGCATGTTTACTGCGTTTTAACTCCAAATCCGCGTTTTATTCCCAGATTCGCGTTTCATTGCCGAATCCGCGTTTTATTCCCGAATCCGCGTTTTATCCCCGAATCCGCGTTTTATTCCCGAATCCGCGTTTTATCCCCGAATCCGTCAATCCGCTTTTCCGCCAATCTGCAAATCGGCATCCGCGTTTTATCCTAATCTGTCTCTTGAGGCCTGTTTTAGACGGCGTTCTTGTGTGAAATGTTTGTGGTTTGTATGGAGTTATGTTTATCAGTGGATGGGTGTGGTGGTATTGTGGAGGGAAGAAGGTTGGGTCGTTTGTGTCGTGGGTGTGTGTCAGTGGATGTGTTTTTTCCAGTGCACGTAACTTTGTTGGAAGTCTGGTTTCGTTGTAGTTTTTTTAATGTTCTTGTGGGTTGGAGTGAAGCAGTGATTGCACGTCTTGTGTATTTGTCGCCTATTTCTTTAGTCCTGTTGATTATTTGGTCGGTTAGTTATTTGTCCTGGGTGTTTTTGCGTAAATGTTGCTCACGGTGTTGTATTTTCATGTGTGTGTCTTGTAGTGCCCATTGGTGGTAGTCAAGGATGACTTGTTTAATATGAGGCATTGTTTAATATGCGTTCTCAACGCTCTCTGAATTATGGTGGAAGGTAGAGTTTACGTTTGTGTTTTACTCTTAGTCCTTCCGGGGTCGTGTTGGAGTTGTGGTGTTCTGTCAGTTTGTCTGTCGTTGCTTGTTGTTTGTCCCGTTTATGTTTGAGTGTGTAAAGGGTTCTAAAGGATTCAAGTAAGTGGTTTGGATTGTTTTTGATGTCTATGGTTTGTTGGGTCAGCCTGTTGTGGTGTGCTGTTCATTGACGTCTCGTTGTTGGTTTCCTCGATGTCCATGTCGTCTCGGTTGGTTGAGTCTTGTTGTTCTGTTGTTGCTCCGTTAGGTTGGAGTGGTTTCGTGGAGTTGTATTTTGTGTGCTTATGTTTATGTTATTCTCACATGTCGAACTTGTAGACCAGCAAAATCTCCAATTAACACTCGCGGATGAAAGTCATAAAACACATCAGTTGCAATGTCAAAATATCAAATTACATATTATAAACATACGAAATTGATTGTACCTGCGAAGGATATCGGTTAACATTCAAAATGACAGTCTTGCCCTTGATAGTTGTAAAGATCATACAAAACTAGAGAGAGCACGAGAGCCAAAAATTGGAGCGAAATGGAACGCCGCCATCTTGAATAAATTGGGGGATAAATTGCTCTTCACCAGGCCCTTTTTCGTTGTTCAAGCACCCCGAGATTGAACAACTAGATCATTTTATTATATTTTACATTATTTTACCTTTTGTGAATTTGATTTTGACTTTTGAGGGCCACCGGTTTGTTAGAGCCATGCAACATTAAATGTTACCCTCATAAAATAAAGTTCGTTCATTCATTCATTCATTCAACAACTGAACTTTAGGAGTTATTTCATGTTTGCCTTTGTAATCTGTATTGTAGAAAACGGCTTCTCTTGTAATAGCCGCTTCCCCTTATTACGTTAGTTTAGTACAACTACCAGAATACTTCGTGCTTTTTTCATTCTCGAGCAAACATTGAATTCCCAAAGCCAATGGAAAAAACAATCGTTCCAATTAACATACAAACAAGATTTCAAAAGGCATTCTGGTAGTTGTATTCAGTAGATGTATAAGGGGAACGTACCGGCCATTAGTCGGCTATTATTGTTTCTTGAATTGATTTACATTCTTTTCCTTTTTATAAAAACAAAAACATTAAAAGACAAAAGGGAAGTGGCCTTTCACTATGACCTTGAACTTCTCATCAGGGCATGGTTGTTTTGTCCCCCAATTTGTACAGTGTGGCCGCAATCAATTTTTCGCTCGACGTTCAGTGATATTTACATGAAATTCCCTACTCTCCATGTGATCTCTTTGTTGACAGCCACCACATTTTCTGTTTTTAATCCGCGCATAAGTAATTGGGAACGAGGTTTCTGATTGGCTTATTCTTTCGCATCCGGTTCCGACACCCCTTTCCTGGTTTTTACCAGATCGTAAGCAACGGAAGAAGAAACGGAATTAGAAAAAGCAACACTCTGGTCCTTCCGATTCTGCTTCTGTCGCGTTACGATTCCATTTTGATTCTGCCGTCAGTGTAAGTCAGCAATAATAGATTGGGGTAGTGTATACTGATAACTTGGTGAATTAAATGGTATAACTTGGTGAATTAAATGACTTAGAACCTAAAGTATGCCCTTGCTTCCGGCGTGATACGAAGAAGAGCCTTCGGTCCTCGTGTGAGGACACTTAATAGTAATTTTGTAGGGTGTCCCAATAATTCAGGAAAATATTTTCCATACTGACGTCATACTCTGGTAATAAGTAATCAATGAATAGTCATTAACCTCGCTCATTCTTACAGATAAAAGGGGGAACAGGAAGTTAACGGCTAACAAATGGATAACAAGTGTCGGTCTAAAATACGTGGTAATTACCTGTTTCTACTTGATGTTCGTGTCTAGCACCAAGCTGGACAAGGTAATCAGCGATAGCATCATTATTGTTCAATGATGCAAGATGAAGTGGAGTATCACCATCGCTATCTGTTGACGTGAAGTCACTGCTTTTGCTTATGAGTAATTTAACAGTATCTAGATGACCAACTGTGCAGGCATTGTGAATAGGCAAGGAACCATAGGTGTTTCTACAGTTAACTTCAGCACCACACTGAATAAGATAATCAGCAACTAAGGTATGTCCATTCAATGATGCAAGATGAAGTGGAGTATCACCATTGTTATTTGTTGATGTGAAGTCACTGCCTTTGCTTATGAGTAATTTAACAGTATCTAGATGACCACGCCAGCAGGCATAGTGAATAGGCAAGGAACCGTGCTTGTCTCTACAGTTAACTTCTGCTCCACGTTGGATTAGATAATCAACCAATGGCGTATGTCCATAGAACGATGCGAGATGAAGTGGAGTACGACCATAGTTATTTGTTGATGTGAAGTCACTGCCTTTGTTGATGAGTAATTTTACAGTTTCTAGATGACCACCCCAGCAGGCATAGTGAATAGGCAAGGAGCCTTCTTTGTCTCTACAGTTAACTTCAGAACCACTTTGGATTAGATAATCAGTTACTGAGAAATATCCATGTAAACAAGCATAATGTAAACCAGTTCTCTCCAACCATCCTCCCCGCTCTTCAATGTCTGCGCCATTCTCAACTGCAGCTTTAACACCATTCAAATCTTCTTTCCTTGCTGCATTCCAAACAGACATTTTCCTATTCAAACATGCACATTCAAAATTTTAAAACTGGAGTCTCCATCTCTACTCCTCCCTTACCCCCCTCAACGGATAGGGTTTCACGGGAGCAGAGTCCCACCCCGCACCGGTCCACCCGCACGGGAACTCCGGTCCACCCGCACGGGAACTCCAGCTTCATCTACACCCGAAAATCCACGCTGTTTCAATGTGGGAGCCCCAGTTCAGGAATATGAACTTATGAATATAAGTACGATAATTTTAAATTATTCATGCTAATTGAAATTTTCCAATATGAGCTCTTATGATTTTTTGTATTTATTTTATTAATATGTTAATTTTTGTACTATTATTATTTTTTTTGTCCACTGAGCATGTGCCGCAAGACACAATGTTTCCCCGATAGGCTGTCGGCTGATCATCAAAAAATAAGTTCCGTTGCGCACCCTCTAAGTTTCTAAATTTTAGAATTCTAAACCGGTAAAGTGCTCATGCGTTGCTCCTGCAGACTGCAGTTTTCTTATAGTAAACTTCAACAACATTCCGCCACGTAACCATTTTATGTGAGTTACTACTCAATTGTATACTTCAAACAACTTGCTATCCTACTGCGGGTAACAGTCGCCCATTCGCAAACGCATGCGATTGAGAATGCCAAACAGTTCCAGGAATGAGGGAACGCAAATTTCAGATTAATGTTCACAAGGTCAGCTAAATTTATTTTTATATATAACACCGTCGATGCTAAATGTTATTCATGAAGAGGTCTTACGTTTTTGTTTTTTTGTTGGTTTTTTTTTTTGTTTGTTTGTTTTTTTTAGTTATTACTTTATTTTATTTTTATGTTTTGTTTTTTGGGTTTTTTTTTAACTGAGCATGTGCGAGAAGACACAACGTTGCCAATAGACCCCTTGCATTGACGTCATACTTTCATTAACATACCGTTAGGTACCAGGCTCCTGGGGGACAACTCGCGTAGTCGCGTTTGTAAACACATGGTTTTCTTTCAAGTTGTCTATCGAAATATGTCGAAAAAAAACGCAGAAAAGGGATATTTACCGGGTTATTATGCATCAATCACTGACAAAGCATCAAAGGAAAGATATGCCAAAAAGTTAGAGCTAATTGAAGGTAGTGATCCTTTTGAGATTCCACGAAAAGAGTGGAAAGACGACGTTGAGTTATGGCCGTCCGTCACCTACATTGATGTCGGGAAATAAAAAGTTTCGTTTCGCATTCCTTTCACACTACGTTGCTCTTGCAGTTTTCTTATACTAAATTTCAACTACATTCCGCCAAGTAACCATTTTACATGAGTTGCTACTAAATTGTATACTTCAAACAACTCGCTATTCTACTATCGACATCAGTCGCCCGTCTGCAAACGTCTCTATTTATGCAATTCAATGAACGCTAGAGTCGAGCAGAGAATGCCAAGCAGTTTCAGCCATTGAAATCTCTCAGGAAGAATGAGGGGAGAGTACGTGAATTTCAGATTAATGTTCACAAGGTCAGTGAAATTTATTTTTATATCTTAGACAATGAATGTTCAATCAAGGTGCCGAAGTTAACAGTTAATTTTAGTTGCTACGATCAACCTGTAATCCTTCATTTATTTGTGAAACATCAACATGTGCATGTACACTTCCAAGACGAAATTCATCGATTTCACTTGACATAACGAATGAAATGAGAACAGAATGTTATTGTTCGACAAGAGCGTGGTTTGTATTCAGTTTTAAACAGTTCCCATGTACTGGAAAAGTTCATCAGTGCGACACTCTTCTGCCTCATATTGATAATGAACTAAATCATTTGGCTCGTGCAGTTCACGCTTTCACGGTTCAGTGCACATTAACACTTCAAATAATCTTTTTGGAAAGGGTATCTTCTCATCTTACACAACATTCTTTTTCGCACTTATTGCAAAAATCAAAAAAACATTTAATTATTATTGTTTTAAATGCAAAGTGTTAGAATGTTAGAATGCCATGTGGATGAAATGCAAAATGGTAGAATACGTCTTAAGTACAAAAATAGTAACAAAATTATTCTTGGACATTAGTCATATTCCAACGTAGCCGGCAAGTGGCCCCCTTTGCCACGCACTTGATCCTGATGAATCCTTATGGTCCTTGTGACAAAGTAGAGTGTAGTGATGATATCCATATTAAGTGAAAATAAATTTTTAAGTGATGATATCATACATTTTAAGACACATCCAGAAACAGTTGCAAAACATGCAGTTTTTGGGCCTTCAAGTGGCAATGAAACCTGTGACACTGCAAATCTAGTGCAATTAAATATTGTGATGGACTCTTCTAAGTCATGGTAACAAAATGGTAACTATCAAATCATAAAAACACAGTGATAGCCATACAATTGCCAGAGAGACTGCAGTTTAGCAGACCCACTGTGTCACTGACTAGTTAGGATAAGGGTGTATATTAGATTTAGTGAGCTAGCAGAATGGTCTGTGCCTTACTTGGGTCTGCTAACTGCAGTGACATTTGATACATTACATCATTTTAGTATCCAAATTGCAGACCCATGTGATCAATTTGTACACAACTTTCATTGGACATTGGTGGTCATAATGTTTAATAATTAAATGAAATAAAGAAGAGCTTTTAAAAGAATGAAATTGGCAAAATAAGTTTTTGGATCAACTGTTTGGTGAATAAATGGAGTACCATGATGTTGACTGTCATTCTTATCTAATGTGCAATTGATTCAATTTAAGATATCAAAATAAAGTTATGTAAGCTACTGAAATCTGGAAGTGTCAGGTTTTCCTGAGAATGCCAAATCTTATAATTGAAAAGTGTAAAGTTAGCATGCAATTGGAAATGAACACAGAAGACTGGTGCCTAAAATGGCTGCTTTGATTTTATGCAATATTCTATAGACCTACTTGAAATGGGAATATTATGATACATATAAAAAAGTGCAGGAACAATCTGTGAGGACTTTTTATATTTTGTAGTACAGTACTACAGTTTAGCAGAGCCATGTTGCTGTTGGTCTTTTACCATTGGCTCAGTAAACAATAGAATGAGCTTTTGGCATGATATTTATACAGCAAAGCTCAGTGTTCTACAAGTGGGTCTAAAATCCCAATAGCTTACCAAGATACTGTCACTGCTGATTTAAAAAAGATAAGGCTAGAAAATGTCACAAGAATGTTTACTCCAAAAAGGGTTACTCATTCACCTACATGTACTGGTGAAGATCCCACTGACATCATTGTTTCACCACCAATGTTTTGGATTTACTTCCACACAAGAACCAAAACCCAACCTCTAAACATTATCCCTAAACCTTATGCCTAAACTTCATCTCTGAATCCTTTCCCTAACCCTAACCCTAATTAAATGTGGATCATAAGAATAAAGATTGCTTTCCCCTCCTTATGATACTCTTTATCTTTTTAATTCCATATAATCAAATATTTTCACATTATTTGGGGTGTGCAACTTTCCTGCTGCCAAAAGCTGCCTCATTTGTGTTCTGAGTCTGGAACAAAGACTGGCCACAAGGTGGTTTTGTTAAACTGCAATCCAGCCTTAGATTTTTATTCATGCATAGATTATTAAATCTGTAAGAACAAGTAAAAAGTTTCGAGTTTAAAGAGTTTACTTTTTAGTTTTGCAGTATAGCAAGTAATAATGTCAACACAAAGCTTACAAGTTTTGAATTAGTCAAAATCAGTATAATGTCACCATTTATTGTTCATCATTTCTCAAGAACAATGTGAAGGAAATTTTCCCTTTTTCTTGTGCTTGCTCTGGTGTCTACATGTACTTGTGCTTCCTTCATTGTTTTTCACAAGCAAACTGGATTTTGAAGCAAACACAAGAGACCTAAGTTATCAAAGACTTGCCCAAATCTTCTGACAAATATTCCCCAGATTTAAAAAAATAAACAACTAGAAGAGTCAAGTAGATGTTTAAAAATTTACAAAAACCTTATTCATGAGTAAAAAGAGCATGCAAGCAAAAAGGTTTGGAATTCTGGCAATGACAGATACAAAATCAAGTATGTGTGACCTGTTTCCATTCATTACTTGAATTGACTCATATGCTGCTCTCCAAGAACAAAAATTAATGACAAAGTTGCCAATACTGGAGAGAGCATTAGAGAAACAACCATGATTCTATGAATGTCAATGGTGAATGATAACAACTGCACCATTTCAAGAAGTGTAACTCCTGAAGTGTAACCTAAGAAAGGAAAGAGTTAATTCTGGGAAGCTGAATTTCAAATGGTGTGTATGGATTAAACATACTTCAACATTCTGTACATACAAGCATACAAAAGTCACTATTCATAGTACAATGAAAAAGAAAATGCTGTATACTTTTACTGTGTTGAAGAATGCTATTTTGATCCCAGTACATGTCTTAATGGACTGTACTATTCCTGCGATCCAAGAGAACATTGCAATTGTTATTCCCTCGTCAACTGTCTATTTTGTTGTGGTTGTTAAAATTGCCACTTTGCCTGTGGAATCTGTACTGCAGTATATTGTTAAGCTGTTTTTCTCGGTACACATCTGTTTTTACTTGCTTGACATTTTATCTCACATGTTTGTGCCAACTTCTTAAGCTTCAACCTCTTCCTACCCTGACAATGAACCCATGCTCTCTATTCGCTTGCCTCGAATTAGCAGGATTTAAATGAGAAGGTTACCAAAAAGCAACAATGGATTGCCATAATGGAGACAGTTTTAATGCATTGCTGACAACTGGTAAGCACCCTCCTTCTGCTCAACAAAATCAGGTTGCATTGCTATTACAAGAATAAAATAAAAAATATTGCCTTTAGGTGTGGGAGGGTTAATTCTGTGAATAGGTTTCATTACCACACACCATAAATGAACATGAAACCTTATCACTAACTAGATTCTCCAAACATTTAGCTACAAAAAAAACAAACTAGGATTGTAGAGTGATGGGTCATGTTAAACTATGTGCACTACATTATAGTTTATAATTGACGGAGAACAGGTGTACTGGTAAGTCTTGTGTATTGACATATCAGTTACTCATTGTGTGTACTTAAGTCAAACAACTGATTGATTTATTGAGACTTCCCAAACTTCATACAGTCCATCTGCCCCACTAATTATAAACCAGCCCACACGGTAACCTTACCCCAACCATCTGAATTTTTGAACCCCTATTGTTTGAGAATCTTGCCATGCAGTGATCAGATGTTACTTGTTTGATGTCTGTTTGGGCACAACAACTTTTTTCTGAATGTTAAAGTATGAAAATCATGTGCACTAATAATACTTAACTATATTAATATTAATCTCAACTTTACATGTAACTCTTCAATATTACTGTACTGGTGCGAATCTAGGATTTTGCAGAAGGGGGTGTTTGGTATGCCAGATCTGGCTTCAGGTTTTTGAGGAGAGGGTGGTTAACCAGATCACTGATTGTTGTAGGTTTTTAAGTGGGGAGGTTCCTTCATCACTTAAATGGGTTTACAATTAGAGAAAAAATATGCAAACAAAGTTTATTATATAAACGTAGGGACAATGGCAAGAAAACCTCAAATTGTTTGGCTGCTCAAAGGTGGTGTTTAAGCCCCCTAAACCCTCCCCCTTGATCTGCTGCTGCTGTAGTTTTATGTATGTCGCCATTATTTCTTTACTAGAGCTCAGGCAAATGCTATCCATGGTCCTTGACAGGAAAGTCTGATCGAAAAAGCTTAAGAAACTCTTGGTTAATATGTTGGCTTAACAATGTAAAACTGGCCTTCAGAAATAAAAACGTGTGGTTACCGAATTCCTGATGTTAAAAATCCTAGTACATTACTCACGGAGAAATCTAGAAATCTTAATTTAGACCTAGTTTACCCTTTTTACCTTGGAAAACAAGAGGTAAGCTTGAAATTTTGTGGTCAAGTGCGGAACCACCTCTTAAAATCTAGTTGTTTAAGAAAAGTTTGGTCATCTTGGACAACTGAATGTTTACTTCTTTCTTTAATTCCCGGCCACGAAGTAATATATACCGCATACTCATTTATATCTTTCATGATAGAACTTCCATCACGCTTGGGTGGACGTCCTGTGTGACACTGGAATAACCTTTCATATTTTTATCAGTAACTATTGGTAAACAATTTTGCTCATCAAGGAGTGCCTTCTGGTTGGGAGGGGTTTAAGAACGGTGTCCTTAAACTTAAAATATGGGGTTGATTGCAGTCAGTTTTCTGTATTGCAGTCAAATAGAAACACTTCATTTTTTTCCTGCTTTTCTTGGGGCATCGCAGATGTTGCAGATGGAAGTCTTTGACACTTTCACAACAGGTTTGGTCCTGTAACATTGAAACCAGCCTTAACATCTGTACATTGCTTTAATTTATGAAGTTTACTTACAATAAATCATGCATTATTACCCATAAAGTCTGTTTACTTTGTCATACTGTGGTATTTATATCACTAATATCTTAGAATTTAAACTTTAAGCATGAAACATTCCATTTATATAGCACCACGCCGTAAGCCCTGTGATACAATCATGAAATCAAATACAGACCTAACTAACTGGTTAACTCCAGGTTTATAGATAAAAAATTATCTATTGCTGAGATGCTTTTCGCCTTCTTAATTTGATGGCAATCAAATCTAACAGAAAGCCAGGTGGAAAATCATCGTCTTAGCTAACAAGTCGTAAAAGTTGAACTTCATCGATAGTAGAAGTTCAAACGGAACTAGGAAATTGCAATAGTCAAATTTACAGCCCTCGACATTTCTCCAAATCTTCGACGGCAAAAAATTGCCGTCGATATTTTAGAGTTCGGCGGCAACTCGACGGCAATTATTTCCCTCGGGTTTATTGTTAGGGGAATTCTAAAAGATATGTCGTAAGCAGCTGAATAATAAGAAAACAACTTAAAATTTTCCCATTTTAATGTATAACTAGTTGTACTAAACGTTGTTATTACTAACAAATACGCAAGTAAAAAGAACAATGTCAATGAACAAACATCAGTTCATCTTAATTAATCCTCGTCTGTTTGAGATTCTGATTCAGAATAAGAATGAGAATCAGGAAGCAAATTTGGATCAATCGTCTCAATAGTTGTGGATTCCTTTTCTCAGTACTCATCGTAAGTACTTTATGTAAGGCAATACGTAAGATCCACTTGTTAGTAAACAACAGTATTTAACGTCGCCATGGAAACACTTATTATCGTCGAGCAATGATGAGGAATAAAATTCAGAAAATCTGTAGATACTCATTTGTTCATAACATAGCACTTGAGTTTCTTAGAAGAATTGATGAGATTCAGTAGGCAATAAGCAAAAAAATCTTCGACGGCAAAAAATTGCCGTCGATAATTTCATTTTCGGCGGCATTATCGGCGGCAATTGCCTTTTGCCGTCGAAAATTTTGAGGGCTAAATTTAGAGCGGGGAGTAGAACATTCTATCGAGAGGTCTGAATTTCGCAATTCATCGATAGTACATTCTATACGAATCTTCACCTCATTCCTGTACTCCACTTCCTACGTGAAGATGAAAAATGGTTATTTCGACCAATTTGGTGCAGAATTCGATGGTTATATTAGCCAAACTCTCGTTTCTCAAGAGGCCATTCGACTGCTTATTAACAGTTGCATTCTTTTAGGTGTGTCTAGCTCTGTAATACATGTAGTAGCAACAAACTGGAAATCTTGGTTTAACTTTAATGGAGCTTGAAATTTTTTATTCATTCTTTGCATAAATTTCAATTTTTCCAGATTAAAAAGGTTATCGACTCCAAAAAAATTAAATTCCACGGATGAAGCTCTTTTGTTAGATAGTAAGGACGATTTCGAGCTTTAACTTGGTCTGTCACTTCAGTTGCTTATAACCCTCGTGCAACCAACTATCGCAATGGACAACCATTGCCTTCAGTGACCCTTCTTAAGCATACGCTCACAAATCCACGACAATTCGGGAAACTTTTTCGTTAGCTTTAACTTGAAGGCAAACACGATTAAATGCTTTACCTAAGTGCTGATAAGGCTCAACGAAACAACAAATATTTGCTTGTGACCCCGTCTGCTTCCTCCTTCGTCTTCGATCATACGTGAAATAGTGCTTGACCTTGAAATTTGATTTGTTTGCATATTTATGATCAAGGCTGACGATATCTTCATGGTGGGACAAAAAATTGCATTTTATTGGCTCTTGTCATAGGGGATTCCCTTCCATCTCTGGGATTTACCCATTTCGCTCTCTAATTTGGGAGGCAGGACATGACATCTTCCCCCTCTTACGATATATTTGCGCAGCAGCCAAACTGTGCGAAAGTGCAATTACCAGATCTTCTTTATCGCTGTTAGTTAACTTGAAAGTTGGTTAACACTAAGAAACTGGGGTCAGTTGTACAAAGCCCACATAACATATCCATCAGATAAAACCTTACTAGTAAACACAGCCATTCACTCTTTCACAATCGAATTAAGATTTTACGGACGGAAAATTCGCCATAGGTGCATAAGACGCATTTCGATGGATAAAAAATTATTAAAAAATTAGCTTTGGTGATTCAAAGCATGGATAGTGCTTTTTACTCGTTATGACATATCCAAGGAATAGTCATCCTGGGGAAGGTGGCAGAAAGGCTACAGGCCCTATGTTGGGAAAGCTATCCTCTCTCCCATCTGGGAAAAATCCATAATTTTTAGAGGAAAATCTTAGGAAAAGATCCAAAGGGTTTAGAAGTAGCGCAGACTGCAGAGAGATATTTTACAAAAATTTGTTACAAAAATACTTATAATCGTTTTCCAATCACCATAGGCCACGGAAGCACCTCAAAAGTGGGGGTCACTGACAAAAGGGGGCACTTTTGTGATTTAATTCTAGAAAATTGAGTAAAACCTCGTTACTACTAGGCAACTATTTTATAACAAGAGAAAAGATTCCGTTTCATAAAACGGATATAAAAATGATTGGCAATCATTTTAGATTCTTATGATTTTCCACCAACCACACCGTTTAGCAACCGATCGGGGACTTTAGCCTCTTCAGCATAAAATGTCAGTTTCCTCCTCGAAAGTATCCCGGTTTTGAACAAGAGCCCCACAATTGTTATAACTATACACTTTTTATGGTATGACAATAAAGGGTAGTTAATTGTTCACCAATGTGAAGGTGTATATAGTACGTTGGTATAATTACACTGGTGATTATCGAAAATCCCTCAGAGTGATTGGATCACTCTCGTGCAACCATCAATCGCAATGGACAGCAGTCACGTTCAGTAACACTTCTTAAAGTTGAATATAAAATCACAAAACGAATACATTTGGACAATCCTTCATGTTACCTTTGAGCAGAAAGGAAATAGCATTAACTACCTTATCTAAGTACTTATAAAGTTTGATGCAATTAACAACGTTCCCAAAACACCATGTCTGCCACCACGTATCCCTTCGACCATATAAAAATTACTGATTGACCTCACAGTAATGAATTCCATAATTTCCTTCCCCAGAAGCAAGTTAAGCTTTATCCCCTTATTATAGTGAATAAATTATTGCAGTAATATCATAGTAAACATTGGTGCACTTACTTTTTCCCTTGCTGCCTTTCCCCTTCCTCGATATTTGTTTCAGTTGTTGGTTTTACTATAAGATAAGTATACAAATACATGAAAAGTACTTTTAGTTGAAATAGAAGATATATTGTATACTATAAATTAATATTGAAAATATTCAGAGTATTTGTTGTCCCCAGTTGTCTAAGTTTTCATCTTTACGTTTAGGACCGCAGTAACTGGCGTCAGGTGTGGCGGTGGACCAGCCAGTAAGGAAATGGCCATATAAATATCTCGGATATTGACAAATCCCTTTTTAACTAATCTACATAACTTTGAACTGATATGTGTCATTTTAAATTTTAATTATTTATTCATTTTAACCCACGAAGAACTAAACCGTTTGTTCAAACGTCTTCTAAAGTTATTATCAACGTGTTTTTAACGTTTTACCTAGCCAGTGTCAATCATTAAAACTTTTAAAATATGCGCAATCCTGGCTTCAATTTCAACATTTTCCGATTATTTAGCTTTATTTGATCCTGACCAAATAACCTCACACCAATGCCTGGTTGCCTTAAACTCTTACCATGCAAGCACTCATTATTTTTGAACTCAAACTGTAATTGTTGTTGCGAAAGATCCCCCCAGCTTTATTCACCAATTTACTCTCCTGCTTGCGCTTGTGCCTATTTCGTTTGCAACTCATACGCTAAAACGTCGGCCGCCCTTTAAAAATGTGACTGCACAAAATGTTGATTAGGTCGTCATAAAGTCTATCGAGACAATCCAAATCATTGCTGAAACAGTGGTGGTGCCAGGAATTCCCCCACGCAGGGACTAACGTCCCCGACAGGGGAGCTACACTAGAGGAGCCAGGACCACGCCTTCTTTATAATTTCCTTTTGTGAAGGTAGAAAACTTGTTGTTCTTCGCAAGAATAATCGCAACAACCGACTTGAAACAGTTTACTTGTACATTTGACATAAAGAGAGGGTATACATGTATTGTCTTTCTTGGTTAAATCAATAACAAGTGCTCATAGTTGTACAATAAATAAATGTGCTATCATCACTCAAAATTCCCCGAGGAATAGTTAATTTTAACTCGAGAGAGGGGCTGTAGCCCCCCTTTGCCGTCACCCCTGCGCTGAAAGATTAGCAAACCTTGAAGCATCTCACTCAAATTAGGAATTGTATAAACCTATGGAATTGACCCTGTCACTCTGTTTGGAAGATTTTGTTTTGAACTATTGTCTTCTGTGACAATAAAAACAGCGGTTGCAACCGATTAGGCTGTGTTATCTTATGCCAGTTTGCCGGGTTGATAATTCCTGTTGCATAAAAGAGGCATTCTAAGGGCCTGTTTACCCGAAACCGGGTGGGTCGTCAAGCCGAATCAGGTCGTCAACCCGGGTTAACCCGCGTACAAATAAACTCCTGTCAATGTTTACATGATAGCCGGGTCAACCCGCTTTGCCGGGTAACCCGATTGAAAACATGGGTTGACCCAGGTTGGCGTGGGTGTGAAGGTATGAAATTTTTTTTTGAATGTTCGCGTAAACACGAGTTGAATTGAGCGGAGTCCGAGTAAAGTGGTGGTAGATGTATCAACCTGGGTTCATTCTCTTACCTAGAATGCAAGATCGCTAATCCGGGTCAGCCACTTGATCGCCCCATCTTGGGTGAACGAGACTCGGATGGCAGGCAACCCTGGCGAATGTAAACATAATTTATTAACAATCCGAGTTGGCGTCCTGACCCGGGTTGGCGGCTAACGAGGGTTCGTAAAATACGCCCTATTTTAGATCTCTCAGTATAAGTGATTTAGAACCAGCAGAAGGGGTGCGTTGTCACTCTGCCGACAAGTGGTAAAAAACACTTGTACGTTTTAAAACAAAGGCAGGGCTTGAGTCATCACAGGAACGTATGACTTAATTTTAATTTTGATTATTCTTTTCCCTCGAGAAATCCATAAAAGTATAAATTTGAGTTATTATTTTGGATTTGTTTGTGCATCACCATTGAGTACAACATTTGCAGGGTTGCTTAGAAAATAATTGAATATCTTGTTTTTAATTACATAATTATAAGCATGAAATTTAGGATGATATGGTCATGTCATCCCTACGCAGAATTTGGCACACTTCAAATTACCCTGTGATCAGATGAAGTGGTTCTTCACAGAAAACCTGACCTGAGGTAGTAGAACTACATGACAGAGCCTTTGTCAATTGGCTTTGATTTTGTTCTTTGTAAGGTATACACGTTAAAAGAACACTAATATACTGCTGACAATAGGTTCATGTCTGCTTGCCCATCCCTTTGTTTTAGCTTGTATTACAACCAGAATACTGTTTGGCATTGAATCGACGTACTCGCTGAGCTCGCTTTTCAGTTTGCGATTTGTTGTTCCAAATTTGCTTAATCTTCGTGAGTACATCGGAAAGAAACCTGATGTCCGGACGTGCATGTTTTACAGCCCACCGTATGTTGCCCAAAGCATCTGAGGTGAAAAAATTGTGTTTTGTGGCTGTGTTAGGTGAGATGCATGTTGTTGGAAAACGGCAAAGGATAGTCAAACTTAAAACATGTGTCTGTTAATGCATACTGCGATATAAAATGACATCGTTTACGCATTACGATGAAGTAAGTCGCTTTACGATGAAGTATTTACACTTACGAGAAGTAAGGGGACAGACAATCTCTCATATTTATGCGAATAACACGCCTGAACACAAAGCTATGATAACAGTGAATTAAATGTACCGAAATCAGCGAAATGACCATGATTTGCTCAAACACCATGCTCTTAACTTCTTTTCCGTGTAGAACATGCGATAAACGATAAAACAGTATCCCTCCCCTTTCTTTGTTCCTCCTGTGCTAAAGACGTGGATACGAAGCAAATTTGGTATGTTACCATATACCCTACAGTACTGAATGGCTGCCTAGCCGCATTAAGGCTGTCTTACTAGTCAGTGGGATTGCACACCAAGTAGAAATCGTCTCTGACAAGTGATACTGTCTTAAAATTATATAATTTAGAGAGGAATCAAGAATCAAATCTCAGTCATTTAACCAGGGTCTGTTCTATTACTCAGTCACTGGTAGGGATCAACCAGACGATAATCGCAATCGTAATATGATATATGTGTATAAGTACCCCAGCACAAAACACGAAACTGACCATTTAATTAATATGTAATTTAATAAATAATCTTAATATGACTATAAGTTTAAAACGCTTCATCGCATCGCGAAACAACATCAGAGCGGGTAAAACTACATATACAATGAATATAAAGCTAGTTTGAGATGGATTAAGTCAATTGAAGACGCATGCAAGACTTGCCAAGCTTGAACTGGCGACAGTCGACTTTGGCGATAGATAACAAGCGATATGTTCGCGAATATTTCTTCTTGAAGGAATTTATTTGGACACTGGCCGTACCCACTCGAAATCAGCCATCGTCGATTAGTAACTTTGAACCACAAAATCCATGAAAAGACGGGACGCTTGCTACAGTTCTTAAAGGTGAAATCCAACTTGACCTTCCCAAGTTTAAGATCAAAGCGTTAGAATGCTCGCAAAGCGTCGAGTAAATCAATAAAATACATAATTCTCACTCCCTGGTTAGTGTTGACTGCCACACATTCAAACATGACAAGAAAGTCTCTTACACTGACTTTATCCGCATCAGACTAGCTTCATATTCATTGTATATTATAATTTTATCCACTATGATGTTGCCCGACGAGAAGAAACCCTAGTCCTATTATAATTGTTATACGCCATGTTAAATAGCTTTATTTCATGTTCTGTGCTTGCCACTCGTATTCACATAACTGTAGCTCATTCATATCGTATTAGAATGTCTTTGAATATTACAAGAACTTGACCGAATGTATTTTAAATTCAGCATCGAGATGAGATGACCTTAACGTCCCAAAACGCAAACCACGTAATCTATTTACGAAAAACAAGGTGTTCAACAACCTGGCAACGATCGTGTAAATTTATCGCTCGTACTTGTAGTCCATCGTTTGTGTAATGACCAATGACGACGTTCTCTGTAGCAGGTCGTTCCTCCAGACGGTACAGTCGCAGAGCTTCGAGACGACGTTATCCACGCTCTGTGTAGCCACGCTTTAGTTAAGCCACTTTGAGGCCTAGTTTGCACTAGCGACATAACGACATGAGGACATTAACATAATGAAAGAAATACAAAAAAATGGTTTTTCCCTTATTTCGTGATTTCCTTGTCATTAAGTCACTTTGTTGACTCGCTCGCCAATTCGACAGAGATCGAGTTTCTTTTTGTTTCGCGTAACCCAGTCGTTATGTCACTCTGAGTGAAGCAGACTTGAGTTCACATATCTTTCGTAAGTTCTTGGCTTTGCGTTTGATAGATTATGTTTGAGGTTATCGCTTACTGGAAGGTATATATCGTTGATTTTCTTACCTGAAGGCGAATAAAGTCTACAGCAATCGTCTGAGTGATATTCCTTGATTTCCAATGAACATACTATTACAAGCAACACCTTTACCATATGCAACCTTAGACGTCTGACCTCCTAATTTGATTCCCGGATTTATATGACTTATCCAGCAAAGTTGACCAATGGCGTGATGCCACTTTATTCTCTACTTTAAGCCCGCCGCACACTAGAGCTATCAGCTGAGCTGAGCGTCACTCGTGACAGTTGGCGTAAGCAAGTTCCTCCAGTGTGCGGTGGCGTTTTTAGCGATTTCCGCCACACGTGCCATCGGCGCCGAATATTCAACATGTTGAAAAACTTTTTGCACGAATGAACAGTTCCTCCAAGTGTGTGCGCGTGAAAAGCTATCACCTTAGCAAACGATAGCAATAGGCATGCGTGAAGCAGTTTTTACGGATCAAAATGGCGCACGAAAAGTGGTTTCTGATATATGTTGGAAGACCAAATCGCTGATATGTGGCCGGATTATCCTTGCCTTTACGACGTTAGAAGTCCGGACTTTAGAAAACAGACTTGCGCGAGAGTGGTATTTAAGAGATCGCTGAGAAAGTTGGGAAAACAGGTAAGCGGGGTAGTTATCATATATTCATATGTAGTAATCTCGTAAAGATACAGCTTGTATTTACTCGAAATTTACGAGAAATCCACCGCTTTGTCCACACAGTCCTGTGAGCCGCTCTTAAACGCCTTCGCCTTCGCCGCAATAAAAGAAGTAGGAACAAAGTTTCTTCATCGGACGATGAATCACACTGTTCACAAACGGCAGCCATTTTCAACAGTCGATATGGACTGAATGCGCATGCCTATTGCTATCGTTTGCTAAGGTGATAGCTTTTCACGCGCGCACACTTGGAGGAACTGTTCATTCGTGCAAAAAATTTTTCAACATGTTGAATATTCAGCGCCGATGGCACGCGTGGGGGAAATCGCTAAAAAAGCCACCGCACACTGGAGGAACTTGCTTACGCCAACTGTCACGAGTGACGCTCAGCTCAGTTGATAGCTCTAGTGTGCGGCAGGCTTTAGTGTCACCACGAGAGGAAATACACGCCAATTTGTTTTTCCTTGTATGTCCTCAACGAAATATTTCCTCTCTACTGTCACACCCCAGATGGCTAATTTGTTTTCGTTCCCTGCTTAATATTATATATCCGTGACCTAGCTAGAAAAGGAGACATGATCCTGGTCCAGTGGTTGGCTCATTTGCAAATCATGGGGTCGATGGGGGAATGCATTGGGATCAAATACAGCAGGCAACAATTTTTGATTTCTTAAATGTAATGCCATAGTAAGAGGCAAGTCGAAAAGTTTTAAAATATGTTTACTGAAGTAAAAAGTTTTTAAAAGTTTTAAAACATGTTTAAAACTTTTCAACTTGCCTCTTACTATGGCGATACATTTAAGAATTCTGAGCTGGGCTCTGATCTTTATATCGCGATTGCACTTTCCACCCGGAAAATAAATAGGCAAAATTTTTGAAGTCTTTCCATCAGTTGCTTTTTTTCCTCTCTTCTTAGTTGCTTTTTACTTCAGCATATTTTTACTATATACAGATTAGGATTAGCGTTAGGACGAAGGTTATGGCCATTCTACAATGTACGCGTGCACCGCGAGTATCAAAATTTAATTGAACAAAGGAGGAAGGCATACAGAAACGTGATCTGTTTTTCACGCCCCTACCTACGCAACGAATTGAAGAGAGACCATTCAGAAGAGTAACAGGATTAGAACAATTCTACGAGTTGTCACCACAGATTAATTAATCACAGTATGTCGCCGTCCACACTAATACGTTTTCACATGAAAACGTTTACAAACTTTTCCTTCAACACGAACGTTTTTAAACTGTTTTCATTTGTCATCCCCTCCACACGTAAATGCAGCAACGATTGGAAAACGCGACTTCCTGTCTACTGAGCATGCGTAGGAGGATAGCTCCACGCACGCTGTGAAGTCGTTTTCTAAAGTCTCACCTTTTCGCAGTCCGCACATAAACGATAAACCGCCGATTTCGAATTGCTCTACTTTGGAGATCAGAACGTTTTCGAAAGACTCCGATTTTACTACTGAAAACGCCGTCAGCGTGTAGACGAGAAGCCAAAACGCAGAGAAAAGTGCACGTTTTTATTCGAATCAAGTCCGCGTCGTGAGCGTCATGTGTAGATGCGCCTGCTGGTAAAAGACGCTTGCTCCAGTCATAAATTAGGATATTGAGTTGTTTTTGAGCAGGTGCCAAAAAAGGTACTGCTACCAGGACTTATCCAATCCACTTGCTCGCTTGGGTTCAATTTTGCGTCCTAACTTCGCAGAACTGTGGATGCAGACTTTTGTCGGAAATTGACCTTGTTGAGTTGTAAACCCACTAAGTCACACGAGTAACACATGAACAGGTAATGAAATCTACTGGGAAGGTACTGGCGTGCGGAACACATGAACAAGGAATACGGATTGGGAGCGGTCTAAAAACAGGGAGTGTGTGAGTGAGTTTTAGAGGGAGAGTTGTTATTAATAAAGTACAAAATATACAAAAAGCGGTTTGGTTTTGGTTTCGCTTTGAGAGTGAAGTGTACACCGTTTTCCAAACAGTGGCGACCCCGGCAGGATACTAACAGTGAGCAAGCTCGAACAAGAGAAAAAGACCTGCAAGCAAATTCAGCTAACGTCGGCAAGATGACCGATGCGACTTCGACTACGACTGCGGCGAAAAGTGAGCTCGAAACCAAACTGATTCAACTACAAATATCGCGAGACAGAACCAAAGATATTATCGCTAGTGGGATTAAAAGTCGGATTGAACAACAGAAAGAAACATTGTACAAACTGAGCATAGCAGCAACAGAAGCGAAGCGTACAGAAGAAGAGAAAAGTATAGCCGCAGGTGGTGACCTCGACGAAATTGTGAACTGGTCGATCGAGAGAGAAAACATAATAGCCGAAGGAGACGAGGACATCAACGCCCTTTCATGATGGCTTTCCAAGACCGAGCGAGCTGAAATCGAAACATCCAGAAAACAACAGTCACAATTCGAGGAGTTGCTCGAGAAAAAGCAACGGTACAAGGAACTAGAGGAGAAACAATCAACTAGTTCTCAAAGGAGTAACGTCGCCAAGCTACCGAAGCTCACTATCACCAAATTTAATGGAAGTCATCTCGACTGGAGACACTTTTGGGAGCAGTTCACCGTGGAAATAGATAAGTCAGGTATGGCAGAAATTACGAAATTTTCTTACCTGAAGGAATTCGTTGAGCCGCGTGTACGGAAGGGCATTGATGGATTGCCTTTCACTCCAGAAGGTTATACCAAAGCTAAAACCATCCTACAAGATCGCTATGGGAAGGAGAGTGAAGTCGTGAAAGCATACTTCAAGGATATAGTCAACTTGCCAAACATAGACGGTGCGAACGCAGTTGAAATGAATAAGTTTTATGAACGTTTGATTTATGATGTGCAATCACTTGAAAGCATGGGGAAGCTGAGTGAGGTGAATGGGAATGCGCCTTGACGATCGACAAGCTTTCTGGCATTCAAGGAGATTTAGTGCAAAATGACGAAAATTGGCAAGACTGGTCCTTTCTACAACTCTGTGAAGCACTTCGTTCGTGGACCCGGAGAAATCCCCCGGAAAAAACAATCGACCGGAAGAGAGACCCCAGGAAAGATCCTCGAAACAGGGGCCTTTCGACAGGCCTGCAAGATGTCAAACCGCGACCCTGCATTTATTGCAACCAAACGACACACAAGGCGAGTGACTGTGAGAAAGTTACGACGACCAACGCACGGAAGAAGATACTGTCAGATAAGAAGCTTTGTTTCAACTGGGCAGGTGGGCAACATCGGGCCGCAAATTGCCTGAGTGAATCGTCGTGCCAAAATATGCTCAAAACGTCACCATACATCTATTTGCGACGAGAAAGAATTGAAGAAAGGTAGGTTAATGTCATCCAGAGGTGGAAAAGGAGTTATTCATCCGGTTGTGGTTATCAAAGTAAATGGAGTGAAATGTCGACCACTGGTAGACACCGGCGCCTAAAGTTGTTACGCATCGGCTAAACTGGTAGATGAATTAAAGATTAAACGACATAACGTCAAGTACCAGAAAGTGGAAATGTTGATGGCTACTTCAACATCAAGAATGGAAACCTGCAAGACAACCATCGCATCAACGTCAAGTGACTACGAGTTAGAAGTAGATTTTGTAAAAGTGGAAAAGGCAACACTTCTAGAAGTAGAAAATCCTAAATACCAGCGGCTCATTGGAACATACTCACACTTGTCTGGAGTGAAGATGGATGACACAGACACCAAATCAGAACCGCCTATTCATGCTATCATTGGAGCAGGTGTATATGCCAAGATCAAAACTAACTCGCGACCCAGAATCGGAAAGCAAGGAGAGCCCGTGGTAGAGGAAACAAAGTTGAGGTGGATAATACTCTCCCCTGGAGAAGTGGTGGACACTGCTACCATGCTGTTGACCCAGACCGGTCAAGTGGATTACGAACAGTTATGCAGACTAGACGTGCTAGGGCTGGCGGATAAACCACAACACGACCAGAGTGAAGTGTACTCCGAGTTCAAGGAACAGTTGTATCGTGATCCATCTGGGTGGTACGAAACAGGCCTACCCTGGAAAGGAGGACACCCACTAATTCCGACAAACAAGCAGGGAAGTCTTCGAAGACTTGAAAATCTACAACGTAAGTTAAAGCGCCAGGAAATTGAAGAAGAGTATGGAAAGATTATCGAAGAACAGAAAGAAGAAGGAGTGGTCGAAGCAGCCGATGGAGAAGCTCAAAGTGTTGAATATTATATTCCTCATAAACCCGTGGTGCGTGAAGATGCTGAGACAACGAAGATCCGGATAGTGTACGATGCGAGTGCGAAAGCTAGCCCAGAAACACCATTGCTAAATGACTGTTTGAACACTGGACCCCCCACCCAAAACAAGCTGTGGAACGTATTAGTGAGAGCTCGTGCCCATCCCGTAGCAGTTCATGGTGATTTGAAAAAGGCATTCCTTCAAGTCCACATAAGGAAGCAAGATCGAGATGCCCTACGATTCCATTGGAAGGGAAAGGGGGAGTCTCAGGTCGAAACCCTAAGATTTCCCCGAGCCTTATTCGGACTTGTGTCATTACCTTTTCTCTTGGGAGGAGTGCTTGAAGCCCATCTCACCAGCTGGGAAACCCGAAAGCCAAAGATCGTGGCTGATATCCGACAGTCCTTGTATGTTATGACCTGGTAAGCGGTGGAGCAACGGTGGAGGAGGCTAAGGAGCTAAAGGAACAATCAGCAGAAATTTTTGAAGACGCAAGTTTCACCCTACACAAATGGCACTCCAACGCTACAGTTCTGGAAGAACCTGCTCGCATCCCATCGGAAGGAGAAGAAACGTACGCAAAGAAACAACTTGGTCAGCCGAAAGGAGAAGAGTCAAGCATTCTTGGACTGGGGTGGAACAAAACACGCGACGAACTTAGTGTCTCATTTCCGGATGAGAAAACTGAGAAAACGAAGAGAGGATTGCTTCGAAAATTAGTCACCATATATGATCCACTTGGATTTGCCTCACCTTTGACGTTACAAGGAAAGCAGTTGTACCGACGGATATGTGAAGAGAAGCTTTCTTGGGACGAAGAGTTAACCTCCAATCTACAGCGCGAATTGAAGACCTGGGAAGACAACCTACCTTCGAAGGTCATCGTTCCTAGATCACTAACAAGAGAGAGAAAGCCCATCCGAGAAATCAAGTTGCAATATTTCGGAGATGCCAGTTTCAGTGGTGTAGGCGCTGCGGTATTTGCTGTGGTTGTTCAAGACGAAGATGTCACCCAAAGTTTGGTAGCGGCACGGGCCAGATTACCAAAGCGTGGACTAACAATCCCACGACTAGAGCTGGTGTCAGCGCACATGGCCATGAATCTACTTTTAAATGTTTGCGACTCATTGAATAGGTTCCCGATTACTGGTTTGTATGGATGGATAGACAGCTCAGTGGCGTTACATTGGATAAATGGAGGAGGCAGTTGCAAGCAGTTCGTTGCGAACAAGGTGCAAAAGATTAATGATCATCCCGAGATTACTTGGAGGCACATCCCTTCAGAGATGAACCCAGCTGACCTTGCGAGCAGAGGAGGGCCGGTGGAGAATCGAGAGTTGTGGTGGGATGGTCCACGGTCCATCGCGAACAGTGGCCCAAAAATATCGTGACAAAAGCATCAGAAGAAAGTCAAGCCGTAGCGAAACTAGTTAAAGAAGTGTTCATGCCTGTACACACTGGATCTAATCTATTCTATCCGCTTCAGGATAAGTACTGTCTATCAAAAACGGTCCAAGTTCAAGCGTGGATCTCACGGTTCATTTACAACGCACGACACCCAGGTGCCAAGGTTCGTGGTCCTCTCACAACAGAAGAGGTTTTGATTCAGGTGAAGGCATGGATCAAAGTTGCTCAACAAAGTGGAACAAAGGAGGAAGATCGACTTCAGCTTAATCTGCAACGTAACGAAGAAGGTGTTCTTAAATATAGAGGGAGATTGCAAGGATCTTACCCTGTTTTCCTCCAAGATCATCATCTGTACACATGCAAACTGGTGGAACGTGAACATGTACGCACCTTACATGGGGGAGTACAGGCTACTATGGCAAGAGTCCGACAGAATCACTGGGTTCCAAGTCTTCAAAGACTAACTAAACAAGTAGTTAGTAAGTGTCCCGGATGCAAGAAGTTTCAAGCAGTTGCTGCAGCAACGCCGTCGCCAGGAGTACTGCCGTTGGATCGCACACAGGGGACACACCCGTTTCAAGTTGTGGGTGTGGACTTTGCAGGCCCCATAAAATATCGGAAACGTGGTAAAGCTGAAGGCAAATCGTACGTGGCTGTTTATGCTTGTTCTTTATGTCGTGCAGTCTATCTGGATCTTCTAAATTCCTTGGAAAGCGAAAAATTCATACTCAGTTTAAAGAAGTTCATCGCCAGAAAAGGTAGACCAAAGAAAGTTTATTCCGACAACGGCACTACCTTCGTTGGAACGGCAACATGGCTGAAAACCGTGAAAGAAAGCGAGAAACTACATCATCTTCTCAGTCAACATCAGATAGTGTGGCAATTTAACCTAAGCCGGCCCCCTGGTGGGGGGGATGGGGGCAGTTTGAACGAATAGTTGGCCTAATGAAGAATGCATTGCGGAAAACGATTGGAAATGGATTCCTTACATGGGAAGAATTGGAGGAAGTACTGATGGATGTAGAAGTGAGTTTGAATGACAGACCACTAAGTTACGTGGAGGATGACGTCCAATATCCGTTGCTGACTCCAAACTCCACGATGTTTCCGCGAAGCAACATCCTACCTGAAAGAGATCCCGACAGCATTGATGACTGCCAGCTGAGGAAGAGAGCCAGACACCTTCAAAAGTGTAGAGAGTTTATGGAAAAGATAGTCTACGGAATATTTGACGGTGCTCAGGGAACGACACAACCTGAAACATAGAGGCAAATCTACAACCTTAAAAATTGGAGACGTTGTCATCATCAAGTCCGACGACAAGAGTCGAGCAAAATGGCCCTTGGGTATTGTTCAAAAACTTTATCCTGGTCGAGATGGAATCATCCGTGCGGTACGACTGAGAGCGGGTCAGAGCTATCTGGAGAGGCCCATCCAGCATTTATACCCTCTAGAACTCGCCTATGATGTGACCCCACCTAAACCAGCCGATCCAAGGTTGCATGCAAGCACACCTGAGTTCCGACCAAAAAGGAAGGCGGCAGTGCAAGCAAGGGAAAAGATTCAAAGGATCGTTAGAAGCGAGGAGGAACAATAAGTCAGGAAAGTTGGAACAAAGCTGTATAATGTACATGTGTTTAGTAACATTCAGAACTGTGCTGAACTTATAGCTTAGTTAATTTGAGAAGCAATTTCCTATTGTACATATGCTTTTCTAAAGCATATGGGGGGAGTGTGTCGGAAATTGACCTTGTTGAGTTGTAAACCCACTAAGTCAACGCGTAACACGTGAACAGGTAATGAAATCTACTGGGAAGGTACTGGCGTGCGGAGCACGTGAACAGGGAATACAGATTGGGAGCGGTCTAAAACCAGGAAGTGTGTGAGTGAGTTTTAAGCCTAGTTTCCATATAGTTGTAATTGTTATAATTCCATCGGCGATAATCGGCGACGGAATTACAACATTTTAGTTTCCATATAGTTGTAATTGTTGTAATTCGTCGCCGATTTCCCGCTAGTTCACAGGACTTCTAGGTCGAACAATCGCCGACTTCTGTCGAAACTGCGCATGCGGATGTACAGTTTACATGGGATCTGGAAAGGCATTTCTGTAGTAAGTCCATTTCTATAATAAACTGAAGATTGTAAGCAATCGTGAGGGAAAAGCACTGCGAGAAGGATGGCACGGCCAAACAAAAGGGTGCTTCTACATGCTCAACGCGTGTTACTTTTAGCCATGGCAAGAATTCGCCGTAATTCAAAGAGAAAACATAAAAGATGGGTGAGAGGGATCTTCCAAACATTTAGAGCAATTACCTTGAAAACTGGGTGCGGATACTATTATATCTTGCCATGGCTTTCGAAACATCCATTTTTGAAGACTCAGTACTGGCTCGCCAAGAATTGGCCTTCTTGTTTTTGTTGCGGAAGTCAACTGAAGACTGCTTATATACAGCAGGATAGTTTCTAACAATGCCCATGAATTCTTCGTCACTGATGTTTGAGTCGCCCATTTTTATCTCGAGTCGTTTAGATCGTCTTTTGTCAGCCTTCTTCTGCACGAAATTCAAGTTTAAGGTTTCTCTTTGGAAATGGAATCAATCCACGCGAGTCTCGTGATTGCGATACTTTACTATGGCAACAAAAGATTTGCTATGATTGGCTACTCATGTTACGTGCCGTCTTTTCAACTGCGACTGTCGGCGACTTTTGTAGAAAGCGTTTCCATTAGATTTGACCCCATCGGCGACTGTTGTAATTGTTGTAGACGTTGAACTCGATTCAACTTCTACAACAGTCGCCGATTCATCGCCGATTGGATTACAACAATTACAACACGCGTTTCCATATAGTTGTAATTGTTGTAAGGGCTCATCGCCGATTATCGCCGATGGAATTACAACAATTACAACTATATGGAAACTAGGCTTTAGAGGGGAGAGTTGTTATTAATAAAGTACAAAATATACAAAAAGCGGTTTGGTTTTGGTTTCGCTTTGAGAGTGAAGTGTACACCGTTTTCCAAACTTTGGACCCATTTCTCCGCGTAAACATGTAGTTTCTGCTAGCTTCTGTGAGGAAATGGATCCGCGGGTTGGTAATATGACACTGTCACTTTGACATTTAAATGTTCATCTCCTATTTGTAAACGCAGCTTTCCTCTATGAAGTGACATACCTTCACCGGAAAAACGCGGATCTTAGCTGAAGAAATAAGCGTCTTCCTCTAAGAAATAGACCCCTTCTCTCCAGTAATGTTCACCTTCTTCGTAGAAAAAAACATACTACACCTCTGTGTCTTGGCCTTGCAGAATTTTCATTACAGTATTTACTGGATTAAGCGCCTGCCCAGATGCGCCGTTATTCATTCATAACAATGCGGCGCTTAATCGAAGCACCAACAGACTGAATTGTTCGGGGAGCCAAATTAAAAAACAAATGCGGTACAGCTCAATCTAAACCAACCTCAGAAATTTATTCTCTTGTATTACAATGTGTTTCAGTTGTTAACATTTGCCTTTTATCGTTAAAATTGTTCTTAATACGCACGCTCCCAAGCTATTCTCTCAGAAAAACTTTTCTGAGTCCCTGACGGGAATCGAACCCATAACCTTTTAGTCGCCGGTGAGATGCTCCAACCATTGAGCAACACAGACTCAGGTGGTGAGCGATGATTACATTCATGTACTGGTTCGTATAGATGGCAGACATTATAACTACCAACACGAGAAGAAGTTTTAACTTTTCATACATTGCAAAGGTGTTACGAATTTAACGTAAATTTAGTCTTTTTTTACCTTTGTCCAAGTTTGCAATAGTATGTATTTATGAATTTTCATCATCTAGGCAATGAGTGTTTAGGTGCAATGGCAGACTATTCATTGAATTTACCACCGCTGCAAATTTATTAGATATTTCAAATTTTGCCGTAGTCACTAACCATGCAAATGTGTGGTAGTTTTAGAAATTTACATCATTTTTGCTTCCATCTTTAGTTGTGTGAAGATATTGATTTTCAGCCAGTGAAAACATTTCCAAAAAATTCGAGGGTTTTATAATACCACTTTTTGTTTAAAAACAAAAATTCGCTATTATGCAGAAGTTTTAAATTTTTGGTATCAGTTTTAAGAAAAGTAATTGCCGATTTTTTAAATTTACTGCAATATAATCCAGTTTTGATGTTGTTTCTCTACAATGTGTTATTTAAAAGGATATGAATTATTGCTAGAGTAAAGCCGATTCTAGTACATGTCAGCTCTACAAGGATAGCAGTATAAGGAGGCGCAATTAGATATACACATACGAAGAACATTTCAATGTAAGAAGTTTAATTTTGGAAACGTTTAACTCAAACTTTAAGACTGTTTTCCACTAGGCGAATTTTATGGCGCGAATTTTGCTCTCGGTTGGAACTAATGAGAAACCTAGTCAATTTACACAAAGAAATGTCGATTCGCGCGATAAAATTCGCCAAGTGGAAAACAGCCTTTACAAGCAACTTTAAGTAATTCATACAAATTAGTCACATTGAAGAGTAATAAACACCAGTAAAAGTTTACAAAAATATTCATAATACTGTGTGTAGATGTCTTGCAATGTTGTAAAATACGAAAACTAAGAGGTCTTAATTATATCTTTTTTATGGCCCACGACGGCATACCCTCGGGGGGGTTATCATCTATGGGATCTCCTTCTTGTCGGGGTAACACCATGGCTCTAGCTTTCTCGCTTTTTTTCCTCATTATTTTTCGGTCGAGGCTTTGAAGCACATTGGTGAATTCTTCCGACCTCCATGTAAATGGATGAGTCCTGATCACCTTTCTTGGCCTTTTCCCCTCGTCATCTGATCCCATTGCTCGTTCTTCATCGCTATCAGTCTCGTACGAGCTGACTTCTGGCGACATCGCTTCAAATAACAGAGCAGACTTAATCTTTTTTCGGTGATGCTCGTTGAAAGCCGGTGATGTTTCCGTAATCTTCTTGCGGAGACGTAATTTCTAGATTTTGTGGTAGAAGGAAATAAGAAAGATCGTTTAATAGCAGTATAGATCACATCATACACATTTTTTAGTGTTACAAAATACTAAGCGTGAGAGAGCTAAGGTAGTTTTGTTGGTCTGATGACTGGACAAGCTGGACAAGATAACAAGAAATAGGACTTCTGGAACAAAAAAACATCAATGAAGTTAAGAGGTAATTATATTTCATGTGAGTTTGTTACAGCCCTGCAGTCAATGACTGTAATATTTTTTACCGGCCATTGCCGCACAAGGCCTTTTTGCAAACAGTACACGAAAATATACAATTTGTAAGTTTTTTGTATCGACTACGTATAGCAACCACCGAGGCAGCATCCACGTCATTTACAATAGATGGCTCTATGCTCTAAGACCTGACACAACGGTAATACTAAGAAAGCTGGTCGAGTGGTTGTAAAAGTTTCACAAATATGCCAGACTGAGAAATAGCCAAGAGAGGCACGCTCTCGCTGGAAGACACTTCCACAGACTACTCGTCATAGATCACTGGTTTAGAATTTCGTAAAACAGCCTACTTTGGCACTTAATTATTCCTTGGACGTGCGCTAGATTCGAGTCAGTCAATTATTTTGAGTCCAACAAGCACAAACGTGACATTGCTTTATCAATGATAATAATGTTGCGGATTACAAACATTTTTTTTGTTTTTTTTGCATGACGTTTCACTGTATGATAGAAAAGTAAGAAAATCAAAACAAGTTAAAACTTTTTTCCCTAATAAGGTCTGAGTGTATATGGTCACATTGACATTAGTTGCTGAGCTGATTAGAATTCTGGCCATTCATTTTCATAAACTTGGACGTAATAAACGTATATATTTGACTCACCTACTAGATGGGGAAAAAAACCATCAATGTGTATGAAATTTAAATAACTAATTAATATTTTTTATATATTTTTCTTTTGTGTTCTTGGGGTTTACCCCTTTTTGTACCAAATGAAAATTTACTTTAGATTGCAACCATCACCATAACAATCTGGGGTTTAAAACATCGTAGGACTATTTTAAAATTTAACGTATCCCTTGAAAATAAAAGATAGAATTTATTTTCTCTAAAAGTACCCTCTTCAGCACCCCTTTACTTCGTTTATTCGGTGCCTTCGTCTCTCACGTTGTTTAATGGCATCGTGAGAGCCTTCTTGTTTGGCCTTCTCTATTCTTCTTTTGCCAAGAAAATGACATTTCAAAGCTCCTTGGAACAAAAGGGAAGAATATATAGTTTTGTTACTTGTCCGATTTTTAAGACACAAATAAAAAGAATGAAATATCAATTGAAATGAAGGTCAATCAAAGACAATGCGATAAGTAAACGAAATGACAGTCAAGCTCGGAAGTCATTCGTTAATATCTTTTTTTGGCAATTAAACTGGAAGCTGCAACTAAAAGTGCAACTATCTTCAGATTACTCAAGGGAGAAAAAAACATTTAGGTTGGGGATGGGGACACAACATGAACGAAAAACATAAAGTATTAATCATAATAGCAAGCAAGTCTTATAATATTCCTATGGGGAAACGACCATTCATGAAGTTATTTCGAGGAAGACGTCTTAATCAGCACAAGAAAGAATTAAAGAGCCTTTACCACTTATTATAATGCCTTTCCATCTCTCTCAATTTTTGGCAGTGTTGCCAGTTTGGTCATCTCAGGGAAAAATTTGTTCTATTTGCCTTCTTTCAAGCCGTTTTAAATGAATAAAATAATCAGGTGGCAAAACTGTTTTTGGAAAATTTTGGCGTTTTTGAAACTTTGAACTTTTGAAACCAGCCACTCATTTTACGATTCTAAAGGTAGTGGACGTGACTTGGGAATATTTACTCGGAATACTTGCAGTGACCTAACTAAGTAGCGGATTAGTTTTTCTCTGGCTTTTTTTTATTATTTTGTTTATAATTTTTTTATTTTTATTCCTTGGGCATCAAAAATTTGAAAAATAGTTTAATGTATCCCCGAAACTAAAAATATAAGGATTACAACAAAATAAATTATATTTTTTATATATAATAATGTCGACTACGAATTTTTAATACTTAACAAGTGGAAATTTGTTTGGTTTACGTTGCTGTACATTGCAAACAACGGTAAATAGGAAAGATGACAGAGCCAAATATGAAAAGTACCGGCCACCTCATGAGCAAATTTAATCTTCAAAAGGCTTTTAATACGTATATGAAATGATCTTATTGGCCAAGAGAGGTACCAGCTGCAGATCCTATAAACTTCTCATTAACCTAATTAGTGTTAATCTCTGTTTTGCCTGTTTCCTCCAATCAATGCTCCAAATAAAAGCCCAGCTTGTATTTTGTTTTCATTTCATACTCCAATGTCTTACCAGAAGTTGCGTTAAAATGTTCTGATCTGAAATTCGTGTTGAGAGGCGTGGCGAGGGATGTCTATAGTAGCCGTGGCCCTGCCGGCATTTTGTTTGAAAGGCAGCTTTCTCACTGCTCAGTTGAACTGCATTCTTGACAAAGTACCTACACGAAGGTAATGTACTCACAGTACGAAAATTTCAAAAAATTCTTGAAATCCAAAATCCTCAAAAATCACCTCTTCCACTGCAATTATTAATTATGCAATCAGTTCGGCATTTATCAATGAAGGTAACAGACATTTTACTGATCAGTCCCTAGGCTTCCTGCGACCAAAACGTCTCAGGTAAATGCTGATTAATTTTTGTCTGATGTGATTTTGGCGGGAACGTGCGAATATCGTTAATGAAATATTACGTTCTGAGGAAACGTCCAGGAGAAAAGATTTAAAGAATCTGTTATAATTCCCGACTTAAATGATTCATTGGCAAAGGTGAGTTGAGGCTTAAGATCTCTTGTGGACGGTGGTAATGCCTGTTTGTTTCTTCCCTTTGCCGTGCATCAATCTTCAACAACATTTCATTTTGCGATTGAGTGTCAGGACTTAGAAGGCTAACATGGGAAAACTTTGTCTTGTGTTCAACAGAACAAGTGCTAGAAAGTTTTTGCTTTGTGGTGGGCATATCAAGCTCATATTCTAGGCGTAAGAATGGAACAAAAATAACAAGTCGATCTGTGTTCTTACAATGCATTATGATCTGCAGATTCTTTTGCGTCACTAGCAATTAACCTATTTCATCTGTTTCAACTGTTTGTATTTGATTTATTATTTACGAAGAAGTCTCTTCAACTTTTGGACAGGTTTCAATAGATTTCTATTAGTAACCGGTCTTTTTTATGTGGCCATTCATATTTTGATCTTTTGTCAAGTGAGCAGGTCATTTGGATACTGTGTTAGGTCGATAAAATCATTGAAGACATGGCAATTGTTATTTCTGGGACCTAGAATTTCGGTCGTGAGCAATAGAGGTGGACGATACCCGTGGCCATGTCAATTAGACGATACAATATCAACTATTTTAGTTATCGTTAGTAACAGTACCACATCGATACGAAGTAGAGTCTGTATTGAAGGGAGGAATTACGATATTAACTGACCTCGCCAATTCGGCATACCGAGTAAATGTTAAAGATTACATAAACTCAAGGGACGTCGGAGCCGGGGGACTGCAGTGCTGTAGCCCCCCTTTTTTCCAAATGTAATGTTGAAACAACTAAGCTTTAAAACACTTGTTGTGCAATTTCCCAGAGAAGCATATTAAATGCTGTATTTTTATCTAAAGCCTCCCACCCCCCTCGTAATTCCGCTCCGCCGTCCCTAAACTCCCTTCAGTGCTGTCACAGAGTAAATAATCCAACCAGAGGTCCAACTCACTGTCGGCAGCTGTGATGTTTGTGTCCTGGCGCATGTTGTCTCAAGCATCTCATTAATTCAAACGCCGCCATGTTCCTGGCAAGCGTCTGGCCTACTGTCCTCTAAGTCAGTGGTCTAGCGCTCGCCGAGTGTAGGTATAACTTTCGTGCTCGTGTAAACTGAATTTTTGCAAAATTGAAGTGGTTTTACCGTCTTCGTCAACCTTAAGTGTGATCGCAAGGCCAGAAGAGGCAAGCGAAAAAATTGCGGATAAGCACATGTATACCAGTTGATCTTTTACAGTCAAACCGGATGTTCGTGTATAGCCAACTTTTCGGTGTTGCGTAGCAACAATGCAATCTTCATTTAGCAAGTTCGTCAAGGAATTTGCAACTTGCAAGTCAACCAAGAAGCATGTTACCCGAAGGGCGGACAACGCAAGATCAGATAAAACATGATTCAAGTTATTGTGAGGTACTTAAATGAAATAATTTGAATCATGTTTTATCTGATGTTGCGTTGTCCGCCCTTCGGGTAGCATGCTCCTCGGATGACTTGCAAGTTGCAAATTCCTTGACGAACTTGCTAAATGAAGATTGCATTGTTGCTACGCACCATCGAAAAGTTGGCTATACACGAACATCCGGCTTGACTGTAACAGTTTTTGACTTGTTTAAAATCGTGGTAAGATTAACAAGAATTCAGCACATGTTTGAATCCATCGAGCGTTGTCAACACGTTCGTACGATATTTGTAAATTGTGGAGTAAATTTTATTTTGTAAGCTCACTGAACAAATACCCCTCGATAGGTTTGAAAACCTAATTTCAATGTACCAGTTTAGTGCTACAATCAAACTTCACTTTGTTTACATATAAGTGGCAAAAATTCGTATGAGGTCAAAACTGCCGGGGGAACTTGCCAGGAACATGGCGGCCAAGGAACCCTTTATGCAGTTTGTGAAATCATTTTATACTAGTTGGAATACTGCAATGGTTAGAAGGCCTAGAAACCTAAAGTCCTTGACATCTACATTTCATGTTATGGGAAAGGAGCTAGAAACGAAAGAATTCCTGCATATAAGCGCGAACTGTAAACAAAGTGAGGTGCGTAACGGTAGATTTAATGGTAGTCTTTGTTACAAATCTTACATCTAACGTGACAACAGTTGCAGTTCGATGCTCATCCTGAATGTACTTCATTGTATACTTTGCTGACCATGCCATTCTTCGTCCAAAGGATCGTTTTTTCCTGTTAACCTAGCACAGTTCACAACGATCTCACGCACAACTTATTTTTTATAGGCAGAACGTCGTAACTTCTACCAAGGAAAGCCTTTCATTGTGCCTTAGAAAGTAATGAGGGAACTGCTACATCAAACGAAGTAAATTTTACCATTATAAGCTCAACGTGAATGGGTTGTATTCATACCCAAATCACTTTAGCTCGTGTGAATTGGAAGAAAAAGCAGAGAAAGGGTACGTTTTCGTGAACATGTAAATAACTGTTGTACAGCTGTTCTACTTTACTGTGGACTACGCAGAATATTGAACGATTATTCATAAGCAGATGGAATGTGCCCTTACTTTGCATCACGTAGCCATCAACCTTGTCCATGTTTTCCAAGGCTTTCATATTTTTAATCAGCTCTTTGTTCACTGCCTCATTGTTAGGTGCCCGGAAGCTGAAAATGTTTTATGAATTTAGCTTAATTTAGTTCAAAATTACATATCAGATGGCAGGTGGTTCCCCAATGTCATTGACAAGGCCACCACTGTATGATGAGTTAAATACATTATATGATTACATACACAATACAATACAGTGATAAGCACTACAGTACATACTGTAACTAAAGTATGATTTGGTCTGGCAATTCAAGAAATCTTGCTCATAATTTTGGCTCTCATTAACTTCACTGCTTATTCATTTTTTAAAGATTTTTCAAGCTCATTATTTGCTTGAATGAACATGTTGAGTTTTTCCTCTTTTTTTTTCCAGCCATTGTATGGTTTAACAGAAATCTCCTTCATTACCTGAGTTACAAATAAATCCATTGATTTTCATCTAGTCCCCAAAGCAAGACACATTCACCATCTATGCAGATAAGTGGCACAGCAGTATAATGTTTAACTTTTCATCAATATTGTGGTACATGTAATCATGGAAGAACCAGGTCAAAAGCCAACTTGTATAATGAATGTATTTGCCCAGCAAATGGCTTTAAGCCAAATCATAATGAAGGCTCAATAATAATTTGAATAATATATAACACTAACATTTTGTCCTTACATTGGAAAAGCAATTTCACAAACAACAATATCTAGAATGATAATCAATCTAAGATTAATGAACATTTATCTAGTTCATAGCTGAAAAGTAATACTAGGAAAAGTTCTTCAGCTCAAAATTAGTTTTCCCAGCATCCAAACATTGGTTTGGAAATATAAGAGATTAGTTCTAAGTCTTGATAATACTTCTCCAAAGTACCAGTCAGAAAGATAATCAGCATAGTAATCTAGTCATCTTAGTAAACTAACCAAAGTATTAAGGCCTATCAAATGAAAGCTTGATGAAAAGAAATTTCATGAATGCAAATGGCATTTCTAAGTACATGAACAGTATTTGCTGCTGTCTTGACATATCAAACAGCAGAAAAAGTGTTTCAGTTCATTTTATATTTGCTGGCATCTCTGTACTTGCATTTCCTTTTAAGCACAGGCATCACCTTGCTAGCTAATATTACATTGTAATACACTGTAAATTTCTTATTGTAAACATTTTTAAAGAAGAATAACTGCAAATGGAGCATTGAATGTTGAACTTTGGAGTTATGTAAGTATTTTAATTTTGTAATTCATTGTGTATTAACATAAAGTACATGTAGATATGAATCACTACAGTGTGTATTTTTTGAGAAATAAAATTATAAAAGAAGCCTTACAGCATACAGCTTTCATTTCATCTCATGGTTAAATTAAATGGGCCAGGTTGACACATGTATAGTTTGTATACTCAAGTGAATGCTTGGCTTTTAGCTGATTTACCATAATCAGCAAAATGCAAGTAATTGTACCCTTGAAAGGGAAAGTCGGGGTCATAATGATGGTGAAAGTGAGCACAACAATCAGATCTCTGACTGTGTTGGAATAGATTCCTAAAGAACTGTAAACATGTTGTTGCCAATCCCAAGTAATAAAGGCAAAAAGGCTCCTTCCCTGATGTTTGTGGAATGTGTCCTGAACCTGATATATTGACTTGTAATATTTCACAGAAAATCCTTGTTTCTACAAAAACTAACTAAAAATTCAAGAGTATTTTGGGGTTAAAGTTGTATTTTCTTTTTGGGGCTGCCGTTAGGAAATTAGCCAGTTACAGTCCATATTAAAATCGCTGCAAAATAGGTGTTTATGAATTAATGTTTTCTTAAGGATGGTTTTTACCTTTGAGTGAAGTCCCATTTGGTGGAAAGATTGTTTACAGCTACTCTAACGTTCCTCTGTTGGAAAGGAATATAAAAACGTAATGAGATAAAGTAGCCAATGTTGAAAACTTCTGATAAAAATCCTAAAGATTAACAACTGAATCTTTTACTGCTGTTCGTAGCTGCAAACTGCATTTCTGTCATTTGGACACTATTTTCATGTACTGTATACCTGAGCACAGTACATGTTTATCTCGCTCTAATTTATTATCACTATAACTTATGGTTCTATTTTTTCACACTGTAATTATATGACTTAATTTAGAACTCCTGACTACATTGCTGGAATCTACAATGATCCTAAAAACTGCAAGAACTACATGTACAACCTGACGTTCTGACTGAAGTGCACTTTATATTCAGTAACCTGTACGTACTATACTGTTAGTGCTATGTACTTGTGTGCGGTGAAACGCCATATATTATCTAAAGTATAACTTTAATTAATACTGTATTATACCAGTATATAAACCCTTAATAAATGGTTTTGATTTTACCTTCACTTCGATTGGTATTTTGCTCGCGGTGCCTGGTGAGCGATGATTGCTCTTTTGAGCTTCAAGCAACTTGCTTGTCCTTTGTAGTAACTGCTCCTGGTTTTTAGCAATGAGTTTCAGCGCCTCAATTATATTTGTTGTGCTTTCGTGTGGTTGCTCCATGACACAACTTCCAAAGGTTTTGTGTATTTTTTTCTCCAGAGACTTGATCGGTATAAGGATCGGTATAGGTGATCAGGTAGCGGGAAAAAGCCTATAGTTTGTGACCAAATATGGTTCGTTCCATATCTTCTGATAGCCAATAAAAAAGCATTCCCGAGTGGGGTGATATTTTGTTTGTCTTTCCTGTTGTACGATAATGGACGGTTCCGTGTTGTCGAAAAGATTCTGTTTTCATTGCGAAAAATTTATGCCATACCGTACTTATGTGAACCATAAGCAAAGATACTTTGACGACTTCTCTGGTTTATGGCAGAAAGATCCCTCCTTGCAACAAAGCAGTGACGAAGACCTACTTCCAGACTTACCAAGTGATTCGGATATGGGAGACGTAATTTCTGACGAAGAGGAACATTCCGGCAAAGCTTTTGACATCAGTGACGTTGAAGCTGCTAAAGAAGACGAGTATTTCCAGCTGCCAGAGGGTGAAATTTGGGATGATGAACTAACAGCTGATATTGACGAAGATTTCATCGAGAACGTAACCTTTGATTCTATACCACTTATAGACGAAGAATCATCCGAAGAAAAGCGTGAGCAATCAGTTATCCTTCAGTGGATTTTAGTTGGACTATGTCATCTTTGGAGCGTTTTTCATGTTCCTGATAGTGCAATGGCCTTCCTTATAACTTTTCTAAAGAGATTGTTTGAGATAATTTCATGGTCAAATACCTGGTTTCAGGACATAGCTGCTGGTTTTCCATCGTCATTGTATAGCTTAAAAAAAGAACTTCACCTACTTAACGATAAATTCGTAAAATACGTCGTCTGCCCTAAATGTCATAATATTTATAAATTTGAAGACTGTTATTACTCTATAGAAGGCCGCCATGTTTCCAAACGTTGTACATTTATAAAATTCCCTCAACATCGTCAACAATGGAGACGTCAAGAATGCGGAACTTCCCTTTTGAAAGAAGTAACATTAAAAAACGGATCCAAACGCTTATATCCACATAAAGTGTACTGCTATCAAAGTTTGATCAAGACCTTACAAACATTCACTAAAAGAAGTGGCTTCACAGAGAGATGTGAGTTGTGGAGAAATAGAGAGGTTAGATCTTTTGCGCAAGTTTTGTGCGATGTTTTCGATGGTCGAATTTGGAAAGATTTTCAGTGTTTTGATGGCACTCCTTTTTTGATCGAGCCTCGCAATTATGCATTCATGTTAAACGTTGACTGGATGCAACCGTTTGTGCACATGGCATATTCCGTTGGAGTAATATATTTAGTATTAATGAACCTGCCAAGAAGTGAACGTTTTAAGCGAGAAAACGTTTTTCTCATTGGGATTATTCCCGGACCATGCGAACCGTCTCTGACAATTAATCCGAATTTATCGCCTCTGGTAGATGAACTCTTACAGCTCTGGAACCCTGGTGTCGCGCTAACGCACTCAGGGTCACCTCTTTCCCCCCAGATTTTCAAGGCTGCATTACTTTGTGTTGCCTGTGATGTTCCAGCGAGTCGAAAAATTTGCGGGTTTACTAGTCACGCATCTGCTGCAGGGTGTAGCAAGTGCAAAAAGAAATTCAAGGTTGGGAGAATCGGGGAGCCTTCCGATTACTCTGGATTCGAACCTTGTCCTCGAAGACAAAACGATGAACACAGGCGTCAGGCGGCCGAGATTTCACGCCAAACGAGTCAGGAAGATGCAGATAAATTGACAAGTTTATACGGAACACGCTACACTGAACTTCACAGATTACCCTACTTTGACTGCGTTCGTTTCACCATTGTGGATCCAATGCACAATCTTTTTTTGGGAACGGCGAAACGTATGCTTGAAATCTGGCTTGATGAAAAACATTTGGATGTAGGTGACTTGCAAGCAGTTCAGAACGTGATTGATGGGACTGAAGCTCCGAGCAATATAGGTCGACTTCCTTTTAAAATCGCTAAGTCTTTTGCTGGTTTCACTGCGGAACAGTGGAAGTCTTGGACTACTATGTTTTCGTTGTTCGCCTTGCGCAACAGATTACAATTGGAACATTATCAGTGCTGGACACTATTCGTACACGCATGCCGGATTCTTTCTACACCAATGAATGAAGTTAAAGACGTTGGGAACTGCCCATTCGTTGTTGGTGCAGTTCTGTAAAGAGTTTGAACGTTTGTACGGTAGTGCAAAGGTTACGCCAAACATGCATCTTCACACGCATTTAGCAGACTGTATTTTAGACTATGGACCAGTGCATAGTTTTTGGCTATTCGGTTTTGAGAGGTACAATGGCATATTAGGAGACTATCAGACGAACAATAAGTCAGTGGAGATTCAAATTTTCCGAAAGTTTTTGAGAGATCAGCATTTGCATGACCTTGCAGCTCCTAATGTTTATCGAGAAAACTTTGAACAAATATTTAAACAATCTGAACAGCATAATACAGCTACAAATATTGGACAAGTGGACTGCAACTTTGCTTTATCGCTACTGCAACTACGAGAAGTTGATATCGTAACAGGAAGCGAACTGTGGTTTACTGTAAGAGAGTATAAATGTGGCCCCCCACACACAGTTGAAGCATTTGATAATGATGAACTTGTTTACGTGACCAGGGCTTACAGATTTCTCGTTCCCGAGATTCCAGAGGGGGCTGTACCCGTCCTCTTCGACCGCTATTCCACCGTAGCATTTGCAGGTGTTTTATATGGTTCGATGTGTTCTAGGCATAAGAGATCTGGAAATATTCTGGCTAAATGGGCGGGAAGATATGATGACGAAATAGATCCGTCGTCAAACGTCAGGCCTGGCTTAGTGCAGTACTTTTTTAAGCAAGCAATTACAATAAACGGGCAACAAATGCACTTCCTGTTTGCACGTGTTTCCTGGTATCAATACCATCCTGAGAGATATTCTTGCGGCTCCCGTCCAGGTTCACCAGAGGTTTGGTGTTCAAATCTCTTTAAGCCTTTTGGACCGTCATCATTTTTACCTGTCCAACGTATTTTTGGACAATTTCTTGCAGGGAAGGATCGCGTGAATGGTGAAAACGTGTTGTTTGTTCTTCCTTTACCAAGACAAGATTTTGTGTAAGAACATTTACCGCAGTTTAATATAAGTGTGTGTGTTCAACCATCTGATTAGGAAACGCATAATCTTTTCATTTTCTTTAACGAGACTTTAATGTAGTGTGCAGTCCATGTAATCTTGATCAAAATGTCGAACATTTGGTATCGATTGGAGTTCTTATGTCAATCAAATGTCACTAGAGAACAATTCTTATTCGTGAAAGGATTTAACGTCTTTTATCACTTTGAATTACTGTGTACCTAGTTGACACGAAAGGCAATCAGGTATGCAATTCGACCAAGTTTACCAAATCTTATAGATTTCGCTCACATTGACAAATCAGTCTTCTTGATATTACTTTACGTAAAAGTTAGCTACCTAATTATTACTAGTCAGTTGTGATGGGGTCAGTACAAACGTAAGTGCTGTACATTGCAGAACGTTCATTTTTAACTTTTAAGAAACGTTATTGGTGTTTACGATTATTGTTATAAGTCTTATTATCTTGAAAATTCTCAGTGTCATACTGGGATGTTGTGGAAACTATAGAAGTTCCGTTGGCGTTGAATGTTCAGTGACAATTTTAACATTCTAACTGCATGCTGCTGTTTAGTGAGTTCACTTTACAACACTAATTTAGCGTCTTATTCGGCATGAGTATTTGACGACTTTCTGTTACCAAGGGTTTTTCAGACCTTTGGTGCCTCAGTGGTCACGCAATCCAAGTACTGTATACCAAATAAACTTGTTTAAAGTCTTTATTTTCTTTTGAACATTGCGGACCTGAACGTCTGTTGTTTGGGAGAAAAATATTTCCATAGACTGGAAAGACTATTATCACCCAGTTTTTTTCACGAAAATTTTCCTCGGAACTTTTAATTATTTAAATTTAATTATTTTGAGCAACTAATTAGAATTGTCCATTCATCCTTTATTGTTCGATTGAACTGTTTTAATCTGGGGTAGTAAAAAAGTACGAGCCATACTTTAAAACTGAAATTTATAATATTTTTAAAGTATTGAGAACGTGGCTCCTTCCCATTTGATATATGGTATTGGCCAAATTGAGAACTGCAGTCTTCATGGCAGTAACTTATTTAAGTTTGAAAGATCCTCTGGTGGTAAGATGGTTCTTCCCAAGTCGTTTCTGTGGCATTAATTCTGAAAATGTGGTAAACTGGTAAGGTCGTACGCAATGACCTTAATTATTACGGTTGGAATACCGAATGCTCTTTATTCTTTGTGCTGTCTGTAGCAAGCGCTGAGATAAAAGGTGAACTCTCTTTGCCCCCAAATCGTCAAGTATAAGACGCGTGCGTTAATGCCACTGAGAATGCCGATGGCTGTGATTTCCATTAGGGGAATGTTCCAACCAAATTTTCGTACATGTAAAGTTGTGTTCATGAATTGCAGATTTTATTTATAATGTTAATGAAAAGACCAACGTAAATTCAACGCAGTTCTGAACTGCATCACTGTATTTCCTCGATTAACTGCCGACCCTCAAGTGATAGTCCCTCTCATTTTTCAAAATTTTGCCCCCTTTTCATATTTGGTGAAAGAAAGACAACAAATGACTACAAGTTTGACGAAAATTCTACCCCACAGATTTGTTTATGCGAAAAGTTGAGTATATGACGAATATGGTTTCGCAAGAATTATAAACTACCAACCGTGGCAAATTGAAGGTAAACGTCGTCACGGGGATTTGCATATGTTCAAAGTTATGACTGTATGTATCGCCAATATGGAGTTTCAAAGATAATAAAACTACCACTGCAAATTTGATGCAAAATTTAAGTTCATAAGTTTTGGTCATCACAACCATTGCAAATTCGATGCAAATTCGCGTTGAAGGATTTGCAAATGTGCAAACGTATCAGTGGATGTAGAGCAAATTTGATGTGCCAAAGATGACAAAACTACCTGTGAATATCTGTTGCAAATTTGGAGGCTAAATTTGCCACAAATTTTCACCGATGTAAATTTAAGGCAAACGTCAGGACAGATTTGCATATGTTAAAAGCTATGACTGTATGTATTGCAAATTTGGAGTTTCAAAGACAATAAAACCACCACTGCAAATTTGATGCAAATATAAGTTGATAAATTTGCGTACGTTCAAAGATATTAGTGTATATATTGCAAATTTGTTGTTGCAGAGATGTCAAAACAACCGTTGCAAATTCAATTCAAATTTCGGCTGAAGGATTTGCATATGTGCAAACGTATTGGTGTATGCAATGCAAATTTGACATCCCAAAGATGACAAAACTACCAGTGAAAATCTGTTGCAAATTTGAGAGCCAAATTTGCAACAAATTTGCATTCATGTGAAATTCATTCAAATCTGTAATTTCGTCCCGTGCAGGGTTTCTGGCACTCCTTAACATGTTATTGAAAATAACTTCCTCATTTGTGCGTGGATTGGGATATTCTTTCATGCAATAAGGCAGAGGGGATAGGCAGGGTCCCCAATCAACATAACTGGAATTTTGTCATGTCCTAGGAGAAGCTCTTTGTACATCATAGGCATCTTTTCTTGTTGTAACAACTTGTTTATTCTTGAATTCGCAAAAACTCGTCCATCGTGAACACTACCAGGCCATTTCACTTCACAATCAATGAATCGTCCTCTCCAGTCACAAACCGCTTGACAATTCAAAGTATATTTTTGCTTGTAGCTCCAGTATTCAAGGACGTAAATCCTGGGGGGGATCGGGGGACATATCCCACCCACTTTTTGGACAGAGGGGGATACATATATAATTATCCCCCCCACTTTTTGCAAAGTTCATGACAACTGAAGCCTAATTTCTGTTCCCTCGGTGCTTATGGTTCCATGTTTACCTTTACGATTTTCCGATATAACCTTTTTCAGCCCCAATTCTTACCTAGGTATTGTTGGTTCGAATACATGACAAATTATGAAAATTTGCCAAGTTATTTTACAGTCCGATCGTTCTTCTTTGGACGCCATTTTGTAAAGAATCAAAAATACTTTGTTTAGTCATACTGTAACGTCTTTATTGCTGTTTGGAGGAAATGCATGGCTTAGTTTCGATTGAAAAATAAGCATAGGTCCCAAGTGACCCGCATCTGGTGGGTCAGACCCGCATTTGGACATCCAAACCCGCCGACCCGCCAGGCTAGCATAAAAACCCGCATTGGCATTGATTTGCTGTATTTCTGTCTTCCGTGTTGTGAAATTTTTAAAATGTGTTTTGGAACACGAATATAAGCTACGATTTGACAATGGGACTTGCAACACCGTTAAAGGCATTCTGTGACATCCCAGACATGTTTACAATCCATTTCTTTGATATCGCGCACACAGACTGCTGACTCGTCCACAGTCGCTTGCAAGAAACTCATGCGTAAGCGACCGCGGAGATTCATGGGGACTTTGAACAGTGCGAGTTTCGCAATTTGCAAAAGAATACTTCTGTAAGTTGGGCAATGATAATAATACGTCAAACCCAGAGAACAAAATCAGTTGAATCTGTTGCCACTGAGATGTGTGGTGTGGCATATCAGTGTAGATGTACAGATTAAGTTTAAATTTCCAAAAAGTACAAAGTGAAGTGCAGAGGAGTGCATTTTTGAGTCTAAGTGAGGGGGTAACATGGTCAAAGAAAATCATTCAATTTTGCTTCAAAATGGTCTCAAAATGCAGGAAATGGCTTTTCAGAGAGCCTAATTTTGAAAATTTTCCGGGGGAGCATGCCCCCGGACCCCCCTAGAGCCTCGCGCCAAAGGCGCGAGTTGTCTCTCTGGCGACCAGCATCAAGCCCATCCAAACTTGAGACCTGTGAATAAGATATGAGTGTTGTTCCAAAGAAACAATCTCAGAATGCCGGAAATGGGAATTCATAAACATTAGATTAAAAAAAACCCCAACTTTCAGAGGGAATGCTTCCACATCACTTGGCCGGCTCCTTCCCCCCCACTTTTAGGAAGCGATTGTCGCCCTTGCCAGTAGTCATGTGGTGATTCTGCTGGTTGAGATATATGTATATGGGTCCTATCCACACAACCAAATCCTTGTGGAAATCCATATCGATTTTCCATCCCGCGTACTAACTCGGTCATTTCATGTGGTGTTGAATGCAACTTTATATGCTGTGGTCCTAAAACAGTAGCTATAACGTCACAAACCTTTCGAACCACGACAGAAACAGTAGAAAGAGCAACGCCAAAAGAATTTGCAGTCATTGCTAGCGAGCCTTGGTCTTTTAAGTAATAGAGTCATGGCAAGTTGTTTTTCAACTGACAACACATCTTCTCCTCGAGGGCTTCTTCACGGCTGAAGGTATGGTCGTAAATCACTTGCGATTTTCATGAATACCTCACGATCCATTCTGAGATTTTTTCTCCATTCAGTACCTGGAAGAACGCCATCCAAAAGATTCTTCCACCACTGTTCAGTTCTTCCAGGCTTCCTCCAAACTCTCCCTCGACGACAAATTCTTCTTCGCTGATAGCGTAGTCTTGCTAAAGCTATAGAGCACTGGTTAGCGACTTGAAATGTCAGACGGCTTTGACGATGCCTTTGAGCTATTAGCATTGATAATAATAGGCCATAGCACTGAAAAACTACAGCCAAGGATGCTAAAGAAAGGAAAACTGAATGTAGCGCCAAAAGGGAACGTTTGTCCGCCATTTTGTTGTTTACGAAGCTTAGCGACCGAGCCATGACGTTAGCCCTACTCCGGGGTGACCCTTGCTCGTCAAGTTTGCGTGTAAAGGAGGGCTATGTTTTGATCCTACTAGTAGGATGACCGTCCTAGGAGGATGATCCTATCTCCATATAAACAGGCCCTTAACCATATTAGGCCAGGCTTGGACTGGACATCGTGCCATCTCGCCACAGAACGATGATTGACTATTGTTCTACGGTACGATGGCACAATGGCCAGTCCAAGTCTGTATTAGACAGTCCGGTCCAATATCGTTTTTACTCCGGACCGGTGAGTTTTGGCGGGAAAATCTTCGAAACAATTTTAATGACATTTAATAAGAATTAAGTTTCTACGTTGAAAAATTTCAGATAACAAAACGTGCTGGAACGTTAGTGGCTGCTTTTGTTTGAAAGTAGCTGTACAAAAATAATATACACAATTTTTCACTGGTGCAATCAAGAACCAAACTGAGTGAGTTAAGAGGTAAGGTAAACAGTAACATCCGACGACGACAACACATTGTGAAAATGGGAAAGAGAACCAATCAAAAGTGAAATAATAAACTTCTCTCCAGTTTATTTTGCTTTTATCAAGATTGAAGTCAATTTTTACATATTTTACTAAAAATTAATACCGCTTAAGGTACTATTTACATCCAACTGTATTCCTAAAAATAAATTAAGTAATTAAAATCGACTTATTGATCATTGATAAAATATCCAGACAAGACACGCTGGGCTAGAACGGACATGTTGAGTTTCTCTAGTGCATCAGCTAACTGTTTTCTAGTTCCTCCTCTTTCCATATATCTGATAAGCATTCTACGAGCTTTATGACTAGCATCCTCACCAGGACGGGAGTAAATGATATTCTCAATTTCACCAGCTTCAAACAGCTCTATAAGATAGGCTAACTCCGCCCATATCCTGGGAATTTCTCGTGCTATTGGAACGATTTCTTTTTGTTGAAGACGATCTGGTGGGCTTTGTTCTTGAGGCTCTATCAAAGTCAAGCAAAAGGTTCAACTAACCGTGATGTTTGCTCTTTAAACTGCTGATTATATGGAGAATTTCAACAAAGGTTGAAATAATAGCCTGGTCACCAAAAAGCACTTTCTTTAAAAATTTAGTTTACATTACACAGCAAAAATTTCAGCGCAGTCTCTGCCTGCAACAGTCTATATCAATTAGGCGAGCTAAGGTTTAAGCCTGGGACGAATCCCGGCCCCTTTATAAATACCAGAAGGAGCACTTTCCGTGATACACGCCAAAATTAGTTTCTTGAATTCTCTTGAATTTCGTTCAGAGTTTTAAGGTTTTGTACACTTTCCACGTTGTCAATATTTTAATTCTCGGTCTTTTGAATTATTGTCATTTTTTATTGTTATTTTAGGCTACAACATCAAAACCCATCTTTTACCGACGTTATGTTGACGATTGTTTCCTTTTGTTTCTATCTTCGTCTCATATTCTACCATTTATTAACTATCTAAATTCACAGCATGCTAATATCAAATTTACGCACAAAACCGAGAATAACAACACCTTACCTTTCCTTGACATCAAAATTAGCCGCTCAGAAACTAATTTCACCATCAGTATCAACCCAAAATCCTCTTACACCGGTTTACTGACTAACTTTAATAGTTTTATTCCGGACTGGTATAAAAAAGGTCTTATTTTTTCCCTTTTATTCGACATTTTAATTAATGCTCTAGCTATTCCATCGTTCACTCTGAACTCCAGAAACTCAAACAAATTTTCATCAAAAAAGAATTCCCTGGTACCCTGTTTGACAAACGTGTAAGTTCATTTTTAGATAAATTCTTTTCGTCCGCTCCTAAGACTTCTATTGCTCCTCAATTTTTAAATTTATTTCTCTCTACCGTATACTGGCACCCATGGTCTTCAAATCCGCACTCAATTCATCAATCTATTATCGTTCGGCTTTCCTCAAATTTTATTACGCTTCGTCTTTCGCCCCTCCGTTCGCCTTGGGTATTTTTTCTCTGTCAAGGACAAGAAACCTGATGGCCTGAAATCGCATGGTGTATTTATTTATGTGTCAATGCTGTAAGGCATTGTATGTTGGCCAAATCAGCCGACAGTTACAGGCATTTTAGATAATACGGGGATCTCACCATTGACAGGTAACAGAAGAGTTAATCTCTCTCCCAATTAGAAAATTTTCCCACTACATTGAAACCAGTCATCCCATTTGTTTTTTGGACTTCAAACTATTGTCCCAAGTTTCCTAATTAATAAATTAAAACCCATTCTTAACGGAAATATTGGTTCCATGCCTCTTGAGATTTTCTGATATCACCTTACTGATGTCTCCTGTCAATTCCCGTTACTGTTGTAAATATATCATCTTAATTGTCATTTAATACTGTTAGTTTAATACAAATATATCTCGTTGTAATCCCTGAACTCTACTCTGATGATGTTGCTTGTAGCGATAAAACGTTAGTCAATAAATGTTTTAACCTCTTCTAGCCTTCAAAGTTTAACCATTTGTTGATGTTTACATATAACAATACTTCACACAACTTGTTGGGCATTGCCATTTATATTTAATATTTTTATTGGAAAAGCACTTGTTGATGAAATAAATAATATATTTTCATCCGTTACTCAAAATATTGTCCCACTCTAACTCAATCTTGAATCCAACGAAATACCAATCAGTGAAGCCAATATCTTACCTAAATACATTATTAGTGAAGATGACCTTTTCAAGAAATTATCTCCCATACGTATATCTAAATCGTCTGGTCCTGATAGTATCCCAAATTGGGTGTTCAAACTGTATGCACCCGTTCTACCCACTCCTGTATCCTCAATTTTCTAAGAATCTATCCAGCAAGGACGTGTTCCAATTCCATGGAAACAAGTTGACGAAATGCCTATCCCAAATACTACAAGGGTTGCTAATATTACGAAAGATCTACGCCCAATTTTAGAGACATCAATTTTGTCTGAAGTTTGTGTATGTTACATCACATACTGGTTTATTTAGTCTATAGTGGAATTGATAGATATACGTCAGTTCGGTTCGATATCTGATTCACCGACCACCCACGCATTAATTAGCCTCGTTCAACGTCTGGTAAGGAAGCCTGATGAAACGAAGAACACTATAAGATTGTTTATACTCGACTTGTCCAAAGCATTCGCCCTTATCGACCATGCTATTTTACTTAAGAAACTGTAGGAGATAAACGTCCCACAGTTTTTAATAGACTGGATAAGAAGTTTTCTTACGAATCGATAGCGACGTGTAAGAATGGCAAGAAGCAATTCATCGATAGCAACGTATAAAAAAACAAAAATACAAAAATAAAACATAGCATTTAAAATTTGTCTCGAACGATTTGCTGTTTATCCTAGATTGGTAACTTACTTGTCAGTAAGAGAAACATTTCCTCACAAATTTATACGAAATACGATCTCTCCAGCATTCCTGCCACCTTTGGTGACTTAAAAAGGACTTAGCTGTTTCGCCAGTACTTAAAAATGTTTACTCAGAGTACTGCGGACTATTTTACTACTTTAACAAGCACTTTACTAACATCATTCAAGAAAACTTAAATTTAAACTCTAAACTCTAAATTTAAGTGAAATGTTTTCCGCATCTTGGCTGTCAAATTTGTACGAAAAATATCAATCTGTAAAAACCTGCTTGAAAGCGATCGGCTCTTTTCAGTGTCTATTGTCGTTCCACCAATTAGAAAAGGTTATCATACTTTTTTTCCCTAATTATTACACCTTTTTGCTGGGTTATATTTTGGAAAGGGAATTACACTTTTTCCTAAGCAATTGCATATTTTTGCACTGCAGTTCGGATATAAGCTCTACGCAAATCACATTTCATAGACATTTTCCCATGCACTATTAGAATAATAACGGTAACGTTTCACATAGCGGTACGAGATTACATTCTTGTCTAACTGCTGTTAATCTACTTTCTTTTCACTTTATTCGAAATGTCGAAAAAATACTCTACAAACTGAACTGTTTCCGAATTCAAACCGATCAAGTGGACTGAAATACCTTTTTAATGAGAGTAACGTGCCCACTAATACTTGTTGGACACCAAAACCACTCCGCAGTGGCGTGTCCACTAGGGGGGCACAGGGAGGCATATACGACCCTAAATCAATGCTTTGCCACCCCATGTGCCCCCCCCCCCCAAGTGAGGTGTTAGTATGATAAAGTCGAGAAAACCATTTGAACCAATTTTCCATTCACAATTGAAGCATTGGATTAATTAAAGCCCACCGTCCTCTGTAATGTTTTCAAACATGACCCGCACATTGCATGGCAATTAAATTTAGAATTAATTTAATAAACCATTAGATGACTTGATTCGATGTTTTCTAAAGTATCGTTGGCAATCTGTACGGCAGGCTGTGACAGACTCCGGGAGTGAAACTTCAAAAATCTAACAGATCTAGAATGATCTGTTCAAGTGTGATTCTTGAAATCCAACTGCACAAGAAGTTGTGCAGTTACAACACACCACAATGGCAGACAGCAGGCTCAGCAACCTCGGGAATTCCAAGCATTGAGTCTGAACGTGCAAAGTCCTTTGGTATGGACAAGTTTGTGAGAATTTTCGCAACATAGCTCAACAATAGAACGATTGACTGAAGATAATTGTATCATTCACTTAAAAAATTATGGCCCCTCCTTGACGTCAACCTTTGTCCCCCTTCAGCCCCAAAAAGTGAAACCATCGACATGCCAGTGCCACTCCGACATTTTCCGTTGCGTGTTTTAAACGTCTTCACGATGTTACCAAACAATCGAAACGATTAAAAATAGACATTTGCATTCTGATAGAGAACGACTGTATTGACAATGTTTATTTGTGTTCACGTAAGTCACTCATTACCTCCTATTTTTCCTCTCACACTTTCTAGTTTTTTAATTTGTTTATGGCCAGAAATGAAGGGCACTCTGGTGGCAAAGTATGTGCACTAATTACATCTTTTGCTGTTCACTACCAGAAAATATACTATAATTAATACTAACTTGAAACTCAACAACGCAAAAATACATTCATTTTGTTGAATCGACATTCATTTACATTTTTGTTATTTATCATAGATACGCAATCATTTACATGGAAGGGGATTTAATAGCGCCAACACACGACCAATAATACCATTTTGCTATACATTAGGGATAATAAAATTTCAATAACGCAACATATTTGTCCAATCTATTGCAGAGTCGATTTACGGTTATGTGGAATCTCATGCTGTATTAAGGATCAGAGAATAAGACTATCAAAATTTGTAAATAAACTGGATTCAGTTGGACAGTTCAAACTTTTTATTTTTTTTGGTCGATATGTTGAGGACTGTTTTGCCATTTCCCACTCTACTGACTACGTTTTGCTCTGTTGATTCCTTGTCAGGACTATATGTTTACTCATCGAAATATATTTTCTAGTGTGTCAGAGAGAAATTCCACTCTACGTTTCTTGGACGTACCTCTGAATCGATCGCCTAAGCGGCTTTTCAACCTGTTTGTCGGAAGCCTACGTTCAGCTGTTCATTTACGAGTTTTGATAAGCTTGATTCCCTAATCTTTAAAACGTGGTCTCGTCTTCACCCTACTAAACGGTTATTTTAAAATTTGCTCTTCATACCACATTTTCCCTGAAATATAGATTTCAAGCTGTTTACGAACTTTAGTTCACAACACTTTACTAACACACATCAACTTTCACGTCTTGGACAAATATCTTGCGATCCAAGCTTACGTACACGTCAGTACTGTACTGCATGAAAGTTTAAATGGCAAACGAGTGAAAGTAGATGTGAGTCAGCAAAGGAGTTAGTTGGTCAGCCGAGTTGGGATTCGAGTTAGGATTCGAGTTAGGAATCCTAACAACAAAGTAACACATTTGTTATCTAAAAATGTATCCCATTATTTATCTGATTGCTTCGTACCCGAGTCTGCAGTTAACTCTATAACATTAACCCTAATCCTAACCCTAACCCTAATCTCAACTCGAATCCGACTTTGAATCTTAATTCTAATCTCAACTCAAATCCCAACTCGATTCCCAAATCGAATCCCAGCTCGAATCCCAATTGGAATTCCAACCCGAATCCTTACTTCAATCCTAACTCAGGTTCTTGCCGTCCTCAGCAAAGAACGGTAAAGTAAAGCTCGTTAACAGTTTGAAATAGACACGTTAGGATTCCATATAACCTTAAATCGACTGCAACAGACTTGATAAATGTCGTGCGTGATCGAAATTTTATTGTCCCTAATGTATAGCAGAATGGTGTTAATGGTCGGATATTGACACTACTAAATGTTGATTCATGCAAATGGTTGCTTATCGACACTAAATGTTACTTTTTGTGTAAATATTTTTAAAGCAACCTAACAAAAGCGTAAATGAATGTCGATTGAATAACACGAATTGATTTTTGCATTAATGACTTTGAGGTTGGCGTTAATGATAGTACATTTTCTGGTAATGAACAGCAATAGATGTACTGCTTTTGAAAGTTCAGTGTACTAGAACCGGCTGGTCCCACCACATGTAAATTTGAATATGTCAAGCGCTGAAAGAAACAAAATCTTATAATCACGTTCCATATCGCCGACACCCCCTGAGCATTCGAAATCAAGTCAGTGAGTTGTCACCTTAGTTTAGCCATATGAACCAAAATGCTCTCGTGCACGCCAATAATGACTATGTCTTAATAGCTTTACCACAGTAGATCGGCCATATAAAACACTGAGTTGGGATGATGCAGTTGGTTACTTTTAATTAATCACAGTGCTATATTACGTATCTGACGACTAACACCACACGTTCAGATCTATTGTACGAAAGTTAATCTCAATTACAACGTTTCGTCGAAGACATTTGAGTCTATTACTGCTCGGCAAAAATAAGCTCTAAATAGCAATGTATTCAAAGTTTGCAAAGATATTTGTCGTCTACATGACGGTTTTGTGATTCACGGACACCTGCAAATTGTCTCTGAATGTCATAAAAGTAATACACAGTAAAGTAAGCAACTAGACTTTAAAGTCGCTTCAGCATTGCCATTATCCTGGATTGAACACACATAGCAATTATATTCAATTTACTTCATAAATACTAGGTTGTGATATTCTTATCCTCACCAAAAGCAACACAATTTGCAAAACCGTAAATTTCTATGTATAATAATTTCCTTCAACAATATGCTCCAAGAATTAACATTCATCGATCATCATTAAATATCCACCCTGGATCATCATTAAATATCCACCCTGGATCAACATATAAAGGAATAGTTCTGGTGCTATCCTCTGATCCCTCAGGACAAAGGAAATCGTAACGTTGAAGAAGCTTTGATACTCACATTAATACGCTAGGATGAAAAAGAACTGATGATCTCACCTTGTTTTAAATTACGTTCTTCGGCTCTTTCGCCACGTATACTGCTCCAAATTCTTTGCAAAAATCCGAGTATCCAATTTGAAGATTCTTGACGTTCTGAAAAAATCATACCTTCTGCTATTACACACTAACCAGTTCGTTTACGAATTAATCGTTAATCAATGAGCCTCCTGCCCAATATTTTTTCCTCCTGTAAAATCCGCAGATGAGTTACAGTAACACTATCTGGCGGCCATGCTTGCAGTACTTCAACAAGAACATTTTATTTACTAGTACTGTATTAGATCTTCAACATGGCCGCCTCATCTATATCTACTGAATCTCACACGATTAACTTAAACCCACCAATTGAAAATGAATGCAACAGCAATTAATTTAACTCATAAATTTCTCTTACTGTAGAAATAACAACAATCACAACAGTGCACTTGCAGACTTGGTTGTTAAGACTTTGTGAAGCCAATCTAGAAATCTGTTTTGTTTACTAGAAGATTAATACACCTTTAGTGCACTTTTAACTTCATTTTCTTCTCTAATTTTCCCTATCTGTGAAGTGAACTACTTAATTTGGAATACTTTGAAGGTTATGTATTAGGCTTCGAAAATTGAAGGAGACCAGGTAGGCCTTTTAGCTACGTTTATTGACAAAATTTAGTTTTAAAGAATCTCGATGGTGTCAGAGACTCTCACATCGAAACTTTTGATTCTCTCGTTAAACCTCTACTGATGTACGGAAGCAGTATAACTTGGGATAGCTGCAATGCCGAATGTCTCACAAGAGTACTAAGGCATCAAAGGATATCTGTCAGAATTATTTTAGATGCTGGAAAACGATGTCATCTAGTTTACGTTTATTCCAGGGCCGTACTCAAAAAATTCTACAGGTGGGGGTGTAAGCTCACTTCAACCGACTGACCCACGAGCTTGTACCGACTATATCCTATCAATCGAACCTTTTGTCTTTCCGTCGAGTGGCTACTAAAATGACGCTTGTCAGCTGGTGAAATGGTCAATTAGTCCTACGTTAATAAGTACGCACTATCAATACGAAATGAAAACATGATGGTATTTTAGTATTAAAATTCATGTCTTTAGTGATCTCTCGTTGATTACATATAAGCAAAACATTTAACATCAACTTGAGATTTGTGAGTATTAAATTTGGTAGTTTGAAATTAATTTAAATTGATAAGTGCTAAAAGTTAATGATTCTACTTGTACAGGCTTTAATAATTCTACTTGTCCGTGTTAAATCGAACACGTCTTTTCTTCAAATGAACCCAGTTTTTAATAATGGTCTTTAGATCTAACCCCTCTGAAATATCTCTTTCGCATGAAAATCAACATAAGAGATTCCAGGCGATCTTGAAGCATAGTGTTTCTTAGCTTGTTCTTGACCACTTTCAGTTTGCTGAATGATCTTTCATTTGAAGCCACAGTGACTGGTGCCGTTTGAAGAAAGGTGAACGCCATGTTGCAAGTGGGGTAGATGAGCTTTCTCTTACTGACGAAGGCGGCAACTTCACGGACTGACTTGGTTTTCAACGGCTTTCCGTCAAATAGACTCTTCTCAAGACAATGAGCTCTCCGACAAGGCTTTCACTAGTTAAGCTTCAGCCCAACAACTTGCACAAACTCTCTGCTAATTCTCCACTGATTTCTCCCCACGGTGGCAGCAAGACTGAAAAAGGTTTTATGTTCATAAAAACCCGATTCCAGTTCTCTCTACAATCTGTAACAATCTCATCAAGAACAGAGAACGTTTCCTTCCGGTAAAAACTGGCGAAACCAACCTCAGCCTCGTTTTCACACGTATCATCCAGCCTCCTTGGGGGCACTCTTCTCCTGTGATGATGACTGAATTCTTCTTCCGGGTCGCATCCAACGTGCCTTGCCATCGCTGCAGCAGCCTTCACCTGCTTATCTACGTCAACTTCATTGCGAATCCTTCCCAAAGCCTTTGTTGTCGTGGACACCAAAGTAAGGGCATCAAGCAAGTTCAAACCTTCTTCCTGAAGCTGAACGACGAGCACCTTTCAATGACGCATAATAAATCTCATTATTCCCAGGCTGAAAATGAAGTAGTACATTTTCATTTTCTTCAGAGGTGCCTTGGCCTGATCACGGGTGTTTGAGTCCGAATCCAGCTCTTTGTCGATAATTTTCTGAAGCAGAGACTATCGACTGAAAGGAGATCCAAACACTGTCGATGGACTCCGATCTGGCTATCCACCGAGTTTGCGAAAGATTTCGTAGCTTTAATGCTCCTTCGACGCTCTCTTGTGCTTTTGTAAGTGCTTCAGGCCGCTTGGTGCTGCTTGAGAAAAACGAGTACAATGATTGTAGGACAACAAACATTGATGACACGATGGTACTAGCTTTGCAACTTCGCTTTACAAATGTATTCAACCGATGAGCTTGGCACGGAATGTAAGGCACTTCCTTCTCTGGGAAATCTTTTTTGATCTTCTCATTAAGCTTCTTGTGACAACCGTTGTACTCTCCAGACATACACGCCGTGAAGTCATAGGACTGGAAAAAGAGCTTCCCCACATCGACACTATGTTTGTTGAGACATCTCAATATCTCTGTTGCATGTCCATCGCCAGATTTATCTCCTAGCACCGTCAAAGAAAGCAAACGTTCCAACGGTTTGTTATCTGCGCCGTACCTCACAACGATAGACATCTGTTCTTTATTGCTCGTATCGGGAGTCGTGTCGGCCATCACCGAGAATGCTGGTGCTTCTTCTAATTCTTTGACAACTCGATGGCGGACTGTATCACCAATGAGCTTCATAAACTCATTTTGAGAACATCTACTCAAGTATGTGACATTATAAGGATGCATTCTCTCCTCGTTCAGCCAATAACTCAGTAGGCAGCAGTGGCGACTCAACAACTGGACTACTTGGTAGAAGTTGCTGGATTCATCTGTTTCTCCACGAAACGCAATATCCTGCATGGCTAAAGTGCGGACAATATCACAAAGGATGGTGACCACTCTGGTGTTGAATGCGGCATCATCTGCTTCCTTAATTAATTCCTGGCGACGAAATGAATCCAAAAGTGCATCAACTTTTTGATTAGGATTTATAAATCTGGCAAAATCCTTTAGTGCCCCTATGTGTCCCTGGCTCGTGGAATGCTGTGACAGTTTCCCTTTCTTCTTGGTTCCGACACTCTTCATTTTATGCCACTGCCTAACTCCATTTACTGTCCATGCTTTGTCTGCTGAGGGTCTTCCAACTCCTTCTGGGAACAGGCAACACACGAAACAAAAGGCTGCATCTTTCTGGACGCTATATTCAAGGTGAGGGTAATCCTTGTACCATTGGCTCGAAAACCTAATTTATTTACCAGGTGGGATACTTGAATCGTTGCTTGGGTGGGCCGCTAATTTGGGTTGGTAAGGCCTCATGCTGATTAGAAATTCCCGTTGGTTATCGGATGAAATTTCACCTCGCTTTCCCGGATCGTGTTCCAGCAAATAAGTTGTTTCTTGCCGAGAAACTGATCCTCTGCTTTTCTCTTTTTTTATCTTTCCCAAACAGCATTTTGCACATTTCTTTAACTCGTTGCTATGGTTTGCCATACTTTCTGCAAGCTCAACCACCGAAACAGCAAATTGTTCAATGTTAGGAACACTTGGCTTTTTCATCTCTTCTAAAATTAAGTGGCCTGTTCGACCTAGACAGCTCATCATATGCTGGAGTTTCCCGGCACAAGTAACCCATGAGGCATCCGATTCATCGTCTGCATGACTTGACTCAGCAGACCCACTGCTATTCTCATTGACAAAGGTATCCATATCTGCCATCTGCAACTGCGACGTAATATCCACAAGGCGTGTCTGGCTAACTGTATCTTTCGTTTCCACTGGTGATACATCCACGCCAACATCTTGCTCCAGGTTTGAGGTGGTTCCACTATCCGAGGCTTGGTGGTGGACTTGCTCCTGTCGGCTGAGCCCGAGGTCAACGCTTACTTCATCACACAGTTCTGGATCGTCTCTCGTTGGAGAAGGCAATTTATCTGCCAAGCAGCTAACCTCCGTTTCCTTCTCTGATTCACGCATAGGCTGATTGGACAGGGTTGCCTTTGGCGTTAGTTGACGCTGATGTGTGTTTGTACTTGTTAAAACATCTTCATCGATATTGCTCCGAGGTTCTGTTTTACCTTGACCAAAGCACACATTTCTACGCTTAGCTGCTTCAAAAGGATTTCTTGGTGCGCCAGCAGTCTCGTAAGGCACGTTTCTTCCCCCATGTTGCTTACGGTTATGTTGTAGTCGATAATTCCTGTTAAATTCCGCCCTGCAGTCTGTCGCTTTGCATACTATTTTTACTCATCGGCTTTTCATGTTTAAACAATGCGGTATAGCACAAATTTGACGCTTTGCCGAATGACAACCCCGGGTTCACGGGTTGGTATATCTTTGGTTAACGATACTTTAAAACCAGTCTTTATGTTAATCTTGTATCCAAATTGACGAAGTTGTAGAAGATATGTGCGCGCTATTAAACGACCAAACACAGACTCAGAATTCTCACGGATGTGAAGCTGGTCCGAAAATAACCACTTCCGTTTTATATGTCTCGTCTCAATAGGACAAAGTCCGGCCAGGAAACTCTATCTCGCAATGCTACACAAATGTCTACTGTAAATGCCGCCAACTATATTTGGCAGTCAGCCGACTAAAACATAATTTCTACCGACTGAAAGTCGTGTTACTCGACAGATATTTAGAACTCGTCGGCACAACAGTTCTTTACTTATTAGGATGATATCGCATTTCAATTACTGTCCTGGTTCACAGGTTCACGGGACGAGTACACAGGACGGTATACAGGACGGTAATTGAAATGCGATATCGTTTTAAGTAAAAAACTGTTGTGCTGACGGGTTCTATCTGTCGAGTAACACAACTTTCAGTCGGCAGAAATTGTTTTAGTCGGCAGACTGCCAAATATAGTTAGCGACATAAAAAAACGAAAAACTTTTGGATAAAGGTTTACCTTACGGTCTGCCGACTAAAACATGATTTCTGCCGACTAAAAGTCGTTAAAAGAAATTGGGGGGTTGTCGCACCCCCCCCCCCCCCACACCGCCCCCTTAGCTCCAGGCCTGCGTGCAGACGCGGATTTCAGTGGCTATGCCCATTTTGACGTCACTGAGTGCTACTAACCAAATAGCGCGAAATTAAAACTTTACTGTTCCATGTGAATATTCGATTAAATTTGCTATAACTGTGTAAAATGCCTCAATGTATGGTTCCGATGTGTACTAATGGATAGTGCAAAACAAAACGTAAGGGAATAACCTATCATAGGCTTCTCATTGGCCCACTTAACAGCGTTTTGCTGCGAAATGTCCGCCGTGACAACCTGCATAGACCAAGTAACTTGTTCGTTTGTAGCGCGCATTTTACGGAGGATTGCTTTAATCCAGTAACTGAACTTTGCAGTCATAAAGCCTCTAAAAGCTGAAACTCACAGCAGTGCCAACGTTATTTTCATTTCCAGCGACAAGAAACGAGGAAACTGGTCGCCAGTCAAGCCGAAGGCAAATTGAAGCAAGAGCAAAGATAAACAATTGTCAAGCAAACATTACTTTGGTTTATTTCAAACAAGGCAAGATATTTGTAATCAGTAATAAGTCTAATTCTATTTGTCTCTATTAGAGTAGTTGAAGGAGAAACTAAAAATGATGTGTACCAGTATACTTGCGATGAAATTGAAAAGCCGTCCCGGATAGTAATAGATGATGTTGTTAACAGAAAGAGCAATATGGAGGTGAAGTAATCCATCTGGAATCTGCCTTCACAAATCAATGGCAATGCTGTGTTTGGACAACCAGCCGTGACTACGCCTACAATTAAAACACTTAGGAGCATGGCGACACGGACAGATCCAAAAATGTTTCTGTCTACATAAACAAGTATTGACCTTAAACAGGAAGATATTATGTTAGTCAGACATCTTGAAGGTCACAATTATGCACAAGGGCCTCAAAATAATCCTTTTCAAGGTGATGCAGAAAAAAGAAAAACAATAGCAATAAAAAATTCCGGAACTCGGTAAATCCCATTACCAAATGTTAGAACCAGTCAAAGAGCAATTAGAGGTAAATGAAGAAGGAAATGAAATTGCTGGAAATACTGCAGATGCTGTTTATTGCCCTGATGGTGCTTCAACATATTCTTCTCTAAATAGCTCAGATGATTTGGGATCTGATTGTGATGATTTGAACCAGCCTAATGAAAAAATATAGTTTTTGAAAGTCAATTGAACAAACTATTCTTGTTTTGCCAACAATGTGGAAGCATTGTCATGGAAAAAAACAACGCTTACGCAATGAAGCATGATTAAAGTAAAGACCGTCTTTTAAAATGGGCATTCTAATGAGTGGCATTAACAGCCAACTATCAATAGAATAGTTATAGGCAATTTACTAATTCCATCTTCCATTTTTTTTTACTGGCAACACATTTCAACATGTGGCTGACTTTCCCAAGTACCTTAATGCGCAATTTCTAAGTGCTTCTCACTATTACTCCATACAAAACAGCCATCTATTTCCTGTTGTCCATTACACTTGGAAAGCCGAGCAAGGAAAATTTTTTCAACAGTTGCAATAACTTCCCAGCGTAGATCTTTGTGGAGATGGGTGGTCAGATAGCCCTGGCCATTCTACAAAGTATGGAACTTACACAATGATGGATGAGACTTCAACAGGAATTGTGGAGTTCAACACAGTGGAAGTTACTGAGATTTCATCATCAAATGCAATGGAGAATGAGAGTTGCAAACGGATACTGAATTCTCTTTTGTCCACCAACGTTCCAATTCGATGCCTCATTACTGACAGGCACACCACAATCACGGCAAGGATGAAGAGTGAGTGTTAACAAATCAAACATCAATATGATGAGTGGCATTTAAGCAGATGGGTAACGAAGAAGCTGAGTAAAAAGGCTAAGAAAAGGGATTGTGTTAAGCTGATGGGAAGGGTGCAATTTATTTCAAACCATTTGTAGTGGAGTCCTTCTACTTGTAATGGAGATGCTGCAATGCTTGTAGAAAAGTGGATTTCCATTCTTCATCATATTGTAAATTAACATCAATGGGAAGGGATTCAGCTCTTCAAGGCATGTGGGCATAATACAATGATGAAAACAGAAGCAAAGAGCATTAAGTGGTTTAAACCTGGTTCACCTGCACAAATAGATTTAGAAGAGTTTGTAGAGAACAAAAGATGTGATTAAAGATCTGGCAAAAGTCACAGAATTTCACCATACTGGAGAGTTAGAGCAACACCATTCCCTCATGCATAAATATGTTCCAAAACGTGAACATTTTAGTTATAATAGAATCATAGCTCGAGCACAACTTGCAATACTTGACCACAACCATAATGTTGACAGAGATAAGGCAATAGTAAAATGTGGCCCTAACAAAGAAGAGAAACGATTTAAAATTTCATGTCCAAAGAACCGTAAAAACTGGGTTGCCAAGCCAATCGGAGGAACAAAATCTCATAGTTACATTGAAACGATGATGGATAAAGTTATCTCCATTGGCCAAGGGCTGATATTTGACTTTCATAGGATAACTCACGCTAAATGCATAGCACCAACTCCACGACCAGCAAAAGAAGTAGTAATTCAACAGCACAAATCAAGAATGTCAATAAAACAAAAATAAACAATAATGTAAAACTTACCTGAATACAACTACTCATCAGCAAAGTGAAACCCTATGAGCTCAAAGCCATCCTTAATGCCAGGTGGTGGAAAGTGAGCTCGAATGCAGCTGACTGCGCACGAAGGAAGAACAAGACAAAGTTCCTTACCAAGGACTCGCCAACACCCGCGAGCCAACTGTCTGTATGCCACATGTCTATTTCTTTGTGTTCGGGTCCCTCGAAAGCATTACTTCCATATTGTTGCCTGTACTGGAACCAAGCAGCCTGTAACATCCAACGATTCAAACAAACAGTATGAAAACTTGGGTTGTCTGTAATGCAGTTATATGGCATTTCAGGATTCTCACATTCAGATACTTCAGCGTTTTTGTTGGAAATCTCCTGAATCTCGTGACAACAAAGGCACTCTTGCTCCCCATCCATTATTTGGCAATGACCACATTCGCACCTACAATGGACAAACATTTTGATGCCAGAAATCAAGCATAACGAAACTTCTCACTTAAAAATCTTTCAATATTTCGTCACTTATAAATTCAATATGTTGGACATCTTACCAGTCTAAATCGCCTGATCTTCCAGCCAACAAGGGTGCATTATTTTGTTCTTCTTCTTCAGACGAGTCTGCAAATTCTTCATTGCTCGACTGAAACCTTGGTTGAAACTGGTATCTTTCGATTTCCTGTAGCTGAAAATTTTGTTCTAAGGCTTCTTCCACTACCTCATTTGAGGCAGCAGAAGAACTGGAACTCAAAGAATCGTCATCAGATGAGGAATCATGAGGAATATTTATCTTGATAGCCGACAATAATAGCGCAACTATTACTCACGACTTTAAAAGAAGCACTCAGTGACATCAAAATGGGCATAGCCGCTGAAATCCGCGTCTGCACGAGAAAGAGTTAACATGGGGTCGACATTCGCTAATTTTCACATCTTTACGGGCCATTTTCTCTTTAACTAGGCAAAACTACGCAAAAATATTCAGGACCAAACTAATCTAGGTATGGTCTTCCATATGAACTCAACTTGTATTTGGGTAGGGTGCCCCTTTAATTGTTTTGACTTGTTTACCAGATAAGCTATCCAGGCTTTGAACAACCGAATAAAGCTAAGGCCATAACCGCTTAAAAAATCCACAGTGTAATTGTTTTGGAGAAATTAGTCAAATTGTTCCCCTTTTGGGCTGCTTGAGAGCCGGATAAAATTTTAGAAAAGTTTTTCTATACAATCATATTAGTGAAGTGAAACAAAAAGTTGATATTAGGTTCAACCTTTTGCCAGCGAATGGAGGTGTGTACAACTCCATGTTTGATTGGAACACGCAAGAGGGACTGCCACAGCAGTTGGTGAATGGCTCACTCACTGCTTTTGTCGTTGAATGAAAGTAACAAGAACGAATTATTTAAATACTTCGATGATCCACAAGAGGAATTGCTTTCCTCGGTGTACGATAATTACTGGAAAGCTTAGTTAAATTAGCACCAACTGTTACGTCAATCCATCATTCCCGAACTTTAACTAATATATATGAGGCTTGTAAATTCAATTTCTTACTTGAAGTTTCCTGTGTAAAAAAACTTCCTTTACAATGACACGGTGAGTGGCTTAGATTTACAGCATTCCCTGTTTACGAATGAAATGTCGACGTTTACTGCACGCAGGAGTGCCGTTGCCTTCTTTTTTCAGAGATTTTACGTAACGTTGTTTCAGCGACAGGAGACGGGGGATCTTTTGATTAATTTTACACACAATTAAACTGAAAGTTTACTTAATAAAACTTACACTCATAAAAAAAAACAAAACAAAACAAAAAAAACAAACAAACAAAAAAAAAACAAACAAAAAAAACAAACGCCCACACACGTACTTTGAATCTTGCATGATGAATGTAATGTCATTTTTACCTCTTTGCTGGATCCACTCTGATTTATGAAGGTCAGAATACTCCTTCTCGCCACAGATGTTTAAATCACAGGTAATCTTTCCATTCTCCAGATCTTCTACACGCAAGAGATGAACGCAGTCCTCTTCAGAACAAGCTTCCTCTTCATGTCGAAGGCATCTGTTTGTCTCTTCAGAGCAAAGGTCACATTTCAAACCCAAGTAGTACTTCATGCCTCTGTAGGTTGGGTAGGTTGCTTGCATCTCATTCATAACATCAACAAGAAAAGACCTTACTTCCCTGGCAACATTAAGTGTCACATCACCTGAATGTAAACACGATAATTAATATAAATATGTTTTATAGTGCTCTGGATATTTACTCCATAATCGTGGATGGAGTTTTGTAGCCAAACTAATTTTCCAAAAAAAGAAGACTAATCAAGCAATAAAAATATATATCTGTTTTTTTCCCCTCCCTCTTAACCTCCTCAAAGGGGACAGGTTTGGTACCAGGTATTTCAGACGCATGGGCTAACGTTCCCAACACGTAGAGCTAAACCGGTGGGGCCCAGGACCACGTCCCCTCATAATTTCCTAATTTGAAGGTAGAAAACATGTTATTTTTTTAAAAAAAAAATAATCACAGACACTTTACTTCTAGACTTAACACGAAGGGAAGGGTGTATTATCTGTCTTGATTAAATCAATGAGTACACATAGTTTGAACAATATGTAAATGTGTTCTTATCAGTAAAAATTCCCCGACGAATTGTTAATTTTTTCCCCGACAGGTCGGACAGAAGGGTTAAGTTTCCCCAAAGAGGCGACTGCAGCCCGCTCTGCCCTCCTATCGCATCACACCACCAGGGGTGGTGCGATAAGGCCCAGATGTCTTTTACTGTAGTAAGATGGGGCCAGATGACTTTTAATGTCTTTTATTCCCTTAAATAAAGACGTCCTGCAGCAAAGATAAATGGATAGACTTCAAAACATCTCCGAAAAAAATTGGTCAATAGCGGGTTAAGTTAGAAATCAAAAATTTCACGTTTTAGCATTACTTGCGATACATCCATACTTATAAGTATCAAAGTTTTTGACCTTTCTAGGTCCATATCCGACTTTCATTGTTTACTCTGGTTAACGCCAGACGATTTTACTCGTCAAGGGGACACGTCTTGGGCAGGAAAATGTTAATTTCGATATTTTAAGCAAAACATAAGAAGAGACTGCATCATAAGTTTAGCGGGCAGGAGTCGTCATTTACTGCTAAAATAACACATCTCAACACGTTGCAGGAAGTAAACTAAGATTACTAAGAATTGCGCGATTACATGTGCAGGAAAGACAACCTTTCAGCAGTATATAGTTGACTCTTTTACAACCAGGAATGTAGTATTGCATTTCTTAATTACTTCATACTAAAAATGAATTAATAGTTGTACACCTTTTTTGCATCTTCACTTGCACAACAAATAGTTGTACAAGTAAAATAGTCTGGCATAATATCACTATCACGTAGCGAAGTCAACGTTTTGTTTCTACTCAAGTATTAAGTTGTAAGAACAAAATGAAAATAAAAATAAAAGTAAAAATGACAATAATGAAAAAAAACAAAACATCTGGTACCTTTAATAGCGACCTGGATTCTGGAAATGCGTCTCACCAATATAACAGAATAACGGGCGTATTTGCCCTGTATTGGAATACGGCTGAACTTACAGTCGAATTCGGGCAATTCCGTAGCCCCGCTAGCATCTCTCGACCACTCAAAGCATTTACCTTGAATTCGCGGGAACAATCCTAGAGGAATGTAGCCACTTTCGAAAGCAACGTACAGTGAAGACTTCAAAAATTTGTTGAAACGTCTTAGAAACTGTTTGCTTTCAATTTTTGGTCTTACTATCGATGGCACTAAATAAAGATTGCCTTTCCAATGGCATATTAAATTTGTTCTTTCCATCATTTTTACCAGAGCCTCTTTTTGGTCACGGTATTCTTCCAGTGCAGCCGGCAATAGTGTAAAATCTAGCTTACCATTGTCTTCTAGATTATTCCACATGGCAGCACGTTTTCCAGGACAATCCTTTGACGGAGGCACGGTTATGATTTTGGTAAATAACTCGACAAGCCAGGATGGATCAAGCACAACTAGATCACTTTCTGCTTGATCACCTTCGAAATGTACAACAATGCTCTCCTCATTAAAGGACTTCATCGCATCACTAAACTTGTCAACTACTTCACAGACTTTTCCTATTTCACGCACTTTCTCGAGCGTGATGTATGGCTGTTTTTCAGATTCGATTACGGTACTGAGGGCACGCTCCAATTTAAGCCAATTAATTGGAGTTTCGTCTTGAGCTTTCAAAATCTTTTGAGCTGCTTCGAAAATTTTTGCTCGTAGCTTTGGGATTTGATCATCTTCATTATTCCCAGATTTGGTGTTATCAATAACATACGTTGCTACAATGTGCGAATGAAATCCAGCTTCCTTAAAGTTATTGATCAGAGTACTTTTGACTTCGGAAATCTTTTTCTCTTTCTCGTCGGAACTACCTTGAAGCTTGTCACTTTTAGTGAGAACTAAAATGGTTGCGGGTAGAATGTACTCGGTATCAGGGTCAATCTCTTCAGTTTTTCTGTGACACTTGCTGATGTCGTCAAGAGCTGCCATCCATCTTTTTGCATAGTCCAAGTTGGTTTCAACAAGGTAATTTTCAATTGGTACCTGCTTACCCGTTGTTTTGTCTAAGAACAACGGCTCTGCTTTGGCGACAAGAGGGCGTTCTAAATCAACAACCAGGAGGAATAAAGATTGCAATCGCAACATTATTGAGTGAATATCGTAGAACACAGACTGTCCAGCGACATCTTGTAGCAGGAACCTGACTGTGTCCATTTCATCACTGTAAAGGTTGACCTTTCCCAGTTCTTCTTCAATCTTTCGCTTCAATTCATTGGAAATACGATCGTCTTTATTCTTCACTGTTCCTTGCACCATCCTATTCGATCCAAAATTATGTTCAGTTTCATCGCCAGCTCCAACTTTAAAAACTTTATCGCGATCAACACTTCTTTTTACTTTCTTATTTTCATTCTGCTTGACTAATAATAATAATAATAATAATAATAATAATAATAATAATAATGATTACAATTATAATACTAATACTAGAACCAACACCAGCACCGACATCAACACCAACACCAACACCAAACACCAAACATCAACACCGAACGCCAACACAGCACCAAACACCAACATAACACGAAACACGAAACACCAAACACCAAACACCAAACACCAAAATCAAACACCAAAACCAAATACCAACACAACACCAAACACCAAACACAAAACTCAACACCAAACACCAACACCAAGCACCAACACCAAACACCAAACACCAAACACCAAACACAATTCAAAAACACCAAACACCAACACAATACACCAACACCATACACCAACACCATACACACACACCAAACCCCAAACACAATTCAAAAACACCAAACACCAAGCACCAAACACCACATACCAAGCACCAAACACCACATACCAAGCACCAAACACCAAAACAACAAACAACAATACTAATACTAATTACAATTATAACACTAATACTAGCACCAACACCAGCACCAACATCAACACCAAACACCAAACACTAAACACCAAACACCAAACAACACCAAACACCAACACAGCACCAAACACCAACACAGCACCAAACACCAAACACCGAACACCAAACACCAAAATCAAACACCAATATAAAACACCAACATCAAACACCAACACAACACCAAACACCAAATATAAAACACAACACCAAACACCAAACACCAACACCAAACACCAACACCAAACACCAACACAAAACACCAACACCAAACACTGACACCAAACACCGACACCAAACACCGACACCAAACACCGACACCAAACACCGACACCAAACCTCAACACCAAACCCCAAACAAAATACCCAACACCAAACACCAAACACCAACACCAAACACCAACACCAAACACCAACACCAAACACCAACACCAAACCCCAACACCAAACCCCAACACCAAACCCCAAACAAAATATCCAACACCAAACACCAATACTGATACTGATACTAATTCTAGTAACATTACTGAAATAGATCTGCACTACACTAAGAATAAAATAAATTTCAGACTTAACCCTTGCAGTGGCACATCTAAACTGATCTTAAGTGGTTGGAAGTGCAGCATGATTATGTTAAGTTCAAACTGGATATACGCATTGGGGATTGCTATCAGGGACTTTTGAGGGCTGTACATCCCTTACTCCTTCCTTCCTACATAAGTTAGAGAGGAAGGGCTGTCCCCATTGGTGCTCATTTAAAATCCAATCCAATGGGAGGATTTCATTTTCCCACGAGTTCTCTGAAATATGTAATGTCTGTTGCTGCCTTTCCTGTTGGGATGCAGGGAGCCCGTAGCAGTTTGAGACTCCTTCTACTGTCCTTAATTGGGTGGGATGAGAGTTTTAATATTAACATTAACAAATGTTGGCATCTTTTAGGTTCTGGCCTGTAGACGTAGGCTCTAGACAAAAAAGTAATAATAACAGCTACTTCACTTGGAGAGGGTAATTGATAGGTTATTCGTTAATCAGGGTATTTATAATGGAACTAAGTCAGACAACGAAATAATGTAAGCGAAAAGAATAAATGGTAATGCACACGAGTTTGAGGTAGCATGTACTACATGATGTTTACAGAGCATGAACGTGTTCAATGTTGGTGGAATATTTTACATTTAGGTTGATAGGTTGCTGGAGTAAAATCACTGATCCACTTCAATTCAGTTGGCAACGAACTAGAAACCATTGCACAACTAAATAAAAGCTTTAATTTGCCTAATTTAAATTTAAGTAATCTCAAGTCTATGTCCATCTGGAGGAAGAATGCAAAAATTTGAGCACAATTAACGGTTTTTTTATTTCAATAAATATTTACGTGGGAATCAATTTCAGTTTCCAGAAGAAGACTAAAGCTTTTTACCTCTAATACGGTCTGGTTCCTCTTCATACTTAACAAGCTGTCTTTCTTTTTTACCATTTTGTTTGCTTTTTTCATCTCCATTCTGCATGTTCTCGTTCACATTTTCAACTGGCTTCGAACCTTTATCAATCCTTTTGGCTGCATCCTTTCCAACTACTCCATTTTTGTATTCTTCGGATGCAATTAGCCTTTTTTCCCCGGTAGGTAGCCAAGGTTTTGATGCCTCGTTCTTATGCACCTCCACAACATCGAAATCAATGCCAACAGTACTTGGTTCGTTCTTGTCAAGTTCTTTGCCCAAAAGGCGTTTTTTTAGTGATGTCTTTCCAACACGATCTTGACCAATGAAAAATACCGATATTCGGTTATTTCGTTTATTCCCATGTTTCATTGCTTCGGACACTTTAGCTTGCATTTTATCCTCGGAGACATTCATCACGAAATCTGAAATTGAAAGTAACAGAGAATGAGCAATCGGCATCAAACTTCATAAAATATTCCAAAATTTACGAAATATGTTCAAAATATCAATAAAATGTGGGTAATCATTGTTTCCCATGGAGCCAATGTAATAAAAATTAATATAGTATAAAACTAGCTTTGAAAATGTTATATGAAAACTATACATGCATCTTTCACTAACTAAAATAATTCTCCTAAATTTAAAAGTACTTGTGCTTTGCCGGCAAGATTTCATGAACATTTAAAGAGAAAAATATTCTATTTTATTCTAACATTGAGTTTTATTTAATATTATTATGATTAATATAATTCTTATCTTACTACTCTTCTTTATTGTTGTAATAACTTTACCATAAATATTGGGCATATGCACTTCAGCGCCTTATAGAGCATTAAATTCTCTTAATCGTGGCTTGTTTAAATATATGATTACCTTCTTGTGATAAACATGGGAGATTTTACGATATAAAATTTTCATTTCTCATACGAAAATCAAACGTTTTCACAAATCAAATTCCTAATTCACATTAAAAATGATGTGGTTCAAAGTTTCACGCGTGAACTGTTGGTATACGTAAAAAATATTTCACATAGGTCAGCACGTAAATCTTTCTTGGAGTCACCACATGTTGAATAAATAAATTTCTTACAGTGAAGTTTCCGTTCCAAGATTGCCAAAGAAATTTCTTACGAGTATTTTCATATGGGAGTAAATGGAGCCTGCACAAAAAGCATTGATTGTTGAATTCAAGCACCTATATTTACACTGCATTTATGGTTTGATCAACTTCATAACTTTGACGCTTACGTATGATATTGTTTCTGATGCCGTCAAGAAATTCTTACGGTTGATAAAGACTATTCCATTGACAAGGCCACTATCGATGTTGACCGACTATGCTATTATTTATATGTAGTATTATGTAGTGTTATTAAGTAGCGGGAATCCTCACTGGCTGACTCAGCAAGAGAATGATATGGAAGATGATGAAATTACAGCCAAAATTTTAGTCACTGTTCGTATGTCAACGGACAGTTGATATATTCTCTACGTTTTGACAGGACGGGCCTCGACCCGTGATCTCTGTGAAGATTGAGGGCAAACTTTTCTTTGTACCAACCTCCTAATGTAGTGGAAAATAACAATTCGACTTCGGGCCATTTTGATATGTGTTACATGCAAGGAATTACTGGTTTAAACTAACGAACTTCTATCTCCAGTTAATAACTTATCAGTACTAAAGGATGGCTTGATTTTGTTCGCTAAACAGTGTCCAGCCAGCCTTTTTAAATAGCGACAACGGTTGCTTTAAACATATTATCTGTTTGGATTGTTAGCCCTGTTTACTGTCACGGTGTGCTCGGGTTGGTCTCACACAAACCCGATCATAATTATATATAACAAAAATCTAACTGCCATAGCTGGGAATCGAACCCAATGTCTCCGAATCTCCATGTCTGTGCTCTGACTTCAGACAGAAATTTCTGACTTTCCTAACCGTGTCTTATTTGCTCAGAGGTCAGAGCTCCGATACGTAGATTCGGCGACGTTGGGTTCGATTCCCGGCTCGGGCAGTCAGATTTTATACATATATTTTATTATTAGATTATATTATACTATACTATACAATACTATACTATACAATACTATATTATAATATATTATATTATATTATATTATATAGCTTATATATCTTATATTTTATTATTATATAATTTGATTAAAATTATATTATATTGATAATTATAACAAGATAACCAATTCACCTCGAACAATCAGCATCGGAGAATCTTTATAATAACTTCTAAAATTTCACTGAATCAAATTAAAACCAAACTGTGGGTTTTCCTTGTCGGCACAGAACAGTTCCTTCGACTAAAGCAAATGAAATCCAACTTATGGTAGACACAAGACATCGTTTGGATATATTTTTATACGTACCTTCAACTAACGCTCTACTTGTACTTGGTCCACCTCCTTCAACAATTGTCCCGCTCTGGCGTGTTCTCTCTTAAAACAACGACAATAAAGGTATTTGTTAATTAGGATTTAAGCAATTAAGTAAGTTTCAAACATAATTAAAATAGCACTAGTCTTAAGGACAAGTGTTGTTTGAGGCCCATGAAAAACTCAGCAGTGCGCGTTTTCAGATTACAAGAGAAATCATGCTATTATCAAATAATAATATTCATGAAAAATGTAATACAGTGTCAAAAAGGTAGTTCAGTGCGAATTACTGAATTACCTTTCCTCGGCACTGTGTAACCTTAAAATTACACTGCTCTTAGCCAGTCAGAATCGAGCAGTTTTTTCATGATTATTAGTAGTTTGATCAGTAAAATATTGAACGGCATAAAAAAATTAGTTTCCCATGCTTCATATAAAAGAATTACTGTTCCTCCTCATGGGCTTTCGATTACAAGAAGCCAGGCCAATGTTTTGAATGTCAAATTGTCAGTAGTGAGTTCATGATAGAATAAAAGACAAAAACTGAGAGAGATAATCGTACTGTTCATGCTGTAGTTAATACCAAACTCGGAAAGTAATCATTTCCTGAAGTCTTGACTTAGTAAGTAAAGAACATTATGACAATAAAATCTTCGTTGGATTAAACTGTCCGAGGTAAAATATCTGGGGTTAGGAGAACGAGTTGTTACTGCTTCAACTGATCACCCACGAATGCTTGCATAAAGCAAACCGAACTACTCAATATTTCTGAGTTTAAAGATTGGCGTAGTTCTTTTTCTATTAAGTAATATCTTGGAATTAAGGGCCTACTGATGTCCCCGAAAGCCGAAAGAGGTTTTGTGCAGGCCTCAATGGCCGTCGCCCACCGGATTTTGGCGATTCCTATCGAATATTGAAAATAGGCATACGAACAGCATCACTACAGGGGGGCTAAACCAGGGTGGCCGGATCACGTTCCTTTATAAGGTCAAACACATGCTATTTTTTGCAAGAATAATCGCAACAACTATCTAGAAACAGATTAATTTTCCAGTGCCGTCGAGAGCTATTGTGGGACCCGGGGGAGAGGTAGAGAACTTAATAGACCTCCTCAAGTCGACAATTAATTTGACTAACCTCACTTACTATCGGGCGGAATGATGTTTGGGGTTCTTTAATTTTCGGGATTTTTCAAGAGACGTTAAATTTCCCCAATGCACTAACGTCTGACCGTATGAACTTCCGAAGTGAACTAAAGCAGTTCGGAATTGTTATAAATTTCAATGATTGAAAAAAAGATGAAAAAAAATTATAACTGTTCTTTTGCTAACAAGACGTTTTAGAAGTTCTGACTTGATATTAAGAAATATAGATAATACCAAGGACAAGATTTTATAGCAAGTTTACTTGGGCAGCACCGGATAGTGATTTTTACTATCCAACCGGATACCGGATTTGCAGAATAGTGAAAGAAAATCATGCCGGATTATCCGGCCGGATACCATAATATTCGATTTATAATTAAGTTCATAAATAACCCATTTTCAGTTTGTCCAAGGTTATTGGTCTTGTGCGTTACTGTTAGAGCTATACTGTGGAGACTGTCATTAGTTATTACACAGAAATATATGCTGAATTGCCTCTATACTATATTGGAGACGTCACTTATTCCAAACAGCATTTGTACTAAATTTGTTATCACAGTGGCTCGATGTGATCTCTGACAAGGTCTACACTTAATATCAAAATAAATACAAATAACAAGTGGAACACGCAAGTAATGGGGGAACTACAGCTTTTTAAAGTTTCATATTCTCATTTCTGCCTCCAAACAAATGGGTAGAGAAAGAGTTAACGCTGCACGTTTAACACAATTGGCGCAAGAACATATTCATACCATCCTGCATATTGCGATCTTCAGTTGATAATTGTTGATAAATTTTGTTTATGGTGGTTTAACAACAGAACTAGAAACTAACCAGCAACCAGCTACATCTGTGCCTTTTTATGTTGTCAATCAATGCATTTTTGTAGACAACAGAATCGAATAAATATCCGGCAATCCAGCCGGATATTTTGCAGGATCAAGCCAGATACCATATTGCGAAGTTTTTCACAATCCGGCCTGATACTATATCCGGTGTATCCCTTAAAAAATATCCATTAGATGTATCATAAGTTCCTCACATGTAAATATCTTTAGTTTGGACTATAATTTCGTGTTTACTGAAAACTTGGTTTGAAGTAGTTATTTCTTTGTTAAATAGCCGGTTACTTACTTTAGTACTCTAGCGCATTGACTCTTGCCATATTTCCTCTATTTTAGCCACCAGCTTCTATTTAGCCCCTCCCTTCTAATAAGCTCCCAGCCTGAAGTGCTGAAAAAAAAAGCCTCCACGCTGTATTAAGCCACCACAATATTATCGTGGATGATATAATGTTGCGTTTCTCTTATGACTTATGCTTGTTTAGTTTCTAAAATTATTTAGATTAGTTAATACATGCACATATACAGAACTTTGTGATATTTTCCCTGTAGTTCACACTGAAAAGGCTAAATAAAGATGCACTTATGAATTTTTAAGAGAAAAATTCTACGAAATGTTCTCTTCATGTTTCTCTGAGGATGATTCTGTATTGTAATAAATTTTTTAAAAACGTGAAAATTTATTCATCCCCCAGCGTCTGTTTAGCCCCCACTTCTAATTAGCCTCCAGTCCAAAAGCACTGAAAAAGAGATAAGCCACCTGAGGGCTCAATAGAGGAAATACTGTATTCACGATAGTGAACGTTTGGGTATCAGTGATTTGATAGTTATCTCTTTGTAGTTTGTTTTACTAGACAAGATTCATCATTACAAAAAATTGCAAATGTTCCTTGAATTGACGCTCTCCTCGTACTTGGTTCATGAGTTGTCTCTTTCCATGGTTGTTTCTCTTGAAACCGAAAAACAACTATCAGTATTTTTCGACAATTTAGTCTTTTCTATATCTCTATTTTTTAATATTTTCAAATTCAGCCTTTTGAATCGTTATTTTCTATCGTTATTTTAGACTTCAACACATTTTTCATGCAAGTCAGTAGGAATATGTTCGACATCAAATTCGGGAATGAGGTATTCTGTTAGTAAAAGGTTCCGTAAACGTGCTGGGTTGTGTAGACGTCATAAAATTGTTCAAGAAGTCAAAAAAAGGCTAAAACTGGCAAAAGAAAATGTCAAGTAATGAACTCATATGGAAATGTTCTTTGTCGTTTCAGTGCTTCTTGAGTTGTGTGGTTTATCAGGACTTAAACTTGCTGAGTTTTGACGACGATGATAAGTCACACAACTGAAGTTGAAGTAGTCTAAGTGGTTATCTACCTGGAGAATTTCAGCCTGCGGATTTAAGAAATCCCTTTGGAAATTATCTTGCGATTATATAACGAAATTTTTAACCAAGACCAAGATAGTGCATTTTAAGTTCGATTAAAGGGGATGAAATTTAGCCATTTTATCCGGCTCCCAATGCTCATTAAATCCAATGGTCGGTTCACATTATACCTCTGCTCAATACAGTTACCAGAATGCCATTCGGAATTTTGTTTGTAATCTTAAATTGAAGCAATTGTCCTTCCATTCCCTTTGGCAATTGAATGTTTTCATGAAAATGAAGAAACCGTAGAGTATTCTGGTAGTTATATTCAGCTGAGGGAATTAGAGAAACAGCCTCTTCTGTTCAGACACTTATGATTTGTTTATGATTCATATGATAAAGCGTCCGAGTTGTTTAGCTTTGTTTTGAAGATGGGACCAACTACCCTGAGGTAATCCAGGTGCACAAAAATTTTGCGAATGATATAGTTTAAAGGCGCGGTTACACATGCAATTGCTGTCGCTGCTATTACTTTCTTGTTGATTCGTTCGAGGATTCTTTTACTGATAATACCTATTTCTGATTCCGCGGGATTTATTAATCTACATGTCGGCTTGTTATTGAAATTTGGTTTGTGATCTTTCCAGGTGATGAAACAATTTTTCTCGGCAAGCGCGTCAATCCTGTTGTTAAGCTGTAGGTCTTTTGCGATTCTCTTTTCTTCACTAATTATTTTGCTGGTTTCATTAGGTTGGGCTTTCTTGTATGATTTCTTTATACTGGAATGGAGTAGCCGGTTGTAGGAAGCAGGTTTAATGCAATAGAAATTAGTTGACTTGTCCGCGGGAATAACTTCTTATGTGTGCAACACGGCCTAATGAAAAACAACTGAATATTTTTCCCTGTAAATATATCTTATTATTGGTTGATTAGTTACCGTGTATAAATAAGATTAAATAAATAAATAAATAAAATAAATGAATATTTCCGAGTTCCCACATTCACATGCTTTTTGGGTTGGAAAATTGGTTTGTTGTAGGTTTTTTTTTGTCGTTATTCTTTTTTTGTTATTAGCTTAAAATACTGGCTTACAGGTTTACAAACTGTTTACGTAGTGACTCAATAGCAGCTTTATGAAATTAAGGCACAGTCGCAAGTCAACTACACTTGTTCGGTAGTCACCAAAATTATGTTTATGACAAATGACATCAGTTGAAATTAAAAGTTCTTTTCCATTACATGCGTTGCTGCTTGGTATTTTTGTGCGGTATAACGCTCCAGAACTAGTCCTGAATTTAATTTCTGTGGCATCGTTCACACTAAACGTGTCCGGAACGTCACGCTGTAATAGATGCGTTCATTGTGAATGGGGCCTACAGGTTAATGTCGACGATAGACGTTACACACGAATGTCATGTTATTTAAAAGCCATATTTATACATGCCAATACAGTTCTGCCAGACAAGATAGTGGTAAGTATGTCTAAAATACATCATAAGGCGGAAACTTGACGGAAGACGTTGCACCGGAACAACCCAGAATTTATTACAAACAGGTGGCCACCATGAAGAGAAATTTTAATTATAAAACTGTTCCCTTTTTCAATCTAAGATCATTACAACCATTGAAAGATTACCTTACATTTGAAAACATTTTCCTCCTCACATATCATACACTTAAAAGTTGTAATCGGGAAAACATTTTTTTCCGTGGGTAACTAGTTTTAGGTCGACACTATACATAACACCTTGTAATTTTGGAATATTTTCAAACTAATCTTTTTTAAATTGATTTAGTTTTATGAGATAAAAAATAAGTATATACTTCAAACAGATAAAATATCTTAAACTAATGTTCAACAACAGAATTTTTTCAAGACAAGATTAAATCATCAGTCATCTGATGGCTTCGCTTTGTTGATGGGTTCGATGTTCATAAGCTTGGCTCTGATTGGCAGAGGAGAATTGCTAACTTCATCATTGTGTTTTCTAAGTTAAATGCTTTTCATCTGTCGTTATTTTAGAAAAGAAATATCTAGTGGATTCCCGTGTTTAGTTACTCTGATCCAAACACTTAGGATGTTGCTTGACTTTGGAAAAGCTAAAAATACTTCCCAAGCGGCTCATGTCTTTTTACGTTTTTCTCAAGTCTCGTAACATCCCGCGTGTTTGGATCACGTACTTTCAATGCAAAACAAAAAATATTACCGCAATGCTGTGACATTTTATAAGAATCATGGAAGCGGAATGTTCCATAACCCCAATACAATCAAACCTGTATTAGGTGGACACCCTTAGGAAATGGTTTAGTGTCTGTTTACACCTTTTGCTGTTCATTACCAGAAAACATTTAATCATTAGCACCAACCTCAAACTCATTAACGCAAAAATACATTCATTTTAATGAGTCGTCACTCATTAACGCTTTTGACTCATTCATTTAAAATTTTGCATAAAACGTTACATTAATTAGCGTCGAAAGACAACCATTGGCTTGAAAGGGCATTCAACAGCATCAACAGACGACCATTAATTTCATTCTGCTATACATTTGGGACAATAAAATTTCAATTACGACAGACGTTCGTCAATTATGCTGCAGGGTCCATTTAAGGTTATATGGAATCAGATACATATCAAATAGCTAAAAAAACTTTATTTCACTGCACGTTAATTTCTAACATTCAACAATTTTCACATCTTAGCAAATACGTTTTACAATCGAAGCTTACAGAGCAGTACAGTAGAGTTCAGTACAGTTGAACGTTGTAAAACTACATGTATTAAAGTGATCATTCGTCCAAATTATCCCTGAATTTCTTCTCCGTTTAAACAGTGTGGCAAGTAAGTCTGCGTAAGTCGGTACCACTGACTGCGCACATTTGTGAGCAGTTATCGTTCCGACATTCTCTCACATGCCGTAAGCAATAGCTGCTGTAGATGTTCCCCTAAAGCAATTCCTTGACGTCTTGCCTCAGCTTGGTTAAACATCTGAGCCTGGATTTCAGAGCGAGAAATATCGGTTTAATGGGCACCGTAAGGGAACTTATGGCCTGTTCAACGATGTTCAAGAAAGAGCTGTAAGGCGGTAGTATTTTTAGCTCTGTATTTTCACCTAGGTTTTCAGAACTTAGATGTGGAGGAGTACCGTCGTATATAAACACTTCATGTTCGTCGGGATTCAGTTGTTGCCTTGTTTGCATTAAAAATTAGTCAAATCTCGGTGCATTCACACCTCCAACTATCCCTGAGTGTAGAACAAGGCCGTTAATTGGCAAAATGGCCATCGTTACAGTCACATTTCGACCTCGTTGGACACAGGTCTGTCTGTAAGCACTCTTGCGAATTCGTGCTACCGTGGTTTCTGGCAGTCCAAATGTTATACCCACATTCGTCAATGAAAATACAGTGCTGAACAACTCCATTTGGCATAAACCAGTTTGCATACTCGGTCCGCTTTTGAATTACGTCCGGCCTGTTTCTGTCAGCTGGAAGTGGTCTTGCTAACTTTACACGCCAAAGCATTCCATCAAGAGGTCTCGCCACCGTCCGGTCGTGAACTGTAGGTTTTCTTGGTAAACGTTGTCGAAGTTCTTGGTTTATTTCCTTTAGAGTTAGAAGACAGTTTTCATTAATGATGTTATTCAAACATTCTCTCATCTCACCATCGAACCATCGACTCGGACATTGTTTGGGCCACCTCATGGAATCTCTTCAACTCTGTCTTCTCTCACATATTGTGCTACAATGTTCCTGGCTGTTGACCTGTTTATTCCCAAGGCATCCGCTACCATAAGGAAGTGTTCCTGTGGGTTTTCGAAAGCCCTAACAACTCTCTGGCGGTGCTCCAAACGAATTCTATTTCTCCTATTTATTTCGGCCATTACAATACTTACTGGACAAATTGAAATTTCAGATATTTTTTCTTAATTGACATTTTATTTTCCGAAATGTATAGTAGAATGACGTTAATGGTCATCTGTTGGTAATAATGAACGCCATTTGCTGCAAATGGTCGCGTATGTATTCTATTGAATGTCACTTTCTATGCAAAACCTTTAATTGAACCTGACAAAAGCATTAATGAGAGTCGGTTGAATAAAATGAATATATTTTTGTGTTAATGAGTTTGAGGTTGGTGCTAATGATAGCATATTTTGCATATAGTGAACAGCAAAGGGTGTAGTAGAGGTGTCCGCGCTATGGAAATTCTCATACCCAGACCTCCTGGATACTACATATGTTGCTGTTCATTACCAGAAAATATACTATCATTAACACCAACCTCAAACTCATTAACGCAAAAATATGTTCATTTTAATCAATCGACTCTCATTAATGTTTTTGTCAGGTTCAATTAAAGGTTTTGCATAGAAAGTGACATTCATTAGGATACATTTGCGACCATTTGCAACAAATGGCATTCATTAGTGCCAACAGATGACCATTAACGTCATTCTTCTATACATTTCGGAAAATAAAAAGTCAATTACAGAAAAATATCTAAAATGTCAATTTGTCCAGTAAGTATTGTAATGGCCGAAATAAATAGGAGAAATAGAATTCGTTAGGAGCACCGCCAGAGAATTTTTACGGCTTTCGAAAACCCACATGAAGACTTCCTTATGATAGCGGATGCCTTGGGAATAAACAGGTCAACAGCCAGGAACATTGTAGCACAATATGTGAGAGATGACAGAGTTGAAGAGATTCCATGTGGTTGCCCAAACAATGTCCGAGTCGATGGTGAGATGAGACAATGTTTAAACAACATCATTATTGAAAACTGTCTTCTAACTCTAAAGGAAATAAACCAAGAGCTTCGACAACGTTTACCAAGAAAACCTACAGTTCACGACCGGACGGTGGCGAGACCTCTTGATAGAATGCTTTGGCGTGTAAAGTTAGCAAGACCACTTCCAACTGACAGAAGCTGACCAGACGTAATTCTAAAGCAGATCGAGTATGCAAACTGGTTTATGCCAAATGGAGTTGTTCAGCACTGTATTTTCATAGATGAATGCGGGTATAACATTTGGATTGCCAGAAACCACGGTAGAGCACGAATTGGCGAGAGTGCTTACAGACAGATCTGTGGACAGCTAGGTCGAAATGTAACTGTTACGATGGCTATTTCGCCAATTAACGGCCTTGTTCTACACTCAACGATAGTTGGGGGTATGAATGCGCCGAGAGTTAATGAGTTTTTAATGCAGGCAAGGCAACGACTGAATCCGAACAAACATGTAGTGTTTATATACGATGGTACTCCCCCATATCCAAGTGCTGACAACCCAGGTGAAACTACAGAGCTAAAAATGCTACCGCCTTACACCCCTTTCTTAAACATTGTTGAACAGGCCATACGTTCCCTTAAGGTGGCCATTAAAACCGATATTTCTCGCTCTGAAATCCAGGCTCAGATATATAACCAAGCTGAGGCAAGACGTCAAGGAATTGCTTTAGGGGAATATCGACAGCAGCTATTGCTTAAGTCTAGTTTCCATATAATCGCTGACGATCGCTGACGATCGCTGACGATCGCTGACGATCACCGGATCGCTGAAATCATTGAAGCGAAGGATCGCTGACGATCGCCAACGATTGCCAACGATTGCCAACGATCGCCAACGATCGCTTGAGTTTGTTTCCATATGATCGCTCAATTCATTGTATCCCAGCGCCTTCTTGTGCCTAATTATTTATTGTTTAGCAGACACTGCAGGTTGTCGACGGTTCCAAGCCAAATTTGTCGCTTAAGGCCTTCAAGGCGTTGAGCTTTTTTTGAACTTGTCTTTATACTCTTTACAGTATCGGTTGTATAAACATTCATATTTGTGAATTTCTTCCATGAATTCTTCTGTGGAAAAACTCGCCATGTTCTATCTTCGAAGCACGTGGTCAATTGAAGACAAATGCCTGAACGTCACAATGTCAACTGAAAATGATGCATTTTGGGATCGTTTCGATCGCTTGATCGCTGAATTTTGTTTCCATATAATCGCTGACGATCGCTGACGATCGCTGTGGATCGCTGTGGATTGCTGTGGATCGCTGTGGATCGCTGTGGATCGCTGAAAAGTATTTCCATATAATCGCTGTCGATCGCTCATGATCGCTGGCGATCAACAGCGATCGCCAGCGATTATATGGAAACTAGCCTTTACGGTATGCGAGAGAAATGTCGGAATGATAACTGCTCACAAATGTGTCCAATGGCACCGACTTATGCAGACGTACTAGCCACGCTGATTAAACGGAGAAGAAATAAATAAATGCTTACATTTATGTCAATCTACTGTTATGTTAATTATTTTGTCTATTTACAGAAAATTTTTTCAGCATTGCGCCATCACGTATATACGAATGTTTTCAATATTATAGCTATATTACTTCAACAGCTCTTTTAAAAAGTTTGCTGATCCGTTTATTTTTATTAATTTTTCCCCTAGGTAGAGTTTAGATCGGGCTTGAGAAGTCCAATTATCTCCATTTCTTTTGACTACCTGATCAGTCTACTAGGATCTTTGCAATGATATATCGCGCAAATGATTAAATAGATTACATTTCTTGCATTGCAGTTTATCGATGAATTGATCTTCCATACTTTCCCGTTTTTAAGAGTAATTGACTCTCCCGTGAATATGTATTCGCATGTCCCGCATCTCGCCTCGTTGCATTTTGTAACCATCGGCGTGTGTTGTGTTGAGGAGAATTCGGCCTTCATGAGGTGTTGTTTTAGGTTTTTGGGTTGTCTGCAGCTAATCACTAATTTTGTTTGGTCCATTATGCTTTTCATTTTTTCTTGAATTGTTCAAAAAATTCAAATTTTCTTTCACTTTGCCGACGACTTGTGGGTTGTTTGGATTGTTTGTAATTATAAGTGGAAGAATTTCGTTATGATGAGTTTCTTTCTTAGTTGATCTTAATTCTTGTATGTTGAGTTTTTGTGCCTTTTCGATTCCCGTTGTGATGATCTGTTCTGAATAGTTTTGTTTTTTTAAGAAGTTTTTAAGTTCACTAAGGCGTTGTTCATTTAAATCGTTCTTCGTGACAATGGTACAAATCCTTCTAGCTAGACAATATGGGATGTTGTATTTCATGTGTTTTGGGTGGCAGGATCTGAAGTCTAAATATTGATGCATGTCGGTTCCTTTATAGTATATGTCGGTATATAACTTTATCGCCTCCTTGTACAGTAAAATGTCCAGAAATGGTAAATTGTCCTTACATTGTTCCATCGTAAACTTGATTTTTGAATGTAAACTGTTAAGTAATTGGTAAAAGTTCCTTAGGTGTTGCCTAGATATGTTCCACAAGAGGCAACAACCATCCAAGAATCTTTTAAATGATTTGATGGATAATTCCGTTTCAGCTGTTCCGTCTATTTCCTCATAATAGTTTTATAGGCGTTTTTTTCTAAATAGCTCATAACTAAAGTTGCATAAGTTGGCGCTATCTTTGTGCCCATCGCTGTGTCTTGAATCAGTTTGTAGTGCTTGTCGTCAAACCGAAAAGTGTTTTCTTTCAAAATAATAGAAAGAGCGTCAAGGATGAGTTTTATCGAAAAAGGTCTAGTAAGGGATGTAATATAATTCTGTAGCCAATATTTTACTGCCTCCTGTCCCAGATCGTGCGGAATACTTTTGTAGAGGCTTACGACATCAAACGTTACCAGAATTGTATTTCCGTCAACTTCGTCTGAGATGCGGTTTAAGAAATCTAAGTAATCTCGAATAAAGCTTGGTACCTAGTTACAAAGAGGTTTCGAAATAATGTCAATGAAGTTGCTTAATCGGTGAGACGGTGAAGGTCCTGCTACTATCAGTCTGAACAGTACATCTGTCAGTGATGCTACTATTACGTATGTGGAGTTTCGTTCTTTAATCGTATTGCACTTTTCTACCTGGCGCACCAAGGTAGTTGTGCTTCGGCTGGTTCCAGAACACAAATGGGGACTGTATCTTTCAATAAATGTGGAACTTCTAATCACAACTCGTCTCTAAAGTTACAAGACCTTTCTTTTTTTGGCGTCGCCTGGAATTTCCACCTCGCATTGTGCTTCAGTCCAAAGTTTAAAGTCTAACAACAAGGTAATCCAACAATAGTCCCGGCCACTCTACAACCAACCAAACAGAGCATTTACAAAATATTCGACAAATCGCATTATTGATTGTCGAGGATTTGTAAGTTTTCGGCAACCCATAGAAATTTGACGTTCTCCATGAAAAGTTTTGTATATAGTCGATTTCCTATTTGGTAAGTTCGTGTTCGTATTGTCTTGTTAGTCTTTTAATCTTTTTAATAACCAAGTCATCTTTGTTTTGGTCTAGTTCAATGTACGTTTCGGTATCTGCATTTCCTGAATTTTGTCTCGATAATAAGACTTATCCATGATAAATGTTGCTCCTCCTTTATCGGCCTGTTTGATGATTATTACGGATCAGCAAACTTTTTAAAAGTACTATTGAAGTAATATAGCTATAATATTGAAAACATTCGTATATACGTGATGACAGAATGCGGGAAAAATTTTTCTGTAAATAGACAAACTAATTAACATAACATTAGATTGACATAAATGTAAGCATAAAAGGGACTTAACCAATCGAGTAACCCCACACTTGAAGAGCTTCTAGAAGCGATAAGCGTTTGTGTGTGAAATAAAACATTATTTATTTGAAACGAACAGGTGGTTATTCTACATCGATATTCTATTTGTCACACCATTTTATATATATATATAATAAATACAAACAAAAGAGTGGTTAATATATCTTTTGTTCTCTACATTGTCGTCTTATACGATACATCCATATATACTTTTACTTGTGTTTTACAACCTAAACACTTTCCATTTTATCAATTTAACACAAGAATGACAACAAGGAGGACACCGCGCACACAAGAAAAAATCCCGCAAGAAATGAAAGAAATTCGCATTGCAATTTCTGAAAAACTCGACAACATCAACGAATCACTGCTGTGGCAGAATAGTTTGGAGTAAGATTGTAACCACTAAAAGGTTAAATTAGATTTAATTAAATTCGTAACAAATAGTAAAATGTGAAAACATGATTCTCGCTACATGACATTGAAGATGTTAGAACAAAGAACCTGTTATAAACAACTTGTTATTAAACTGGACAACAAAGAACCACTGTAAGCCAACTTGGACCTTGACCTTAAGGCCTGGGCTTGCTACTTGTCCTTTGGACACCGTCGAAGTAGATTGTGAAATATACATAAGGTGTGGAGAGAAGTCAGAGAGAAGTGTGCAAAGAGAGTGGCGCCTTAATTCGCAAATAAAGGGAAAATACAGTCCCTTGAGTGGGATCTACTAAATTAGCGAACGAGCGCCGCACAACTAGACAAAGATTGTGGACAACTGCAACAAATTATCCAGACCCAGCAAAACGACCTCCAAACAAAAGAAGCAACTTACCAAATGGTAACATCTTCTATCAACTATATCCACGAAAGTATTTCCTTGGTCTCAACGATTCCGAAAGAACAAACACACGGAAGGAAGCACTCAAACAACACCAAAATATCATTGGTGCATGGAAACGACAACTCAACAAACGTAAAAAGCTGTACTGGCAGTCTCAACTGTGAAAACGCATCTATTATCTACGAAACATAGCTCAACAAAGAAAAGATTATCCCCAAAAATTTCTCATGAAATTCATCCCAAATGAAGACGCCGAAGGAAAGAGAGTTGGTCAAAATTCCGTCATCACTCAAAATGAAAATTCGCGCAAGCCACCATAACGTGCAATACAAACGAGTCGATCAAAAAATGATGAACTTTCTAGAAAACCTCTTTCAAGGAAACAACCCCATCGAACTCAAAAATTTATTCAAAAACAAGATCGAAGAAACGACATCTCACGAAAATTGGAAAGGAAAACAAAAGTGGCTTGAAGCATATGAGAAGAAGTTTGACAACAAAAAATATCTTAAACCAAAACACCACACTAAATAGAAACAAGGTCAGGTCAAACACCATTTATACCACAAAGATATGGCCACCAATTCCAACCAAATAACACCAACCGACCAGAATGAATAACCACACCGCAGAAAACACAAGACACAACAACCAATAACATTCCACCAAGATGAGGCACTGAAACAAGGAGTGACAACCATAATTATAGTCGGTGGAAACATAATCACGCAACATATAGACCGTTATGTTCACACATAGAGAAAAGATCGTTTCATAAAAGAGGTCATTCCCAAGTGCAGCAACCACGTTTCAACAACAGATTCAACCAAAGAAATACAAATGAGTTTTTCTAGTCATGACTCAGAAAAAAATTTCCACCAGGTGAGCACCAAAACATTCGATATCGCCAACGACAACAATAATATCTAAAGGGGAATTATTAGATCATCGCAGTACAACCGAACTAAAAAAAATAAACATGTCATCACGAGAACTTTCGTCTAATGAAATCAAACTAATGAAAAAAGGCTTAAAATTTACACCGATACCACGAAGGAATGAAACAGAACTCAAAACAGACATTCAGGAATTCGGTCAAGAGCTTCGTCTTCTTCAACATTTTGATAATCATCAGCAAGAACAAGAAAATTCCTTAATAAGAAATAAATTCAATTTCGTACCACCCAAACCATCCGATCAATATCCATCAGCTTTTCTTCAAGCGACATCTAACTACCACCAAGACACACCACCTATGCAGAAAAACAACATATCCAAAGAAGAAAGGAAAGCCTTAATAGATCTGAGAAATGATAATTCCATTTATTATTAAAGAAGCTGACAAAGAAGGAGCTACAGTTGTTATGGATAAGACGTTCTGCCGTAGGAAAATACAATTACTACGCGACGTCGAAAACTAGGTGGAACTAAAAGATGGAAATAAAGATGATTTGATAATGATAACAATCGAAAAACTTATCAAGCACTTCGAACAAGAAATAACAAGAAAGGAAAAAGACTATCTTCTAAAATTTGAATGGAGAACATCGAACTTTTACGGATTCCCAAAAATTCACAAATCTCAGTTATAAAGGAAGCCATCAGAGCACAGAATGTAGAGTATATCGAACAACCACCACCCGAAGACTTAACGATGAGACCCATTATGGCCGAACCATCATCACCTACACATAGCGTGAGCAACTACATCGATATATATAATTCTAAAACCATTTTGTAAGCATGTCCTGAGTTTAATTCGTGATGACATAGACTTCCCGACACAAATACCAACCAAGATTAACAAAGGTGACCTACTTGTAACATTTCACGTCATCAGCTTGTACACAAACATTCCACCTGACCTCGGATTAACTGCAATAGAATACTGGCTAGATTACTATCTATCGTGTTATAGGAGAACACTTTTCATTTCGACAACAGATTTAACAAACAAGTCCAAGGCACCGCAATGGCCACAAAAATGGCTCCCACATATGCCACAGTAATGGGATATGTTGAAAAACAACTTTATGTTAAATACAAAAACAAACAAACTGTGGAACCGAGCAGACAAATTAATTCAATTTTTTAAAAGATTTTTGGATGACTGTTACCTTATTTGGAAGAAATCAGAAGAAGACCTACAGAAATTCCATACCCTCTTAAACAGCCTAGATGAAAAATCAAATTTTACAATGGAGGAAAACGAGAAACGTCCATTTCTGGACATCTTATTTTACAAAGAAGAGAAGAAATTTCACACCGACATTTTCTACAAAGAAACTGACACACATCAATACCTAAACTTTATTTCCTGCCATCCTAAACACACAAAACATAACATCCCTTATACACTTGCGAGACGGATATGTTGCATTATTTCCAAACCAGAAGTAAAGGAGAAAAGATTATCGGAGCTTCAGAACTTCTTAAGAAACAGAACTATACAAAACAACTTGTTTCAAAGAGCATAGAAAGAGCAACCACATTAACAACAACGTAACTTAGATCACCAAAGGAGAGAACGGAACACAAAGCAGCACTCTCATTAATCATTACACATAATCCAAACAATCCAGAAGTTAGAAAAAATGGTGGAAACGCGCCCAGGATTAAACATAGTAAATAAGTCTAAACGCTCTCTGATCTGATGTTAAATTTTATTATGAGTTTTCGGTTAACAGTCTGTAACCTTCAACGAATAAATAAAAAACCGTTGAAGACTACAGATTGGTAACTGAAAGCTCATAATAAAATTTAACATCGGGTCAGATAGTGTTTAGATTTATCTACTAAATCCAGAATTTATTCACTAAAACCAAAAACAAATCCAGAACTCAAAAATTCCCCAAGAATGAAATGTATTTTGGAAAAGACAGATTTAATAGTAAACCGACTACAACCAAGAAACTTAACACGAGCCAGATTTATCTCAGAAAAACCCGCCGCCACTGTAACCAAATGCGAAGAATCACGATACGGCACATGCAATGTTTTGATAAGCGGGGATTCAATAACATGCAACAATGGCAAACAATGGCAAACCAAATCTGCGATGAACTGTAAAGCCAAAAACATTATATATGCAAAAATCCTAACCAAGCAATAATATGCACTAGATGCAATAACTTCTACGTTGGCCAGACCGAAAACTTACGGAAACGAGTAACACTTTACAAAGAACGGATACAGCATGAAGAATACAGACATGTCAAAGTTAGCGAATACTTGGCAACATGCAACAACGGATATTTTAAAATTATGCCAATATATCATTGTAATTATCCAGACCGACTTTTTGGGGAAGCAAAAAAACAAGAGATCATACCATTCCGAACCATATTTTAATTGTTATTAGACACCTCCTCATCCCGTAATGATCTCACACACAACATTTATAAATAACCTTAATTACCTAATAACATAAGAAGACTATGCATATAGCTCATTAATAGTTAACGAAGCGTAACCATAATCAACATATGAATACCTTAGTCCCGTTATAGTTCGCGCTCCTTTAAAGTTCGCCAATGTATAGTGTGCGGAAATTAAAGGAAGAATTTTTGCGCAGGTGTGGCAAGCGAAAATTGAAGGGGCCGAATATGAAAATATACGAAATCTGAAAAAAACGTGTACTTAGGTAACGAAAGTATTAAAAATCTAGCTTGTAACGCAAGCCAATATTTTTCAACACATTTTCAATACATCATCATCTACAATGATAGAATTACATTCATTAGTTATTTCTTCCTCCGCGGGCCATAGTCACCGTCTTCATCTTCATCCTTCTCTGCGTGATTCGACGTAATTTTATCCGGCTCCAAGTAGCTTTCATTTAAAAACTTGACGTCTGTTGTGAAACAGGCGACATGTTACATGGGTCGTTCAGTTCTACGACTACATCAGGTCGAAGCCTGACATTGTAAACAATGGCTGGAAAAAGACTAAGATACCAGAGTACTTGAATAAGAACATACAGCTGGAACATAAGTTTTAAACACAGGGTTTTGTTTATTGCTGTTGTTGTTGTTTTGTAGTGAACCCATAAAAAGATTATATTATGCAGAAAGTCTTTGTTGTTCTTGCTGCCTTTGATATTTTTGAGAGCTTATTACTACTATTTTGATATTCTTGAGAAAAAATACATAAGTCACAGAAGGTTGCGCGAAAATTAATGGAACGCTAAGAGTCACTTATACAAGGTTAGCGAAAATTAAAGACGCAAACTTTAAAGGGGCGCGAATTGGTACGGGACTAAGATAGCATGACACAAAACGAGACCTCGACCAATATATATATATATATATATATATATATATATATATATATATATATATATCATAATCACTCGACAGATACACAGCGTCTGAACAGCTTAAATAAAAGCGAAAACGTCTGTGCGAAAAGTGTGGTTAATATATCTTGTTCTCTACATTGTCGTTTTATACGATTAATCAATATACACTTTTACTTGTGTTTTACAACCTAAACACTTTCTATTTTATATATATATATATATACACTGGCGTAACGGACTATGGTCAGGGTTAAAGCAAGTCCTAAGGGCCCCCGAACTCTAAGGGGCCCCCGATAAATCTGTAAAGACAATTAAGATTGACTTCTTGAAATATATGTCTATACTAAGGGCGGTGACAGGGGCCCCCTATAAAAATCTCCTAAGGGCCCCCAGTAGTTCCTTTACGCCACTGTATATATATGTAGAAATTGCGAGGCAAACCAAACAAAGCGCCGATGCAATGTTTAAGGTCATGGTCAAAGGTCTCTTCACTTTTGTACTTTGTCTGTATGAAACAATTAAGCCAAAAATAATAACCGACTAATACCAAACAATGCAGTTTTTCTGCCATACATTTAACTAAAACAAACAAGAAACAACAGTTGTTCAACGTCGAAGTACTCAGACAGAATAAAGCCTGGAGTAAACTAATTTTCCAACAATTTACTTAAAATGGTTGCGTTGAATAATTACCAATTTCAGTCCACCATGCCGCCGCCCCTCCTCTAGTTGTACATGATCTCTATAGAAGCAAGCCTGCAAGCTAAGACACTTCGTTGTCCCAAGCAGTAGTTATCTATCTGTCTTCTACTTGACAAATGGTGGCCAATGGGAAAGAAAAAGAAAAATATGCGGAAAACACATTTTTTTAACGAGACGCCTGCCACATACAGCCCTCCGAGTAATTATCATTTGGCTTATGACTGACCAGCATATCGCAAATAGATCTCAGAAGATGTTACGCGCTAAGCAGCGAAGGGTTTTTATCAAAGTTTTCGAGTCTTCGAGTTGTTTTCGACTTTCTTCTTTCTTTTCATGGCTTTGTTACAGCGGCGCAACAGCAAGCTGGGAAAAGTGGGTAAAACCCATGGGCCCCAAGCAATTAAAAATTAAGCGACGTCACGCCATGACGGCATGAATTTCCTTAAATGAAGTTTCAACAATCTTCACTTCTCAGCATAATCGAACTGTTGCTTAAAGATAAAAGTTTGATCCGCCGCCTCTTTAATAATCAATCTATTTACGTGTGACAGATTTACCAAAGAATGAAAATGAACAGGCGTGATAATTTTCACTAAAGTCTTCTGAACATTACAGATAAAATCCTGTACTGTAAACCGATTAATGGTGTATTAAAGCTACACTGTCATTTGCTTCCGTATTCTAATTAGCAGTTATAAGGAGAAAGTTTACGAAAGCTGTGGCACCGACGCCAGCAAACAAACTAGTTCCAAACCTACAGCCGTGAAGAAAACCTTATATTCCAAACTTAGAAATTTTTTTTCTTCTTTCTAAAATGCTTCTAAGCTATTCTAGTCGCTCCATTAACGTTTTACGTTGAACACACTTCAAAGTTCTCGGTGTTTTAAGGGCTGCCGTTACGAGGAAACGGTGAAAATGTTCTTCCTCATGTCTTTACTAGAGCCAGGGCAGCGTCAAGAATACTCTAGAGATTATTCATCCCTTTTGTTCCACAAGAGAGATCGTATTGCAAGGTCACGTCGTGCTTTCGTAAGCTCCCATTTCTATAAACCGGGAAGAAATTACCTGAAGTGGTAATTTACCGAATAAAGTTTAGGATTAGGGTTAGGGTTAATCCTAAACTTAATTTGATGATTATCATTACTTTAGTAAGATGCGCAGTTCAAGCGAAAATCAACATCTCTAGAATAAACTTTAAATTGATGATAAACATCAAAATTATAAACAGGTGCAATTGATGATTATTGTCAAAATAAGGGTGAGAACAACCTGTACGAGTCCAGGAAAATTTCTGTGCGTTTTCGTTTTTCCCATGAATTTGAGTTGAGGGATTGTCTAAAATATTTGGCGTCTTGCGTGAGGCAATATTCAGTTTTAGGTCTTACAGTCAGAGAAAATACCCACGATTGTACAAGCTGGCAATGAACCACTTTCGGTGCTAGCATCAAGTTTTCCGTTAGAAAGGTTTTATTCTCACAGAGGTCTCATCATGTGACAGCGTTCTCATTGCACAAGGCTCGGAGCAGAAATGCTCTCTTGACTCGTGTTTTTGACGTGAGATCAATAATTTTGCTTTGAATTATGAAAGTAAAATTAAAATGTCGGAGATATCTCATCAAATGTCCTCATTACAGTCTGCATCTCTGCGACACATGGGGTACTACGTGGCTGTTTATTTACAGGAGCGAGCATGAAGTGTATACGGTGATAAGTCGGACTTGTGGTCCACATTGATAAAAGGGTTCGATCATTTCTAACCAAACCAAACCAACTCTGCTGAAGGCCGCAGGAGCGACTGAAAATTCAATCTTTTAATATTTTTAAATAAAAAATTTTAGATCAGTTACAACTTCTTTTTATTGAACATATATACATGTATATACTGTATATATATATATATAGAAACATACACGAAGCGAAAATTTTTCTCCCTAGTCACGACGCGCGTAACAGGACTCCACGCACGTCGAGATTAGTACCCTTGCACCTTGCTTCGCGCTGTGGGCGAGGGGAAAACATCTTTGATCCTTCAGAATAGATAATAATTGACACCAATTACCTGCTGCTTCCACACTACGCTGCATAAGATAATCAACTACTGACGTATGTCCATACAATGATGCAAGACGAAGTGGAGTATTCCCATGTTTATTTGGTGATGTGAAGTCACTGCCTTCGCTGATTAGTGATTTTACTGTATCTAGATGACCCCAGAGACAGGAGTAGTGAATAGGCAAGTAACCATCCGTGTCTCTAGAGTTAACTTCAGCGCCACGTTGGATTAAGTAATCAGCAAGTGAGGTATGCCCATAGTAGCAAGCCCAATGTAAACCAGTTCCCATCATCCAACCTCCACGCTCTTCAATGTCTGAGCCATTTTCAACTGCAGCTTTAACGCCATCCAAATCTAACTTCCTTGCTGCGTGCAAAACAGACATTTTCCTATTCAAAAGATACGCATTAGAATTTTAAAAAAATGGAGGCCCTTTCTCTGCTCCCTTTAACGAAATAAGACTACACGGGAGTAGGGTCTCTGCAGAGTACCACCCCACATCGGTCCACTCGCATGGGTACTCCGACATCACAATACATTCAAAAAAATTTTATGTACTTACAAGACTCTATGCTCCTTCAGTGTTGGAGCTCTATTTTTAATTTTACGTCATCTACAAAGAAATAACCTAACACCTCTGATATATATGATAATTTTATGTTATTCATGAACAAGAGGTCATAGGTTATTTTTTTTAGTTATTATTTTATTTTATTTTTCTGTTTTGTCTTTTTTCCCACTGAGCATGTGCGAGATGACATAACGTTTCCTAATCAAGGTTCCCGAAAGACTGTCGGCTAATCAGAAAATAAGTTTCGGTCCGCACTCCTTTTCAACTATAATTTTTAACTTTACTTCTTCTGATCATAAACCCTTATGCGTTGCTCCTGCAGACAGCAGTTTTCTCATACTAAACTTCAACTACACTCCGCCAATTTACCATTTTATGTGAGTTGCTACTAAATTATTTACTTCAAATCACTCGCTACTCTACTATCGGTAACAGTCGCCTAATCCCAAACGTCTCTCTACTTATGCGATTCAGTGTACATGAGAGTCGAGCCACAGAGTAAATAATCAATCCCAGAGTAAATAATCAGTAATTATTTTTTACTCTGTTGTCAAGCTGTAAATACCAAACAGTTTCGGCCATTGAGATCTCTCAAGAGGAATGAGGGAACGTGAATTTCAGATTAATGTTTACAAGGTCAGCTAAATTTATTTTTATATCTTTGACAATGAATGTGCAATTGTAGTCAACATCAAGGTGCCGTGTACAAAGTTAACCGTTAATTTCAGTTGCTACGATCGACCCGTAATCCTTCATTTACTCATGAAATACCAACATGTACTTGTACACTTCCAACACGAAATTCATCAATTTCACATCACATAACGGATGAAATGAGAACAGAATGTTATTGTTCGACAAGAGCGTGATTTGTATTCTGTTTTAAATAGTTCGTATGTACTAGAATAGTTCATCAGTACTGCACTCTCCTGCCTCATAATGAACTAAAACATTTGGCTCGTCTAATTCAGTCTTTCGTGATTAAATAAAGAGCATGTCCTCGTGTTACACTACATTCTTTTTCGCACTTAGTGGAAAAAAACAAAAAGAAACATTTTAACTATTATTTTTAAATGCAAAGTGTGACAATGTTAGAATGACATGTAGATGAAATGCAAAATGTTAGAATATGTCTTAAGTACAAAAATGGCAATAAAATTTTTTTTGACTTTAGTCATATCCTAACATATCCTGGGAGTGGTTCCCTTGCCACTAACTTAATCATTAACAACTTTCATTAAGGTGCCACTAGATACCCATGGGTTACGGTGCTCTGAGAATGCAATTACACCTATGTGTATCTTTTATAATTTTTGCTCTGTATGTGTTGAACAGATGTAGTCTGTTGGAACTGTGGATTGTGGCGAATGGAAATCTTTTGAAATAACTTATTTCGAGCTAGCAATGTTATATCGGTAACTAATATGGGACAGCAGTAAGGAGAATATGCAATGTGACGCTGATGTTCAAATGTTGGGTTAAATTATGAACCTTATAAAGAAATACTTTGAGCACATGTACAATCTTTTGGTGCTACTGATGAAATTTCCACAGTCAGAATACAGTAACATGTTGCAACTGGTAACAACAAAATTAAAATTTTTGCTCATGTTGGTTAGAGGTTGCAGCTAAGTGATGCTGATGCAATTACATTGCATGTACTTCAAATGGTGAGACTGAGTACCATTGTTTGGGAATGGAATGGCTAAGTCATTCAGAATTCTCAAGCAGGGTTGATGAATTCTTGCATGCCTTTCATAGATTTAGTGATGATTTTGTATACCTCTTGTGCAACATAGTTATAACAATACTCAGGAATTATTAACATAAAGAGTACAGAAGAACATTTACCACCTATGTCAATCACATATTGAGAGTTATACCTGCGTAATCATGAAACCCATACCTATTAATAATTGTAGGCTTTGATTGGAACAATAAATGTCAATGAACGAATAGTGAAAACCGACATAGCGGTGACAAAGGAAATTATAAATGATTATTTTTAAATGGATGAGCCTGAAGATTTAGGTCCTTGTGACAAAGTAGAGTGCAGGACTGATGTACATACTAGAAATACGTGCACGCAACAACCCCTCGACCACCCTTCCAATATATCTCTTGAGAATTTTTCAAAAAAAACAAATCTCCCTTACTATAACTGGGAGAGGATAAGCAATAAAAATAAAAAAAAAAAAAAAAAAAAAAAAGTCCACACAGAATTTGGCCGCAAATAAACAACAATCCAAACTGGGAATTATTTCATATTTAAACTGCTTATAGTCATATTTACGTTTAAAATTTAAATTCTGCTTTATTAAAACAAAACGTTCGGCGAGAATAACGTTCAATAACTTAACAAATGGTAAGATATCCATCCTTACAATTAAATTATTAATCAATGAATTATCCCCTCACCTACCACGCGAAGCGCGGTGAGAGGGTATTAATCTCGACCTGTGTGGTGTCCTGTTACACGCGTGGTGACTAGGGAGAAAAATTTTCGCTGTTTTGGAATAATTTATGTCGGTATATTTCTAGCTATATATTTAATGATTCCGGTCACTCAAGTATATCGTTAACCGAACCATACTTAGGTACCATATTAAAGCAAATCGATTTGGTCTCGTTCTTTTTTTCCTTGTGTGCATCTCGCAAGTTGTTTACATTATTTAAACACTTAAGCTAGTAAATGATTTAAGACCGGCAAACGAAATGGCTTTCTCGATGCCTGCGGCTGGTTTTGCTTTTGAGGGCCACCTCAGAAACTGGATAATTTCTGATTTGAAAGAACAGTTCTCAAAGCTAGCTCCTTGGAATATGCATTTGCCAACTGTTCACTTTTTGCAGCAACACTTTGTCTTAGTTCTTTCTGATTTATATGAACAAAGGACGTAAGGGAACTCGCTTGCTGTTGATATCGATAATTTATGCTAATAGCGATAAATAGTCAGAGCCTGGCACTAGTGACCAGCGGCACGTGTTGCGTGCGGAGATCGGAGAGAACGTAGAAAAAACGTTTGAAGGATTGTATTGGAAATATTGCGAGTAATATTATATAGTTTTTTTTTGTTGTTGATAAAGCGCTAACACTATAATTCCTCGTCTGATATATCGAGTAACACTGTCAGGACATTTGCTAATTGACCAAGTGTATTAAAACGACATTCTTCACTGAAGTTGAATAGAGGCCGATTTGTATAAATCTTGCGACTTTTCACGTTCTGGTAACCACTTACTTGAGCTTAATCACAGGTACGTCTGAATCGAGTAGCTTTGAAATACAAATTCTGCGAACGGAATTGTTTTGAGCAGCTTTCAATAGTAGCTGCTCGACTTCATTCTTCCCTAAGGGAGACTTCTTCTACCAAATATTATCGCCTGAATTTTGCTGGTGTTTATTGGTATAGTGGAATTAAGATTCTGTTTCATTCATCTCTGTAGGACGATTACTTTTGAACAATTTGCATTATTTAACCGCACAGGGTTGATGGTCAATTGTTTGACTGGTGGGATAGCACACTGATCGTCCACAAAAGTTGTTCAGGCCATGACAATCTTTAAAAGCTTTCTCCGCTTTCCACACAAAGATTTCATCGCCTCAATCAGGATTTTTTTCCTTATGAAATGTCGCCCTACTGAAGACGTTAGGATGTATTTTTGGCTCGAAACAAAAATGGAAGGTAAACAGCCACCTGGTAACTCGTGGCAAAGTCTCTTGTTTTTGGTCACCAAATTATCCTTCGGCAAAACAGTGTCCGCTTCAGTCTATCTCGCTTCGACAGTGATTTGTGTATGATGACCTTTCCCGTGTTCGACCAGTAATGTTTTCATCAGGATTTTAAAACGTCTCAAGAAAGTTTAAAGTCGTCTTTGTGTAAATTTACCGTCGAACCCTTTGTATTGAAGTGCCACTGAATGCTTAGTTTAAAATACGCAAGAGTTGCAGGTTTGTATGCCATTTTTCTTTTTTATTGATGTTTTACCCTGGAAAAAGTACGTGTTTTACTTCCCTCTTCTCGTTTTTCTTTCGACAAAACTTGCACAAGGGTTGCTTGTCGTATTTTGTTTTATGTTTTGTATTTTCCGATTTCTGGTCAGCTATAAAAATGCAAAACTCATTCATGTTCTCTTTATTTATTTCGTCCGTTTCCTAATTCGTGTCATCTTCGTCAACAAAGTGATGTTCGTCCGGACGAATACTTAGAATAAATCCTTTCATAGCACTTCTAACTGACATTTTTTACCAACTTTGAGATAATATAGAATTTATCAGTTTCTTAAGACAAAAAATATTTAAAAAAATATTCATTCATGAGCTATCCGTGATACTGATATCCGAGCGGTAACCTTTGAGAATGATCCAATTTTAAGACGGAAAGCCTGGCTATCGAATAAAAAATCTTTTTTTAAATAAAAATGAATGAAACGTTTGATTGGAAAACGACTCGAAATATCTCAAGATGGCAACTAATACTGGGTCTTGCTATGAACATCCATTGCTAAGCAGTAGAATTGTCAGGATGGATCTCTTATCATTTATTAAACCATTAAAGGTTATTCTCAACAAACGTTTTGTTTTAATAAAACAGAATAGAAATTTTAAACGTAAATATGATGACAAGCAGTTTAAATGTAAAATAATTTCCCGTTTGGGTTGTTAATATTTGTGGCCAAGTATTGTGTTTTCTTTATTGCATTACCTTTTCCAGTTATAGTAAGGACAATTTGTCTTTTTGAAAACTTTGAAAAATTATCAATTTTACTTGGATTCTCGGGAGATGTATTTGAAGAGTAGGCGAGGATTGGTTGCGTTCACGTATTTCTAGTAGGATCAACAGCCTGAATTAGCTGCAAGCTTATGGTAATTCGTGTCAATTTCCAATTAGACTTCTCACTCATCTTGCCTTAAAGAAAGATTTATTTATTTATTAGATGGCTAGAATTTCCGTCTTAAAAGTGGAGCATTCTCATAGGTTATCAAACGGACACCACCATTAAGAACAGTTCATGATTGAATATTTTTTTTGACATTTTTTTGACATAAAAAATTGATAAATTATACCTTATCTCAAAGTTGGTTACAAACGTCTTTAAGATGTGCGATGATAAGGATTTATGCTAAGTATTCATCCGGAGGTACAAGACTTTGCTGATGAAGATGAAACGAATTACGAAACTGAAGAAAAAAACAAAGAAAACATGAACGAGTTCTGCATTTTTATCGCTGACCAAAAATCGAAAAATACAAAACATAAAACAAAATACGACAAGCAACCCTTGTGCAAGTTTTGTCGAAAGAAAAACGAGAAGAGGGAAGTAAAACACGTACTTTTTCCACGGTAAAATATCAATAAAAAAGAAAAATGTCGTACAAACTTGCTACTCTTGCGTATTTTAAACTAAGCATTTAGGGGTACCTCAGTACAGAGGGTTCAACGGTAAATTTACAAAAAGACGATTTTAAACTTTCTTGAGACGTTTTAAAATCCTAATAAAAGCATTACTGGTCGAATACAGTAAAGGTCATCGTGCACAAATCGCTCTCAAAGTGAGAAACACTGAAGCGGGCAACTGTTTTGCCGAAGGATAATTTGGTGACCAAAAACAAGAGACTTTGCCACGAGTTACCAGGTGGCTGTTTACCTTCCATTTTTGTTTCGAGCCAAAAATACATCCTAACGTCTTCAGTAGGGCGACATTTCATAAGGAAAAAAATCCTGATTGAGGCGATGAAATCTTTGTGTGGAAAGCGGAGAAAGCTTTTAAAGATTGTCATGGCCTGAACAACTTTTGTGGACGATCAGTGTGCTATCCCACCAGTCAAACAATTGACCATCAACCCTGTGCGGTTAAATAATGCAAATTGTTCAAAAGTAATCGTCCTACAGAGATGAATGAAACAGAATCTTAATTCCACTATACCAATAAACACCAGCAAAATTCAGGCGATAATATTTGGTAGAAGAAGTCTCCCTTAGGGAAGAATGAAGTCGAGCAGCTACTATTGAAAGCTGCTCAAAACAATTCCGTTCGCAGAATTTGTATTTCAAAGCTACTCGATTCAGACGTACCTGTGATTAAGCTCAAGTAAGTGGTTACCAGAACGTGAAAAGTCGCAAGATTTATACAAATCGGCCTCTATTCAACTTCAGTGAAGAATGTCGTTTTAATACACTTGGTCAATTAGCAAATGTCCTGACAACAAGCGAGTTCCCTTACGTCTTTTGTTCATATAAATCAGAAAGAACCAAGACAAAGCCTTGCTACAAAAAGTGAACAGTTGGCAAATTCTTATTCCAAGGAGTTAACTTTGAGAACTGCTGTTTCAAATCATGAATTGTCCAGTTTCTGAGGTGGCCCTCAAAAGCAAAACCAGCCGCAGGCACCGAGAAAGCCATTTCGTTTGCCGGTCTTAAATCATTTACTGTCTTCAGTGTTCATATAATGTAAACAACTTGCGAGAGACCCGTACAAAGGAAAAAAGAACGAGACCAAATCGATTGGGTTCAATACGGTACCTACGTATGGTTTGGTCAAGAACATACCAGTCCCCAAGCTTCCACACGGCATTTTTGAGTGACCGGAATCCATGGACATATACCTATATATATATATATATATATATATATATATATATATATATATATATATATGTATGTATATATCTATATAAACAAATATACACAAAGCGAAAATTTTTCTCCCTAGTCACTATGCGTTTAACAGGACTCCACGCACGTCGAGATTAGTACTCTTGCACCACGAGAGTGTTGATATCATAGATTTTAAGAAACATCCGGAAACAGTTGCAAATCATGCAGTTTTGGGGGCTTCAACTGGTATTGAAACATGTGACACTGCAAATCTATTTCAATTAAATACTGTGATGGACCCTTCTAGTTCATGGTACTAAATGGTTACTTTCAAATTATAAAAACACGATGATAGCAGTACATTTGCCAGCTAGACTGCAGTTTAGCAGACCCACTGTGTCACTGACTGGTTAGGGTAAGGGTTTGTATTAGGGTTAGTGAGCTGACTGAATGTGGGAATGGTCTCTTACTATATAGGTTCGGGTCTAGGATCTTGCAGAAGGGGGTGTTTGGCAACCCAGGTGTGGCTTCAGATTTTTGAGGAGAGCGTGGTTTAACAGATCATTGGTTATTCTAGGTTTTTGAGAGGGGGGGGTTCCTTTATTTCTTAAATGGGTATACAATTAAAGAAAAACTATGCAAATAAAGTTTATTATATAAACATAGGGACAATAGCAAGAAACTCTTACATTGTTTGGTGGCTCAAAAGGGGGTTAAACGCCATAAGTCTTCCCCCTGGATCTGCCACTTCTGTAGTTTTATGTATGTAGCTATTGTCATCCCACTGGAGCTCGAGCAAATGATATCCATGGTCCTTGAAAGTATTGTCTCGACGAAAAAGCTTAAGAAACTCTTGGTTAATAACAATGTTTGCTTAACAATGTAAAACTAGCCTTCAAAAACAAAAACATGTGGTTATCCAATTCCTGATGTTAAAAATCTTACATTACACATGGAGAAATGGAGAAATTTAGAAATCCTAATTTAGACCTAATGTACCCTTTTTACCTTGGATAACAAGAGGTCAGCTTGAAATTTTGTTGTCAAGTGGGCAAACACCTCTTAAAATGTAATTGTCCAAGAAAAGTTTGGTCATCTTGGACAACTGGATGTTTACTTTTTTTTTTTAATTTCAGGCCAAGAAATAATATACACTGTATACTCATTTATATCTTTCATGATAGAACTTCCATCACACTTTGCTGCATGACCTGTGTACAACTGGAATAACCTTTCATGCTTTTATCAGTAACTATTGGTAAACAATTTTGCTCGTCAAGGAGTGACTTCTAGTTGGAAGGGGGTTAAGAATGATGTCCTTAAACTTAAAATATGGGGTTGATTGCAGTCAATTTTCTGTATTGCACTCAAATAGAAAGACTTCATCTTTTGCTTGCTTTTCTTGGGGTATGGCAAATGCTGCAAATGGACGTCTTTGACACTTTCACAGCAGGTTTGGTACTGTAACGTTGAAAGCAGCCTTAACATCTGTACATTTGGTTTAATTTATGAAATACACTCACAATAAATCATGCATTATTATCCATAAAGTCTGTTTACTTTGTTTTACTGCGGCATTTATATCATTAATATCCTAGAATTTAAACTTTAAGCATGTCACATTCCATTTATGAAACACCACTCCAAAAGCTCTGCGATACAATTGTAAAATCAAATATTAATCTAACTAACCGGTTAACTCCAGGTTTATGGCTAAAAAATTATCCATTGCTGAGATGTTTTTCGCCTTTTTAATTTCACGGAGATCAAATCTAACAGAAAATCAGGTACAAAATCCTCGCCTCAACTAACAAGTCGTAAAAATTGAACTTCATGGATAGTACATTCCACACGAAACCTCGCCACATTCCTGTACTCACTTCCTACCTGGAGGTGGAAAATGGTTTTTCCGACTAATTTGGTGCAGGATTCGATGATTATATTAGTCAAACTCTCGTTTCTCTAGTGGTCATTCGACTTCTTACAAACAATTGGATTCTCTTCGGTGTGTCTAGCTCTGTAATACATGTAGTAGCAACTAACAGGAAGTCTCGGTTTAAATTGAAGAGAGTTTGCTATCTTTGAATAAATTTTAATTTATTGAATTTATGAAAATTATCAGCTCCAAAATAAAATTCCACGGATAAAGCTCTTTTGTTTGATAGTAAAGACGATTTCGAATTTTAACTTGGCCCACCACTTCAGTTGCTTATAACTCCCGTGGAACCAACTCTCGCGATGGATAGCCATCTTGTTCAGTGACCTTTCTTAAACATCCACGCACAAACCCAGTGCATTTGGGCAATCCTTCAAGTTAGCTGATAAGCCTTAACGAGTGAACAATGTATCCTTGTGACCGTATCTGCCTACTATTTCGCTTTCGATCATACGTGAGTTAGAGTTTGACCTTGAAATTTGAGTTGTTTGCATATTTATGACCAAGGCTAACGACATCTTGATAGGCGGGAGAAAAATATTGCATTTCATTGGCTCATGTCACAGGAGGATTCTCCTCCGTCTCTGGGATTCTCCTCCGTCTCATCCACTTGGCTTCCCAATTTGGGAGGCAGGACATGACGTCTTCCCCCTTTTACGATATCCCTGAAATGCTCGAGTTAGCACCCCCCCCAAATTAGCACCCCCCTTCCCTTCAAAAACTGAAGGCCAAACACAATATGCGCACTTATTACTAGCACTAATGCTTAATGTCAAACGCAAATTATATCTTAACAAAGGAACATGTATTTTACTACACGACTTTACTGAAATGTCCATATGAGTACAAATTAATATGCTTTAATCGCCGAAGTTCGTCCGCAAACGTTATGCCCATTTGTCGACTCGTCGTCCTAGTACGGAAGCCTCCTAGAACAACAAGGCCATTTTCAAGGGTTCTAGTCCCTGTTACTGTGACCAGGACTTGATTTTCTTTGTGAGCTTGGAGAAATGTAAAAACAAGGAACGAGAGTTCCAATGGCACATGTCCAGCGAGCTTGTTATTCTCTTGAAGGAATGTGCCAACTGCATATTCATCATGCTCCTTGGCTTCCTCTCGAACGTCTTTCTGACATATTAGAATTTCTAAAACTTTGGGGAACCATTCTGTTTTATAAATGTGATGTTCTCCAATTTCAGATCAAAACTGTAGTTCATAAACAAAATGCCAACAAAAGTGATAGCTTGAACTGGCCATTTTAATAGGGAACGATAACCTTCTTATTTCATCAAACCTTAGCAGGCTATACTTGTAGTATAGTGATGGGGGGTACAAGTACACTCAGTTATTTGGTGTGAAATACATGTTCCCTCCTTTATAGATTTTACGCTTTTTTATAATGTTTTTTTCTATTTTTAAAAAATGCCTTAGTTTTTGTTAAAAACTCAAAACCACCTAATTTCCATTAAATGGGTCCCCCATCACTATACTACTCTTAGAGAGTAGATTGCATGTTTAATTTAATTTTATTTTAATTTTATTTAAGTGAACTACTACTATCACTTTCTATTATCCTAGTTGATAGATATTTTCTTGGTTATCATCAGAAGAACTTTCAGTTTCATCTTCATCTTCAGAGGAACTTTCACTTTCATGATCATGTTCAATTTTAAATGAAATCATCTGCATGACTAACGCAATATAATTTAAAAGATCTGGTAATTTAATATCATGAGCAATGGGTGCCAGTGTAGGTAGTCGAGGATAACAAGATGCAATAACTTTGGGTGAAGCAACTACCTGAAATATACGAAAAGAAACTTCGACGTTTCGAGCGAAGGCCCTTCGTCGGGAAGTTAGTAGAAGGGCCTTCGCTCGAAACGTCGAAGTTTCTTTTCGTATATTTCAGGTAGTTGCTTCACCCAAAGTTATCGCATCTAATTTAATATCACCAAGTATTTCATCTTTTACTTCTTTATATTCTTTATATTCTTTGTATATTTTTACCTTTTTTAATTTTTTGAGAATTTTATTATATTTTTAGTAAGTATTTCAGACATTATATAATAATAAATATATTTTAATATCTATTCGATATCGCTTTCATGTACATTAATTTTATAATTTCTTCCGGTATATAAATTACATGATATTTAATATTTGCGTATTTTGTAATGACCATATGCGTAACTTTCTATTCCTTTTTCTTGGATATATCTTTTATCATCAAAGCAACTTAATGATATTTTATTTATTTCATAACTACGTATTTCATGTTTATCACTTCTAATTGATTTCATTTTATGGCGTAATTGCTTATTCTTCAGTAGCATATCTTTGTAATTTTCATGGTTTATATCTCTTTTAATAACGCTCTTCTTTATTCCTTTTAAAGTCTTTCCAACTTTTTGATTTTCTTTTATATAACTATACATTTTACTTCTAAGTCCTAAAAATTCTGTTATTGGAACAGCAGCTGCTTCAACTTTCATCTTACCAATTACTTTCTTATTTTCTTTAAAGAAATATTTATTATCCTCTGGATAGTCACTATTATCAAATAAGTTTTTCATTTCTTTTTTATCACATAAATCCTTACAAATATATTTTTTTTTATGTCATACATTAAACTACCTGGGTCTGCAAAAAGTAATTTTATTTTCTCATTATATTTCTTCTTTATAACATTATAATGGAAATCACACATTAATGTTTTTGACAATTCCAATATACACATTCCTACATATGGTGGTGTATTTAAGGTTAATACCTCTTTCACTTTATGCACAGCTACTAAGTTCTCATTTAAGATTTTACTACTTACAAATGCTGGTTTTGAAGCTAGTTCTTTAAGTTTCTTTTTATTTGTTATCAAACGGACATCTATTCTTTTTCTTAAGTTTTCCATAGTTTTTCCATAAACTGAGTTATTCATCAGTTTAAAAAAGTCTTTTTCAAATACATTTTTAGCAGCAGTCCTTTTCTTTGTATTGAAATCTATATATCCTTTCAACCATTTTGACTGGTTAAATTCCAATGTTCTATGTATTTTCTTCAATTTCATTCCAAGTGATAAATACAATTGTAAATTTCTGTAATGGATAACATACTTTTCTTTGTCATACAGTGTTGTTATTAGTTTCTTTACTTTTCCATTTGATATTCCATATAATTTTTTAATTCTTTTACAATATTCTGGCAATTCTTGTTTTTTAATTGTTTTTTTCTCTGCAGCTAATGGGCAATCATTATGCAGATCATGTAATTCGTTTGGGTATTCTAAGTGTACTTCCAATAACAATCCTTTTTCTGAGTCTTCTGTGTAACTGTTCAATTGTACTTCTTTTTGATCTTTCCATTTAAATCCTCCATTTGGTGATGATTGACTCATAGCCCAACCATATAAATTATTTGCATCAAAATACATGATATAATTACTTTCTTTCTTTGGATTATAACCGCATACATATTTGTTATTTGCTTTTGAATATCTATTTGAAATGTAACTTATTCCACCTCTCATTCCTTTTTAAATAAATTGTAACATATCAATATCTGTAGGTAGTTCCAATTCAATGTCAGTCATTTTCAGTATAACATCCCAAGCAGGACCAGGAGAAGTGAAGTAATGACATGGATCTAATTTATACTACTGCATACATGTTTTTTTAAAATTCTCAAATACGTCTGCTAATAGAAGAATATCAGTTTTAAGATATAAATCATGGTATTCTACTAAGTTCTGTATATTGAAAGTACTCCTAATATTTTTGAGCATGTTTATATGCTTCATCTGTAATATGTTCATCATTCAATATAGTGTAGAATTGTTCTTTCGCTGGTAATTTTGTTTCTTTAAATCTACGGAAACTATCCATGTAATCATATGGATAAACACCTTTCTGCTTCATAAGATTGAACTGCTCTTCTATTGGAAATGCTTCTTTTGTATATTTAAATGCCTCTTCTGGCAAACAACTCGCTAAATAATCTAAACTTCTGGACATAAATTGGAAACTATCCAGGAATACAAGATGGTTACCTAACATGAAGGACATGTATCTTTCCGTGTTATTTGGTATAACATTTATCTTCCTTTTGACATTTCCAATTTCTTGAATTATAAAATGACTATCATATCCACATAAATTGTGGAATATTACTGGTATTTTATCTGTTAATTTATAATTTATATTACATTTCTGATGCGCAGAACCTCTGTCTTTACCAGTGATATTACAATGGTCTCTAACTCTGACATCGCATGATTTTTTGAATTTCTTTTCTTCAGCTGCTGTTATTTCTAACGTCTTGTTAAAATGCTTTTTCAATGTTTCTTGACACCATTTTTCATCTTCTAACATCTTCTCTATAAACTTATAAACCGCATCAGGTCCTCTATACAATTCTCATGGTTTACTGTGTTGGTCATCATAACAACATACTATTTTATAAGCATAACTACAGTCTTTATGATTTTGATATGCATCTGTATATGAGTTATCTGAATTGTTTTTAACTCCATGTATTTTCTCTACAATTGCTTCAAAGTCTGCATAAATAATAAAAGGCGATTGTAATTTCTTATGATAGTTTTTAAATTGCACTTTTTCTCCTTCATTTGGCATATTTATTGCTTGCTTACCATTTATGGTTATATAGTTCTTCTTGTGTTTTTCTAGAATATGTTCACTGCTAAAACATTGCAGACAATACATACAAAAGTGTTTTTTATCTTTGTGTTTTGTATAATTATACTCGAATCTGTTAAAGTTATTTATTAGAACATAATGATTCTTATATAACAATAAACTCATGACTTCCTTATGTTTTTCTTTTGATATATAAATTGGAAAAGCAAGACTGTTCTTCCAGTCAAATGCATTTATATTTATATTATTTTGTTTTTCCACTTTTAGAATGTCTTTTAACATTACAGGAAATTCAACATTAGTGTAATCTAATTTATCGATAAAATCTTTGTCAGTATTTTTCATTCTTTGTTGATTTTTCTTCTGTGGATTTAAATATCTAATGTGACACCATCTAAAACATTCATTATTTTTATTTTGGATATTAATAAGACCTTTTAAACTATTCTGTAATTCTTTCGGTAATTTAACATAAGAACTACCTTTTAATGGTTGATATTTAACAAAATTAATAAAATGTTTTTCTATCCTTTCTATTGTCCATCCAGATCCTTCTGATATTCAGACATCAATAAAATTAAGGATATCTGAATTATCTTCATCTAATCCAATATCAAATCCAGATAATATGGTTTTTGTTTTACTGTTAAAATATGCGGTTTTATTTAACAGCTGAGCTGTAACAGCTACGCTTTCAGCTGTGCTGCCATCTGCGGATTTACTTTCTTTCTTAAATGTTACAACCAGAGTTTGTATATATCTATGCTGTGTTCTATCAAATAATCCTTTTTGTGAATCTCTAATTTTTTCGAATTGAATCCTTGGATCTTTATCATTTAATACCGCAATATTATAACTTTCTGCATAACTTTTTAATACTTTTTCTTTCCTAGTAATAACAGCAGCTACTGTGCTGTCATCAGAAACGAATTCAATCTTATGACTAAGGATCTGATATTCTCCATAAAAATCAAAATTACTAAGAATCTCTTTATTTGCTTCTGTTAATACTTTTCTTACAGATGATTTATTTTTTATGTATTTTATACTACTCAAAAGTTTTTCTTCTAAAGAGTATCTTATTTACATAAGAAGCAACTTTTACTTTTACAAAATATCTTCCACCTATATTATTCCTAAGAAACTCAATTGTTTTTCTATTGGTAAATTGAAATTCCTTACTAACATCTGTATATCTGGCGATATCCACATTAAATGTTCCCATCATATAATGCTATATCATTATTTCTTTAAGCCTCTTTAAGTCAATTTTGCTGACTCAACATTTTTATTTTTGCTGACGCAGCATTTTTAAACCACTTCAAATAGTATGAACAATTGCAATCTTTATCCCATTCTAATTTCTTATACACGATTCCAAATAATCGGTCATCAAATTTATTCTTCATCTTGGATTCAATCAAGTCTTTTAAATGACAATATAATGGAATTCCTCTTATACTACAAAGCCTTATAATGTAATAATTATATCTTGATACATTCCTACCACTAATTAATTTTTCCTTTCTCATAACATCCAAAACTTTCTCAAAATCATCTATAATAATGTTAATATACCTGCTATCAATACATTTCTTCAATCTTTTATACATCCATTTGCTTCTATTATGGACAGTCTTCTTATATTTCATCCATATATTTTCAATCCGTTCTCCACCATTGGTTAAAAAATTATCACTTATAACACCACATTTTGGACATGTATAATAACCATCAGTGACAATTCTTTTCATATTACAATCGTTACAATAAAGTGAAGTATTCATACTATATTTACTGTATATATAATTCTTTAAGCTATTTTAAACCATTTTAAAAAGTAAATAACCAGAAGAAATACTAATAACACCTGTGGTTATATATCGATATTCCTTCATTTCATCACTTGGTTTATAAAAATAATTCAATTGTGGTTTTTTATATATTATTGATTGAACCTGTCTCAGTTCATCTAATGCTTTATTAGTATCATTTATATCTACGTTTGCATCTGATAACTGTTGTCTTAATTCTTTCATTCTTTCTTGTCGTTTTATTTCCTTCTCATCAAACTCATCTTTTGCTTTCTGTAATTGTTCCATTGCTAAATTATGACAGTTCATTTCTTTTTCATAACCATTACTATCAAAAAGTTTAAACAAATATCCAGCACCTGTGAATGAAGCAGCTGCAAATGTTATCTGCAAAAATTTCATATATTTATAAAATTAATTAGATAAAGTTTAATTTTTAATTAAACCGACGGAAATTAATTTCCTTTAAATGAATCAGTTGGAATATATTTCTTAACTACCAATGGGAACCGACCGACTTGCCCCCCACCTACTTTGAGCGACATTAGGGGCAGTTAGCAGGGATTTGGAAGACCTGGGAAGTTTTTCACAACTGGGGAAAGATGGGAAACCATGAAGCAGAAAGCCTAATGTTGAATAAAAAAATAATCAAGAGTTTTCAGAAGAGGAGGAATCTGATGGGTTCTGCGTTTTGTGGTGATCATAAATGTGTTTTGCAGTAATGGGATATATGGAGTTATTTTTTCCACCATTGAGAACACATCTTTTTTTAACAGTTCATCATTTTTCAATTCTTTGCTCAATTCCTCAGAACATTCAATAGCATCTAGACCACCCAATGTATTTGAGAATATACTTATTAGAAGGTCAGTCAAGAACTTATTAGCTTTTTGCATTCTTTTGCGTCCATAATTTGTATAAAGCTTATTGATTACCTTGTGACTGGCCTTTTTAATGTAAGCCACAGATTTGCATAAGTCACCATCTTCTGCCAACTTCAAAAGGATATTCCTCTTTTTCTCTTCTGTGTATTCAGTGTCTGTCTGCGGTTCAACTTTTTCAGGTTTTTCTTCATTGTCACTTAACATTTCTTTCAGTTCTTCTCCAGTTGTTGATATTTCTTCAATAGCCTCATCAATAGTTTCAGGTTTTGTATTTTTGCATCGTGGCATTATATATGTTATACCACATATTTTATTTTTTTCCATTGACTGCAGATTTTAGCGGTGTTATAATTTTATAGTCAAATGGATAGCGCAAATTGATTTCCAGTGTTGCATATTTAATGTTCTTTAGTTTTTCTATAATTTAGGTTCTTTCTGTTTTGGTACTATTTACTAGATACCTGCGGAAAATGATATTCATATCGTCTTGGTCTGGATTCTAAAAAGAAATGACTTTTGCCACGTTGTCTCTATAAGGTTTAGATATACTGTTTAATTGTTGTGTGATGACTATTGTTGAAAGACCAAAGTGTCTAGCAGAAAAAGCCAATTTCACCAACTCACTGGTACTATTTTTGACATCCTGACTGCTCGCACAGTCATCTAAAATTATTAAACTATTGGTTCCTTTGTTAATCACTTGGACAATGTGAAGTATTTTATCGACATTATCTTGATCACACTCCACAGCAATAAAATCAGGATCATTAATGTATTTCCAATCTTGGTATGTTTTATTCCACGTGAAAGTTGGACAGATTAAAATGATATAAAATAAAACATATTCCGAAGAATAAAGTCATCTTGAGAACTCAAGATATGAGTCAATGCAAGATAAAACTATAGTTGGAACTGTGATATTTCGACTTTATTCCAAAGTCATCTTCAGACAGAATGATAATTACAATAAAATGCCAGTGTCTATATACAGGTGTGATGACATCATCGAGACGGAATTAGAAAACACTACCGATAATCCGATAAGACCGTTGTCTTCACAAACGCCTTTCCGAACATTCTACTCAACATAACACCAGTGCAGTTGCCCAACATTTTCTCGAATGTGAACACGCTCACTTCATTAATGACTTATATGATCAGTACGACCGACTAAATGACCTTCCCTTTTCTTCTAACACATCTATCTCCATTAAAAATTTAATCTTTAATAACTATAAAATTCTTTATACGAGTAAGTCTACTAACACCAATAAACTTCTAATAATTGAAGCACTCCACATTAAGTTCAATAAACCTGAGCTTAATTCTGGGCTCAAAGCTAGCAAAGAACTCAACCTTTTTAATTAGATATTATGGCCATTTGTTATCAGTTAGCCCATTAGTTCTATTTACGCCCAACCGCTTTATTAATGGTGGTGAGAACTTCTAATTAGCATTAGCATCTCAACATCTCAGCATGTAAATTAGGGATTATTGGTAGTGTTTTCTAATTCCGTCTCGATGATGTCATCACACCTGTATATAGACACTGGCATTTTATTGTAATTATCATTCTGTCTGAAGATGACTTTGGAATAAAGTCGAAATATCACAGTTCCAACTATAGTTTTATCTTGCATTGACTCATATCTTGAGTTCTCAAGATGACTTTATTCTTCGGAATATGTTTTATTTTATACTTTTTGAAGTTGTCGGCTGGTCATGGTTTTTAAAATGATATAATCCAAGTGTTTTCTACAATATTTTTCAATCATATTTAGCAAATAATAAGTTTTCCCACAATTTGTTAACCACAAATAATCATGTTGAAAGGTGTATCCATCTATATAATACATTATAACTTAATACTGGATGCTTTGCAAATCATTTTTCATGAAATTGACAAGACCATCAGATACAACAAATATTTTACAATCAATGTTTCCAGTGGTGCAGTCTTTTTAATTTCCAATAGAATGCCATTCTGAGTGTTTTTTATCTTTTTGCCATGACCTGTTTTGTTTACCTCTTCGGTAGATCTTAGATCGACGACCAAAGCGAACTTTTCTTTGTAGAACTTTTCAGGTGTCATGAACTGGTCCTTTTCATCCTTTGAACCAAATAGTAGCATAGCTTCGTCATAAAACCCTGACTTTTTGATTCCTTGGGAGTATACCTGGTTTGGAACACATTCAATTGTTGTTTTAACCTCTGCAATACTTGGATAAAGGAATTGTTCACTATCTATCCTCGATGTCTTCGTAAAAAGCATAACGACAGCTTTCATTAATTGGGAGGTATGTTAATGTTTTCATTAATGAGAGTGGACGCGGCGGCCCATGGAACATTCTTCATAAGAGTAACGTGTTCAAATGACAAAGAACGACCAACCGCATACATTGATGCCACCTCATCTGCAATAGTTTGGTTTTCGATTGTCTCGTATTCTAATTCAAAGTTTTCAAGACTATAATTTCCAAGTGTTTGACCACTTTGAGCAACTAATATTTCACTTGATTTGGGCAATGTAATGATATATCTAAAATTATTGTTCATTTGAAATGGTGCATACAAACCATGGTCACTGATAATCTTGTTTCAACAGATCTTCTGCTTTTTACCAAAAATGTCAAACATTAACTTTTCAGAGACTTTTGTAGCATCACCTAACGTGGCACCAGAGTCGTCTTTGCTAATTAACTTTCTCAGATTTTGGGATCCGATACCATATTCAATGATATTGTCTCTCTGTGAATTGGTTTTATACAGGTCCTTGTAGACACTATATAAAGTCTCACCATTGTTATCGTAAACAATTTCACCAGCAATCCTGATTTGTAAACAATTTTGGAGAAGCTAAGGGAGATTGTTTAAAAAGCTGGTTTTAGTGTTGCTCAATTTGAAATCGAAGAGTAAATGCAGTGATCCAGGAACCAAACAACTATCTTGCTTCAGTTTTGGGATATCTATATACAGTTCTTTCCCTGGTGATGCTTTGTTAGGGTTCATAGTCACGACATGCCTTGTTCTATCACATTTTCTTGCACCCATTTTGTTTCTTCTGAAACCCGGAATCAATTGTTTCTCTGTTCTATTCATTGGTATCTATTAATGTACATTTTATTTCCTCTTCCTTCGTTCTTTGTATTGGTCGTAGATAAACCTTGTCACTGCTAACGCTAGAAGCCATAGATTGTTCGCCAGCCACGCCAATCCTTTAGCACCCCATGACAATCCTTGAGCAACGACATTTAATATTGGTGCTAATAATGCTCCAAGTTTCTTTCCCAGATTATAGACAGCTTTTGCAAATTTTCCAGTAGCCTGTGCACCTTTCATTAATGCTTTTCTGGCGCCCACGACGATTGTTGTTATAATCCCAGCGACAGAGATTGCCAAAGCGCTTAGACCGACTAAGATCTCTTTTGCCCACTCTGTGAATCGTTCTAGTCTTCTAATGTACTCCACCTGTTGATACCTGGTTTCTTCTAGTCTTCTTTGTTCTAAAGTTACATCTCTTGCCTCTTTTAGAGTGGGTATCCTTTGTTCTAAATCAAAGAACTTCTCATCCTCATTGTTCTCTAATTTGTCTCGTTGTTGGTATACCTTATTTAATGTTTCTTGGAATTTATTTGCCTGTAATTGCATTGCACCATTGTCTCCAATCCTTGATTTTGGGTCTATGCTGTTATTGGGGTTTATTACACCGTTGAATTCCCTGTTTTCTTTGGGGGTTAGGAATTTAAAATGTTTGCTTCTTGTATTTGTTTTGACTAATAGGTTTTCATCCACAGTTGGTTCTTCTTTAATGTCTTCGATAGTTGTTTGTTGTTTATTCTTAGCGTCTGGTATTTTATCTCCTAATTCTTTAAACTCTCTTATGGCTTCTTTGCTTCTCCGAGCCGTGCTATATTTTTTGTCAACATTTATGATTAGTTTTGGTTCCAATAAAATTCGGTCTTTACCTTTATTATTCATCAATGGGGAAAATCAAGGAGAGAAGAGGTATAATGTTGTTTTCCCTAAACAACGAATGAATTGGGTAGCAAAACCTATCAAGGAGCAAAAATCATATAAGTATGTTAAAGCTATGATGGAAGATGTACTCAAAATTCAAGGAGGGAGAACGATTGAGTACCACCAAGCAAGCCAAAAAATATGCATTGCTCCATTTCCTAAGCCCCCCAAACAAGTTGTCATTGACCATCACATATCAAGATTAAATAAATAAACAAACTAATTATTTAAGAACAGAGTTGTCTTTTCCAGTAATAACATCACATTTCTCTTATTATTCATCTGCAAAATGAAATCCAGTGAATACAAAGTCTTCTTCTTCACCGGGTGGAGAGAAACGGGCTCGTATGCAACTGACAGCGCAAGATGGCAGGATGACTCGTATCTCTTTCCCAACAACACCCCAACACCAACGAACTAGCTGTCTATAAGCCACGTGTCTTTGGATTTTATGTTCTGGTCCCTCAACTGCTTTTGACCCATACTGTTGTTTATACTGAAACCAGGCAGCCTGCAAGCTCCAACGATTTAAACAAACAGCACGAAAACCAGGATTATCTGTTATACAACAGTAGCGCTTTTGCGGTCTCTCAACTTCATACACCTCCTCGTTCTTATCTAGCACCACTTGAATTTCCTGACAGCAAATGGATTCCTCTTCTCTGTCCATTATTTGGCAGTTTTTGCACGTACACCTGAAAATGAAGGGAGCTGTTGTTTTGCTTCGAGTGGCCATGGGAATGTTTGAAACCCGTGTAAAACTGGTTGGAAATATTCTGGTGATATCGGCAAGAAAAGTTTATGGTAGTCATGTCTTCCTTATACAATACCATTACTTAAAAAAGTAACGAGAAGTTCAATTAAAACTTACCAGTCCAAGTTATCCAGTCGAGCGACAGAACTTGGTTCAATGTTGACCGACTCATCCACATCGCTGTAATCAGATTCGCTCGATTCCCTAGTGTGTGAATTTCGTTTAGGTTGAAATTGATAACCTTGAACACCATCCAGGTTAAGGTTATCTTCCAGGAAATCGTCTACATCCAGATTTGAGGAGTTCGAACGGCTTGAACTAGAATAACCTTCCTCAGAAGAACTCTCCCCGACAACGCTCATTTCTATTTACTTCAAAACAACATTGGTAATCGAGCAAGAAGCACTCAGTGACGTCATATTCGATACTTTGCTGACAATCCGCGTCTGCTTGGGAAAGACAACATGGCGTCGCCAATTTGGCAAAATTTCGAACTTCGGCGTGCAATATCTCCTTAACTAAATGAAATTAACAAGATAAATTTTGCCGATGGCGTAATGTTGGTAAGATCTTTCATATGAACCCAACTTGTATTTTGAGTGGTATACCCCTTTAAGTACCCCATGTTAGACATATCACTTCAGGATGCTAGAAACTATGAACTGGGCTTTGTCAACAGAAGAACTGTTATGTTTGAAAGGAACTCTTCATTTGTCAACTTATTCAGAAGGAGGATGAAACGCAACGGCAACGGATGGAAAACTGTTTTTGTCACCATAGACGCTGTTATTACAGACGATAGAGCACTTTTAGGGAAGCATGAGAAAACGAAAACTTTCGGGCCATTTGAAGAGTCAACCAAGAGGCTTATCAGCACGTGATATTTATCAGTTTTTGATGTCTTCTCTGTTGAATGACAACCGTTTTGAGCAGCAGTCTGGTGAGCGTATTATTAGCATTGGTGGTGTGATCACAAAACTCAAAAAGATTAAAATGGAAGACGTCAGAATGGGAGACACTATGTTAATGAGTGCTCTTGTGGACAAATGCAACAACTTTAGAAAGATAACCCAGAATAAAGGCTCCTGTGTGCAGGATTATATATATGAAGCATGTATAGGGAAACCTGGTTTCAAGAGATACACTAAAACATCACTAACGGAAGAGATCAACAAATATGAGTTTGACAAAGATGGGAAAAGACCCTCAAGCAGAAAAATAATAGACTGGAGAGACAACTGCCATACAAATGTCTCAATCTATGCTTTGGACCCCTTCTATAACAAGTTTGTTTCTTCTCCAGCACCTAGGAATAATGGAGCAACTGTACGTCCGTGTTTCATATGCAAAGACGGCCATTGTTTTCCTATTCTGAATGAAAACATTATAACCAAAATAACAAAAGGATCTCCCAGGATAAAACACCTGGACCTCATCCAATTGAATTCCAAACAGTCAGAAGAAAAAATAGAAATATGCAAAACTAAAGACGACTACTTCAATATTATCAACAATACTAAACACAAATTGTTGTTCAGCAATAAATCCAAAGAGAAGAAGGACTATGAAAACTATCTAATAGTTCTACCTGATGGACACACAGGAAAAGACATGATGACTGATACCATGCAAAAGCCACACACTTATATAGAGTATTTTCACTATGACGGAAGGAACTAAATTGATGGGTTTATCACTCCTAATTTGAAAAATAGGGTAACCGTTAACAATGACTATGAATTAAAGAAAAATATATGTGACCAACTGTTTGAAAAATATCCAGTGGATGCTTTCAAATTCAACAACCAGGGATTAACCTCAATAGCAGTAAACCTTTTTAAACAATTCTATGAACATATTCCAAAATCCAATTACAACAGATATGTAACAACAATAATAGATGACTACTATCCAAAGGCATTACAACATACATTTCATGAGGAATTTGACCCAGAAGAAACTAATGATGAAGTCTATGAAACAGTAGCTCTTGACATTACGAAAGACTATCCATCTGTATTGCTGACTAACAAACACGACATTCCATTATACAGCAAACATAACACAATAACCGAATTTGATGGTTCTTTGAAAACTGGGGAATACTATATTAATGAGACATATTTGAAAAACTACAAAACAGCTAATAATGACCCTATAATAATAATAAGGTGGATTTTATGGGAGAAATTTGATAGATTACCTACTTAAACACAAATCCATCACACTCCAAGACATAAAATACCAACTATTGGCAGACAAATCAATCAAACATGACACATTCAAAGGCCATATAAAGTATATTTTTGACAACTTTGACGAAACTACTGCTAAAAAGCTTGCAAACCAGTTTATTGGATACTTAAGGAAAAAATATGATAAAAGCAGCTAAGGATTCACATCAACTAGCTACGAAACGGCATGTGCAGTGTGGACAGAGGCACTCGAAAATAATGAGAAAGTGAGCATTCACAAGGAGGATGACATTTTTCTAATCCGAAAGATAGATATTAAAAGAAGGATGACTGAAAACTGCTCTATTAATAGACATGTTATATCAGGATCCATTATGAAGCTATTAGAAGTTATCAAAGAAGCATGTGATGAAAATACGATAATCCATGGATACAATACAGATGATGTCTACTGTGAAAGACCATGGAGAGATTACCCAATAAAAGACAAACAACAGAATTTCACTTTTGATATGATTGGCAAGGTATATCAAAAGAAGGAAGAGACACCCTCGCTTGTCGATAAATGCTACCGGAAGGACTTCAACATTGAAGACTACAAAATAGAAAGAGGAAAAGGTGTGTTGGTTACTGGTGGTGCTGGATGTGGCGAAACTATCAAACTTATTAACGATGCAAAGAAAAGCGACAACCCTATTACATTCAGTTTTACCAAGAAAGCAGTGGATAACATTAGAAATAAAGTCGACGATAAACTGAAAAACAAGGTGCATACTTTTGACAGCTATTTTAACGAATTCATTTCTGATGCTGAAAACCTGAAAATACTGTCTAATAAGGACGTCTTTATAGATGAGTTCTCTATGGTTTCAAACAAGTGGATAACACTGATTTATAACAGCTTCATATCGAACAATTTGAAAGTCAACCTTTATGGAGATACAAACCAGTGTGACCCTGTTGAGGGCAGCAGTACATTAAAGTATGACTATACAAAGAGTCCTGCAATATTAGATATGTGCTCTGAAACTATTGAACTTGAATACATAGAAAAGAGTGCTAGATATGACAACAAAACTTTTGAAATGTTATCAAACTTTCTTAAGACCGGTCGGCTGAACCAAAAATTGGCCAACTATACGGACAGCTTTGTTAATATATGCTGTTTCAACAGCACAAGAATAGAGGTCAATAAAATGTGTTCTGATGCTTTCTGTGAAAGTAAGAAACACCTGAAAGTCAACTTCTACTACAATGGAAGTAAAGAAGAATATAAAATCATTGATGGACAACCTGTGATATGCATAGATAATATGAGGGACCGTAAAATGTTTAACTCACAACAGTTTACTGTCAAAAGCATAAGTAAAAATGGTGTCACGATAAAAGAAAATGACGAAAAATTCTCTTTGGATGACTTCAGAAAAAAGTTTAACCTAGCATTGTGCATGACAGTATACAAATACCAGGGTGCAGAGATAGACCAGCACTATAATATCTTTGATACTGAAGCCATGAATAAAAAACAATTATATACAGCTTTAAGTAGGACAACTAAATTCAAATACATTCATGCAGAAAACTTAAAAACAAAATACTCAAACAGTAAAAAGAACAAACATAAGGTTAAATCTATAGGTCACACAGAGTATCAAATGGAAAAATTATACAAAATAGAATTTGACGATGGGAGCATTTACATAGGATCCACAATTAAGACCCTAGAAAAGAGACTAAAAGAACACATATCTGACCCAAAAAGTATTGTTTACAAAAACAAAGACAAGAACCCTAAAATGTCACTAGTTATAGATTGTCCATGCGAAAACAAACATAAATTAAAAAAGATAGAAAAGAAATATATAAGTGAGTACGCTAAAAACCATGGTAATAAAGTATTGAATAAACGAGGCAACGTAGAAACCAAAGAAAAACCAGAAATCAAATATAGCTTTAAATAGAAAATGAGACAGAACTTTTAAACAGAATAGAAAGAATGGTAACCATAAAAAATGACAAAAAGAACAAAAAACTAGTAATACAATATCGTGAAAATGACAAAAAAGTCAAAGTATCAAAGAGATATGGTCAAATACTACTATCTGAAGCAATGGATTGTATGAAAAACCAACAGAAATCCATAAAAAATAAATTAATTCGATTATATTGAAACCATTACTAGGCATCTTATCAGGTGGAATCACTACCGCCAAACACATTTATGGACACAAATCCAAAACACAGAACCCATCAGATGCCTCCACTTCTGAAAATTCTTGATTGTTTTATTCACCATTAGGCTTTCCGCTTCATGGTTTCCCATCTTTCCCCAGTTGTCAAAAATTTTCCAGGTCTTCCAAAACCCTGCTAACAGGCCTTAAGGTCGCTCAAAGTAGGTGGGGGACAAATCGGTCGGTTCCCATCGGTAGTTTCTTATTCTGTAAATATTTTACTAACAACGTGCTTCCTGCAACACCAGCAGCTAGTTTTGCTATGTCTTTAAAATCTGTTGCATCGGTCAATTTTTCTTTTAATAATTTTTACTAACTATAGATAATCCTACAACACCAGTTGTTACCAATACGGAATCATATATTTCATTCATAATTTCTTTCTCTTGCATTTAATTATATAATAGTTTATACTTTAATTCTATGAAAATTAATTTTATGGTTATCTAGTGTGAGATTATTTCTAAACTTCTTATTTCTACAATATGGACATTTCACACGTATATCTTGTATACAAATAGAAATCTCATGTATAATTTCATCAAAATCACTAGAAACTAAGCATTTATAATTATTCATCTTATATTTCTGTAATAATTCTCTTTCTGAATCTGTTAATTTTCCATTATTTTTAGGTGTTTTAAATTCAATACAAAATCCATTATAATGTTTATGCAATTTAGTAATAATCAGGCCTGGTTGTCCTTTTTGATATCCTTTCTTGTATGATTTTACTCTCTCACTGGAAGTATCTTGCAATTCTCCTAATCCTACTATTAACAATGCATCAGGATAGAACCTTCTCATATATTGAGTAACTTTTACGTGTAAATCAAATTCATTTTCTATTCTAAACATCCATGGTTTCTAATGGAAGGTAATACATCTTTTGTTCCCCATCGTTTAAAATTTTTAGATTCTTCTAATTTTGATGTTAACATTAATGAATAAAGATCACTTTCATTCAAAAAAGTACACCAACGGACCTGACCCGTTTTTAATACGGGTGAGGTTTTCTTGTCCTCTATGTCAACATTTTTTCGAAGAGCTTGATCAGTGTCTTTATAGCCTAATAAAATCGCAATTTCTTTACCATTAAACCAGGGATTTTCAGACATATCAATATAAGCATTTATGGTGAAATTTAATTCTGAATTAGTATATTCTTTCAACTCCATACAGTATCTATATATAATAATTCTTTAAGTCTCTTTATTCTAATCTATCTAACAACGGTTTAACTTGTAAAGGTTCTTGATCTTTATTTTCCACTTGCGGTGCTTTATTCTTCTTAACAGCGGAGCTGGCAGCTGATCTGTTTTATTCTTTTCTAACATAATAAAGACTTACAAATGCTGCTGTAACTCCTATAACGTTTAGAATTAGACTATATATAATGTTAGTTGAATTTTCCTTTATATCTCCTTGTTGTTCTCTATGAAGTTTTCTTTCTTTATTTAATGCTGCCAGACGTTTTCCTGCTTCAACTCTTTTAGGATCTTTCTCTTTTAAAATAGTGGTTATTTTAGGTGTTTCTTCAGACATCTTATAATATATCTTATATTTTATCTGTTAATTATCTTACAGTTATCTATCAGTAGATCTATCAGTTATCTGTAGATGGATCTAAAATAGACAATTAAAAACATTAAGAGAGTTTTCTTTATCTTCATGAACATTTTCATAATAGATCTTATTATAATACTTAGTAAAGACCTTGTTATAATGTTTATTTTCCAACTCAGCTACTGTTAGATAATAATTTATTCCATAGTAATTAATCTCAGCATCTTCCAGTGCTTCTTTTGTTGCTTCTTCAATGATTTCTTAATCTTCTTTATTTAATTCATATTCCTGCTCAGCTGCTGTTTTTCTTTTATAATTTCTTGATTTATAAACATTTGTTTTAAACTTCTTTGGTGTTTCATGATCTTTTTTATAAATTCTATTAATAGTTCTGTTGAATTTCTTATTATTTAAATTAACAGCTAAGCTATAAACCTCATCTTCTAACCATTCAATAAATTTGTATTTTACCTTTGCTTTTCTGCTTTTATTAATAAGTGAATAAACACAGGATTTATTAAAAATAAACATCGGTATCTTTTATCTTGACAAGCAGGGTTTTTCTTGTCTACTGAATCTACATTTTTTTGTATACATCTTATAATCTTTATAACCTAAAGATAAACAAACATCTTTACCTCTAATCCAAATTTCATTATTTATTTTAAAAACAATGACATAAAGTCCTAATATATCGTCTCTAACAGCTAAGATGTTACATTCCATATTTCTATATTATACTATACGCTTTAATCCTTTAAACAGAGAGTGTGATTTCAATAGACAAAATCAACAAAAACAGTAAAAATCACTGTATACTTACAGAGTACAATAATATAAATGAAATCATACTCGGATGGTATATTTTTACTATAAAGTGTTGGAGTTGAATTTGATATATAAGGTTTTATACAAATAAATATATCTGAGAGTGTGAGTTCAGATTCATTTACTTCTGTGTAAATATCTTATCATATTTCTCACACATTCCATTTATAGTGGGACATCTACAACAATATCATCCAGTACTTTAGTATCTGTTAAGAATACTGTTTCATCAAAAGGAATACCACTGAAATATGTTTTCAACTGTATTAGAATCTTATTATAACTCGTATATGCGAATTTACAAGGTTTCACTCTTTTCGCTATATCCCTTTTTGTAAGATAACCTAGTATTATATTCTAATACCTGTGATGGACAAACTTGCAAAATATGTAACAGGAAATAATACGCTACCAATAACTGTAAGTGCTATAGAGGACATATTTAATACTAATTTCTGCTTCTTTAATTTTTTATATTTCCATTTATAACAAGTTGCTAATTTATGGTAGAATATCTACCCACTTTTTAGTATTTTCACTTCTTCTTCTGTGAGCTTTACATCTGAGATGACAGCTGAGCTGCTATGGATATCTAAATGTTTTATGGATTTTCTCATTTATATATAATGTGTAATATATTACACACTCAAACTTAGCTGACAGCGGAGCTGCTAGAGCAGATAAACTGTAGTAGAATCTGAAATCACACTCTAACAGATATTTATTGTATAAAACTTACAGCTAAGTTGTTAAACTAATTTTTTAAATTTTTCCATACAAGAGTATGATTTCACATTTATTTCTCAATTAATGTAAGTTTAAATGAACTTGTTATGTTTTATCGGCCTGCTTATAACAGCTTAGCTGCTATACTGTAGATAAAGAAACTTGAGGCTTTAATTCATATCTAATCTGTGGTGTGTTACCTAATGCTTGTATAATCACATAAAATATCTTATATTCATTGTATAATGAGCCAACAATATAACTTAATTTTAACGAATAATCAATATTATACATTCTAACACTTCTTGCATATATAGTGTTTTTATTTTTCAAATTAACTTTTTTAAAGTTATTGTTTTTGTACTACCATTTTCCTTTGTTGCCCTTAACATTATTTTAATTTGTCTATTTTGAATATCACTATCACTCATAGAAGAACTAATAAACATATATTCAACTTGTAATTTAGTGTTAACAGCAGGATTACAAATTAATGGTATAAATAGATTTCCTATAGGGTGATAATATCCATCAAAACTAATTGAAAACAGTAATATTTTAGAATCAAATGGTGTTATATTTGCGTCTACATAACCTTTATTAACTAAATGATTGTTATTTGTAGGTACCGCAGATTGTGTTATGATTTTATTATCCGCTATTATTATGTCTTCTTGACCGACTTTCTTTTGTGTCTCTTTATATCCATAAAAAAGACTCATTTTAATATATTATAGAGCATATTTAACAGCTTAGCTGTCAGCTAAGCTGTCAGCTAAGCTGTTGATAATCACATTTTGGGATATTTCTTACACAGAGTGCGCACAAGTGCACACTTTCTGTAACACATATTTACTAACATTATATCCACTTAAAGTGGACAATACTAATGTGATGAGTAAATCACTGTCAGCTTCGCTGGCAGCTCTGCTGTTATGTTCTTTTGTTGGATTTGATTTGTTCAGCTCTTGATGTTTCTTTGTTGTCTTTTTAATTACATTTTGTGGTTTACTTTTAGGTGGTGTATTTAATTCACTTTGTGTGTTTATTTTATTTAAATTTTCATTAACACCAAAATTCATATTAATTTTTGCCACTTGTAATTTATTATTATAACTTTTAATGGGATTTTTAATTGTAATTAAATTACTTGACATTAACCATAAACTGGGTAATATTGCCATATTCAGTACTATATTAGTATCTGTAATTGCTCTATTCATATTATTTATCCATGTTGATGTATTGTAATTTATCACACCATCTTTCACCAAATCACGGAATTCTTGCTGTGTTCCTAATGCACTTGCTCTGTTACTGTAAATAGACTGTTTTGTCTTTGCTTGTGCACCAAGGATGGAATATATAAATGTTTCTATTGACTCATTTATATACTGATACCTATTTTGGTTAATCCATTACTTTTAGTGGGAATGTATCTTTTGTAGTCTTCTTTTATACTGTCTGGAAAAAGAATATACTGTTGCTCTTTATTAAATTTAGCTATATAGGGACTACCTCTGTTATTTATAGAGTCATAAGTCTCCCAAGGAAACATTTCATTGATTTTTCTTTCTCTATCATTGTAGATTATTCTCCTTATTATATGATCTCCATTCCTATTTATTTCATCAGCAGAGAATTCCGCAGATATATGCGACATTTTCTCATTTCCATCAAATCCTCTTAGTATTCTTCTTATTGTAAAGTACACATGGAAATGCATTAAGGATGCTATAATTGGATGTATATCTTCTATTGGTGTGAGATGTTGTATTGACATATCACAGCAATAAGTGGCGCAATAAACAGAGAATATAATTTTACAATAAATCTCATTCAGCGATGATTTAAATAATGTTGCAAATTGGTTGTCCGCAAACAAATTAACTCTTAATAAAAGCAAAACGGAGTATATGTTCATTGGTTCTAACAGACGATTGAGCCAATTAACATCTAACTCAACTATATATGTAGGAAATTTCAATATTAAAAGGGTAGAAAAGACAAAATCCTTGGGTCTGAATATAGATGAGTCTTTGAGCTGAAATGCGCACGTTGATTAGTCACTTCAGGTCTTGGTATTCTCCGACAGTTACGAGATACGGTTGATTTCTCTACCTTACTAGTCATATACAATTCGTTAATCCAACCGTATTTCGATTATTGTGCTCAAATATGGGGTTGTCTCGGTAGTATATTATCTAATAAACTACAGAAACTCCAAAATAGAGCATTTCGTATAATTACTAGGGAGAGTTATTCAGTAAGATCAACTGACATTCTAAGTAGACTAAATATTCCAAATCTTGAGCAAAGAAGAAATCAGCAACTTTCGATTCTTATGTGTAAAATAAATAAGAAATTGATCCCCGACTACTTGGGAGATATGTCTATAAATACCTGTGATATACATGTATCTTCAGTAAGTTTAAACCGTCCTGTTATTAAACCGTTAAAGGTTATTCTCACCAAACGTTTTGTTTTAATAAAACAGAATAGAAGTTTTAAACGTAAATATGACGACAAGCAGTTTAAATGTAAAATAATTTCCCGTTTGGGTTGTTAGTATTTGTGGCCAAATATTGTGTTTTCTTTATTGCATTACCTCTTTCAGTTATAGTAAGGATGATTTGACGTTTTGATAACGTTGAAAAATTATCAATGTTACTTGGATTCTCGAGAGATGTAAGGAAAGGGTGGGCGGGGTTTGTTGCGTACCCGTATTTCTAGTTGTATTGTTCCATTTGATAACCATATTTTAGGGTATTTATTTACAGGTAGATTTTCCTGTGGTTTAATAGTTGTAGTAGCAGTTGTTCCATATAATTCCTTTTTATATGTCTGAAATCTTGGATCTGTTATTTTTATTCATGTGTTGTACTTTGGTGTTACTTTATAATAAATATCTATAGATTTCAGTGTTTTTTCATCATTTTCTAAGTTGTATCCAATAGGAAAATTATCTGGATTAGCATACGGATACTCTTCATTAAACAATTTAATTGCATTATTTTTTATCTTCGCACTAGCCATTTATAATATATCATATTATAGTCAATCTGCAGACGTACGTTTCGCTGTACTACAGCTCATCAGTGCATCTCGGAACGAACTTGGATTGATAAGACTAATGAAGAGACTAATTGTACTTTTTATGAAGAGACTAATTGTACTTATAGATGCCAGCACAGTTGATCAATCAAAGTAATTGGAATTGGATGAGTCATTTGTAATAACACATGAAAATTCGTATCTGTTGGTTAAGAGGTCCACTGTTTTTTGGAGTTGTAATAATATTACCAGCTCAACTGCAAGTGATTTAGAGATCACATATAACAACATTAAGAAGACTATTGAAGAAGGATATTGGACATTTAATACGCTTGAAAAAGAGATTGAGAGTTATGGAAATGTGGCATTAGAAGCTAATAAACATAATGGAAAGTGTAGTATAACTTCTGATAATGAAATTAATTTCAAGAATTTAGGTCCTATTTTTGGGTTTGATAAAAACCAAGTGATATATGCTTATACGAAAACAACAAGTAAGAAGGAAGTGAATATTGATAATGGTTTGGAATATATAGAAATATCATGTAGTCTAGTTAAAATGTCAGAAAATATCAATTCAAATGGAAAGAAAAGTGATGTTATATTAACATTGCCAATAACAAGTACACAAACATTAAAAGGCGGTGTACAGCATTATTTTGACATTGAATCAGAGTGCCGATAGACAAGGCTGTTATAAATAAAATTGATTTTAAAGTTACAAAGAATGTTGGTAAAGTTCTGTTGGATTTATACATTATGTAATTTATATGGATAAAGATATAAAGATGACAGCTAGGCTGGAACAAGGATTGAGAAATATTTATTACAATCCAAAAACTGGTTATCAGTCATCAGAGAGTTTACATAAAAAAGCATTAGAAGATGGATTAACTAATGGAAAACTTGTAAATAAATGGTTAAAATCACAAGACACATACACCAGATATAAACCAGTTGTTAGAAAACATAAGTTTAGAAAGACATATGTTGATTACCTTGGTGAATAGGTTCAAATGGATTTAGTAGATATGAGCAAGTATAAAAATCAAAATAAAGGATATCATTGGATATTAACAGCTGTTGAGATTCTGAGCAGATATGCCTTTGCTATACCTGTTTATAGGAAAGACACAAATAATATGACTAAAGCAGTTACAGAGCTATCAAAACAATTTAAAGACCATTTTGGTGACCAGTTAAAAGTAGCACAGTTTCATGATGGTAAAGAGTCTTATAATGTTGGTGTAAAAACATTATTAGAAAAACATGAAATAAAATACTTTTCTACAAAGTCAGATAAAAAAGCAACTATTGTAGAAAGATTTAACAGAACACTTAAAACTGCTATGTGGAAATATTTTTACAGTAAAGGAACTTATAAATGGATTGATGTGTTGGATCAATTAGTGTATAATTATAATAATACTAAGCATAGCACTATATTAATGAAACCAAAGAATGTTAACAAAAAGAATGAAGACCAAGTGTGGACAACTTTATATGGTTATATCAAGGCTGAGTCACAATTACGTAAATTTAAAGTTGGAGATATGGTTAGAATATCAAAATATAAGTCTGTTTTTGCTAAAGGTCATGAGGCTAACTTCACAGAAGAATTGTTTAAAGTAATTAAGGTTATACGTGGTTATCTAAATGTGTATGAAATAGAAGACTTGGAAGGTAAGCCAATTATTAAAAAGTTTTATGAAGAGGAGTTGTCAGGTGTTAATAAAAAAGATGTTTATAGAGTGGAGAAAATACTTGAGAGAAAAAAGGTAAAGGGTAAAAAGATGGTTTTAGTGAAATGGCTGGGTTACGACAGTAAACATAATAGTAGAATTCCAGCTGAAACCAGCGGTTCTATATAAATGACTGAAAGAGGATTCGAGGACTTTGAAATGAAAGACTTAGGCAGAAAGTATCCAGAATATGACGATATGATAGAGAGGAGTTAAATGATAAGTATGATAGTCTTACACAAGATCGTTTAAACTTATTAAGAGATGATACTGGCAAAAAGATGAAATCGTCAGTGTTAAAGAAAGGCTTGACTACATTAATCATCTCCAAGAAAATAAGTTTGGCAGCAGAGCTGGTGAAACAACCTTCACTATATCTAATAATGAGACAGAATATAATCCGTTAAATCCTGAAAATGAAAAAATATTTGCTATTCAAGAATTTATAAGAAAAATATATAAAAATGAAAATTTTATTCTAGATCCAATACATAATCAAAAAGCATTTGAATTAACAAAAAATATTAGTATAACAAGTAAAAATAACATAAATATTAAACCATTAAATAGTAGAAATGAAAAAGGAAAAGAGCAAATAGTACTAAAAAGAAATAAAAAGGTGTATTAAAATACAATAAACCAGAAAGAGCAAAAGAAGCTCTTAATCAATTTAAGAAATCATTAAAAGAAGTTTGTAATGAAAAGAAAAACAGAGATGAAACTGTTAGAAATATGCCAATGGTTGACACAAATACCACTGAAGGTTATAAATCAATCAATGGATTAACACCACAAGAGAATAGAGAATTAAATGGTGTATTAAACCCATCAGAAAGCATTGATAAGCCAACAAGACCAGCATATCTTAAAGCTCAATTAAAGTACATACAAGTCAACTTAGATTATACAATAGAAGAAACAAACAATTTAGTAATGAAAAAAGATAATGAATTTAATGAGAAATACAGAGAATTACATGAAAGAACTCATGGTTTAATGGAAGCTAAATTTTTAATAGAAAGAGAAATAGGAAAAGAAAATGTAAGAGAGCAACAGGAGGAAGACATATCAAGACTACAACGTTTTAAAAAATGGGCAAAAGAAAACATGGTTGGATTATCAGCTGTGGCAATATCAATTGCAGGTATTATAACAACTATTATTGTTAGTGCAAGAAAGGCCATTCTTTGTGGCTCACAAGCAACTGGGAAATTTGCTAAAGCTTTGTATAATTTAGGCAAAAAGCTAGGTTTATTAATAACTCCTTTACCTAATATATTAGCACAAGCTATTTCATTAGGCGCAAAAGATTCGGCATGGCTTGCTAGTAATTTGTGGGTATTAGTAGTAGCATTTACATTACATTTAGTTGGAGAATATAGAAAAAGAAGAAAACAAAATATATACTGATTGTACTATACAAGCATGAACGAAACAGAAATAATTCCTGGATTTAGAAGTCATATGGCTACTGTGAAAGGTGAAAGAACACGTCATGTTGTCACTTTTAATCTAAATAAATCAAACCCAGGAGAAGAATTGTATATTAACATTCCTAAAATGAAAATGGACAGTTGTTTGGTACCTGGAAGTCTCCATCTTTTGTTCACATTTAAAGTCAGTAATACAAAATCATGGTTTCTTAATAATTTATCTCAAATTTTACAAAAAAGACTTAGAATAAGACTTACAGGAGAGACAGTTTATGATAACAATGCAGAAAATATGTATGAGTTGTATAAAGAGCTTTGGAAAACCAATTCTCAAAGATTGGATATGATTGAATATGGAATTGCTGATGAGAACCTTAGAAAACTCATTTCAAAAGATGAAAGTGGGGCAAGAAGTGGCAGTGCGCAGAAAGTAAGTGATGCATTAATGTTAAGTATTTATAGTCAGAAACAGAAAATTTGTTTGGATAAAATAATCCGTGATTATGATCTGTATGCACCATTTCTTATGAATAATAATTTCCGTTATGTTCTAACACTACCTGAATCAAATGAAGTAATGACTGTCCAAGCTAGTCAAACTCTTGGAAGTTACACATTAGAAGACTTACAATTGGAATATGAGACGATAGAAAATATAGACCTGGCTAATGAAATAGCAGAAAAATACTCTATTGGTAGATCACTTTCTTATGAGCATATTACACTTATGAAGACTGTTGTATGGGCAGAAGCTAGTACATTATTGAATGAAAATATAAATATACCAAGAAAATCCATGAAAGCAATTGTTCTATTGTTCACTAAACAGAGTAGAGTGGACAGTGTGGAGTATATGTATCCAAATATAACTGAAGTGAAATTAACCATTGAAAGAGTTCCAAATAGTGTGTATTCCCAAGGAATACCCAGTAATAGATTTTATGATGAAGCAAGAAGATTATTTGGAGAAAAGGAAGGAAATGACCAATTTATGACTGTGGGAAGTTCTGTAAGGATAAATTCGCTCTGGTTATTGACCTTAGAAGTCATGAAGAAGTTAATAAAATTGCACATGGAAAGAAAATTGTAAATACACAAAATGGTGTTCTATTAGGGATTAAAAAGAAAGCACCTACTGGAAATATTAATTGTAATATATTTGATGTCTCTGATGGACTAGTTAATTTCATTAATAAAGATCTCCAAAGTATCTAATATTAAAGAGTGTGATACACACTTTATTATATAAATGTCTGTAAAAGATACACCTTTTAATATGATTATTACAGGAATGACAGGCTGCGGAAAGGCTTATTATCTTCTTAATTTTATAGAAAAGAATTATATGAACCACTTTGATTGCATTATAATAATATGTCCAACTTTCTCTTGGAATAAAACGTATGAGAATTGGAAATACATAAATTACCCAGGTATAATTGTAATAGAATGTGGACAAGATTACATTAATAATATGCTTAGATTTACTTCAAAAATATACCGAGGAACTAACAGTTTAATGATTTTAGATGATGGTGCATGTAGTTCAGATGTTAAGAAAAAAGTTAGTGAATTGGTAAAATTAGGGTTTGGAGCAAGACATAGTCTTTCAACAATAGTAATAACCCAATAATTGTCAAGTATAAGTAAATCATATAGAGAAAATATAAATAAACTCAGTACTTTTTATAATCCCAGTAGAAATGATATGAAAATCATAATAGATAATTATATGAATGGTGTTAGTAAGGAAGAGGTAAATAAAATAATAAAAACACTTAAAAATAAGTATTCTGTATTAGACATCAATTTAAATTATCCATATGAATATAGAATATGTGGTATTATATAAATCCATGGTAAAATGCAAAAAGAACCTTGAAGAAGTAGTGGAAGATTTGGAAGAAGAAATCAAAACAACAGAAATAGATGTTGACAGCGGAGCTGGCAGTATAGCTGATCCACAAAAAAAATTGAAAGGAAAAGAGAAGAATTAATTAAATTAGCTGAAGATGGACAGTTTGAGAAAAACGTTAATACTATTAAAAAATCAAATAATAAGATTATAGAAAAACATTATAAAGAATATGAAAGGAAAAGAATGCAAAAAGCGAATGAATTTCTAACTGACCAACTAATAAGCAAGTTTGCTGATGCATTAGGTCGTTTGGATGTAATAGAAAAACCAGAAGCATAACAGATGAATTACGAAAAGATGACTTATTTAAAAGTTATATTATAACAGTCGTGGAAAATATAAGTCCTTATATTCCATTGTTAGGATTTCTATCTGGTGGTATTACTACTGGAAAACATATATATGATCATAAAAAGAACAAAAATAAAAGCGAAGCTAAACTCACTGGGATTCCTATGGAAGCTAACAGTGAAACTGACAGTTATGTTGTTAATCCACAAACAAATGAGTAAATATATATTTTTAATCAAAAATGTGCAATCTACTGTCTAAGAGTAGTATAGTGATGGGGGACCCATTTAATGGAAATTAGGTGGTTTTGAGATTTTAACAAAAACTAAGGCATTTTTTAAAAATAGAAAAAAACATAAAAAAGGGTGAAATCCTTGAGGGGGGTACATGGATTTCACACCTAATAACTGAGTGTGCTCGTACTCCCCCATCACTATACTACTTATACTGCCTGTGAGAACCGGACGTGATGTTTACTTTGTCATGTTCCGATGGCATGTTGACAGGCGACAACGCTTTCATAAAGTTCACATGCTTTTAGCATTTAACATGGCAAAAGTTGACGAATTTGATTTATCCGCTCAATCTAATGCGGGGTCTAAGAATAGGTCGTATTCCTCGGAGTAAACTCGAAGCTGAAAAATTTGCGGACGATTGTAATAGTAATAGCAAGGCTGCAGTAAAGTTTGGTGTACACCGCAAGAGAATACGTGAATGGTGGCAAACCATGAGCAAATTGGAAAGTGCTAACGCGAAGAGAAAGCGACTTGAAGGGGCAGGAAGAAAGCCTTTTGATGAAGATATTGAAGAATCGGTTTTACACTGGGTGCATGAACTCCGCTTCAAAGGCTTACGAGTTTCGAGGAAGATGATTGCAAACAAGGCCAAATTACGACATGAAGAGAAATGAATGGAAAAAGGCATATCTCCATCATACAGCGCTTGTTCCGGTTCATTGCAAAGGTTTATGGCAAGGCACGGCCAAGCTATAAGGCGAAAGACCATATACAGTTATAATGACACTATCAAGATGGACGAGACAGCTGGGTGGCAAGACATGTTATCGAACACCACCGTAAATACCATTGGTGAAAAAACCATACGAATCAAACCGACTGGCCATGAGAAAAGCAAGGTGTCAGTTTGTCTGGCAGCGAAAGGAGATGGCACTAAGTTGAAGCCTTTCATTGATTTTCCAGACGCTAAAAGGGAGGTAAAAGCGTTAAATGAAGAATTCAAAACAAAAGGTATTGTGTCATCATGCGTTAATGGGTGGATGAATGAATAATTTTACTCTTTCCTGGATGAGAAGTGTCCTTCGACGGTTCCCTTTCTCCCGACGTATTCTAACTTAGGACTCGTTCCGTGTCATGTCATGAACACAGTGAAGCAAGAGCTCTGTGCCTCCAAGATTGATATTGCAATTATACCGGGGGGTGTACTAAACATATTCAAGCGTCTGATGTCTCAAGGAATGAACCATAAAAAACCAAAGTAACTGAGTAGTACGATAAATGGATATCCAACGGAGATCACTCTTTTACTGCAGTAGGTAATATGCGCGCACACCCTCGACGACAAATTGTCCAGTGGATCCTCGAGGCATGGGAAGGCTTAGACGAAGCCATAATCGTCAAATCTTTCAGGAGTTGCACGCTGACAGTTACTGTCGATGGATCACAAGATGATAAAATTCATTGTTTCAAGCCAAGTCAACCATGTGCTGCAGGACTTGCACAATTAAAGGCAATACAGTTTGCTATCAAGAAGGCACGAGAGAATGACCCGTTTGAGGGAATCACTCTATCGATCAGATGTACAAGATGCCTCTCCAGAATTCTCAGTGTTTGAGGAAAGCGACTCAGAATCAGAAGTACAAATTGACTAACTCTCGTGCATCTAATGACTAATACATTTTCCACGTTTGTTTGGGTATTAATTAATAACATTATTGTTACGTTATTTTCAAAGACAATAATAATGGTCAACATTTTAGAAATTAAATAAGCGCCCCGCTTCAAATAAGAGCCCACTCTCGAATTAGCGCCCCTCATGAGGCTGAAAAAATTTAATTAGCGCCCGGGCAGCTAATTCGAGCATTTACGGTATTTGCGCAGTAACCAAACTATGGAAAAGTGGAATTACCAGATTTTGTTCATTGTTGTCAATTGACTTGAAGTTGGTTGACACCAACAAACTGGGATCAATTGTACAAAGTCAACATACCATATCCATAAGATAAAACCTTACTAGTGAACACAACCATTCTTTCACTATCGAATTCAAATTTCACCCACGAAATCACGCCATAAGGTGGATAAGACGCAATTGTATGGATGAATAATTTTAAAAAACCTAACTTCGGTGATTCAAAACATGGTTAGCGCTTTTTACTCGTTAGGACATATCCAAGGACTGGGTCATCCTGAGGGAGATGGCAGGGAGACTACAGGCCCTTTGTTGAGAAAGCTATGTCCTCTCCGATCTAGGACAAATTAATATTTCTTCGGGGAAAATCTTCGGGAAAGATCTAAAGGATTTAGAAGTTGTACAGAGAGACATTTCACAAAAGGTTTATTAACAAAATACCCAAAATCTCTTTCCCATCACTTTCGATTTTCAAAATTTTCCACTAACCAGATCGTTTAGCCCCCGGTTGGGGACTTTAGCATCTACAACACGGAATCTCAGTAGCCACCGCAAAAGTATCCGGGTTTTGAACTAGAGCCTCACAAGTGTGAAAACAGTACACTCTTTATGGTATGACAATAAAAGGTAGTTAATTATTCACCAATGTGTTTGTGTATATAGTATGTTAGTATACTTACACCGGTGATTATCGAAAATCCCGCATGGTGATTTTCCAATTGTTGCAGACTTGCAGTCCTAGACTTGGTCACTTACATGAAAGTCAAATCAATAAAATGCAACGGTTTGTAATATATGTATCAAACCAAATGATTGTTTCCCGATGGGCAGAGTGATTATTATATGGCCATTTTCTACTTTTTTTTTTTTTTTATCCAGTACTCTCTTTGCTTTATAACTTAAGATGATTTAAACGAAACAATTCTTTAATCAACATGTTGTCGCTGTAAAATTTTGTCATATACTGTTGATAAGTGATATGTCTTTGGTGCAATTTAATCCTTTTGTTTAATTTTTGTCTCTATTTTAGGTTGATTTACGTTCTTTTGTTGATACAACCGTTTACCAAGTATTCTTCACTAAAATTAACTAAGTGGAGCTTACTGTAGGTCGTTGCTTGAAAATTTCTGTTCCCTGTGGTTTTCTATCCGTTCATTTCCTTCGACGTTAGAACTGTATGCTTAGAAATACCTCTCTTTCTCAAAGGTCAGTAGTGTCCACCATGAGCAAAAAGGCCTCTAATGACGCCACCGTTTTTCGGACACTCCATGTAAGTGATCTCTTATTTTGAACCGCAGTCCAGGTATTATAGAGGTCAGTGATTAATACCTATATATATATGCACACACAAACATACAAACTGAGTTACCTAGTGACCACTCCTGTGGAGACTTCACGCATGTCGAGATTAGTACCCTTTCATTGCGCTTCGCGCAGTGGTCGAGGGTGCAATAAATACGACAGGAGTAGATGGTACTCTTCTTTTGAAATCACCAAAAGTATTTATTTCAGAATTATCATTAACTTACCCAAGTCTTTAGCTTGCTTTGTGATTGTTGCCATCACTTTACCATTTTATTTTATTGCTACATGTAGTTACTTTGAAGAATATCTACAATGAGCAGCTTTTATTTATTGGAAAGGAAAAGGACCTTCCTCGGGAAATAAATTCAGGTTACTGTATAATACTGGATTACTGCTGTATTCTAGTGGCTCTTTCTTAGCATTCTCATGCAAAGTAGCGTAAATTAAAACTGTATCATTACACTTAAAAAAAAATTAAGTCGGATTTCTTAGTTCTTTCGAATGTTTTATCTCCTGATAAAACCTATCCAAACAAAAGTGCTTTTGAAAAGCTGGGAGAGACGGTAAGTACAATATCTGAAATAGGTGGCATTGTATATACAATCCCTGACAACAATGAATCCAAGAAGCAAGACAACCTGAAAACAAAAATTTTTCTTCTTGCAATTTATCCTCTACTTGAAATATGATAAATTGGACATCAGGTGGAATAGTGCAATCAAATGAGGATGAATGAAAATCTGAGAATGATTGCCGATTCACTTAACATTAGCATTCTTTCATGTGTTTGGTGAAAAATATTGTTGAAAAGTCATTAATTTGAAAAAGTACCTAATGTATTGTATGTGACTGTGCCATGGTCTAATGGCAGAGTCAAAATTTAGCTTTGTTGATTCAAAGCATGGATAGTGCTTTTTACTCGTTAGGACATATCCAAGGAATAGTCATTCTGGGGAAGGTGGCAGGGAGGCTACAGGCCCTATGTTGGAAAAGCTATGCCCTCTCCCATCTGAATAAAAATCATAATTTCTAGACGAAAATCTTAGGAAAAGATCCAAAGGATTTAGAAGCAGTGCAGACTGCAGAAAGATATTTTACAAAAATTTGTCACAAAAATACTTATACTCGTTTTCCAATCACCATAGGCCGCGGAAGCACCTCAAAAGTGAGGGCACTGACAAAAGAGGGCACTTTTGTTATTTAATTCTAGAAAATTGAGTAAAACCTCGTTACTACTAGGCAACTGTTTTATAACAAGAGAAAAGATTCTGTTTCATGAAACGGATATAAAAATGATTGGCAATCATTCTAGATTTTTAAGATTTTCCACCAACCACACCGTTTAGCACCCGATCGGGGACTTTAGCCCCTACAGCATCAAATGTCAGTTTCCTCTTCGAAAGTATCCGGGTTTTGAACAAGAGCTCTACAATTGTTATAACTATACACTTTTTATGGTATAACAATAAAGAGTAGTTAATTGTTCACCAATGTGAAGGTGTATATAGTACGTTGGTATAATTACACTGGTGATTATCGAAAATCCTTCAGAGTGATTGGATCACCCTCGTGCAACTATCAATCGCAATGGACAGCAGTCACGTTCAGTAATACTTCTTAAAGTTGAATATAAAATCCCAAATGGAATACATTTGGACAATCCTTCATGTTACCTTTAAGCAGAAGGCAAATAGCACTAACTACCTTATCTAAGTACTTATAAAGTTTGATGCAATTAACAATGTTCCCAAAGCACCATGTCTGCCACCACCTATCCCTTCGACCATTTGTAAATTACTGATTGACCTTCCAGTACTAAATTCCATAATTTTCTTTCCCAAAAGTAAGTTAAGCTTTATACCCTTATCATAGAGAATAAATTATTGCAGTAATTTCAAAGTAAACATTTGTGCACTTACTTTTTCCCTTGCTGCCTCTCCCCTTCCTGGATATTTGTTTCAGTTGTTGGTTTTACTATAAGAATAAGTATAAAAATACATGAAAAGTACTTTTAGTTAAAATAGAAGATGTATTGTATACTATAAATTAATATTGAAAATATTCAGAATATTTGTTGTCTCCTGTTGTCTAAGATTTCATCTTTACGTTTAGGACTGCAGTAATTGGCGTCAGGTGTTGCGGTTGACCAGCCAGTAAAGAAATGGCCATATAAATATCTCGGATATTGACAAATCTCTTTTTAACAAATGTACACAACTTTGAACTGACATATGTTTCTTTAACTTTTAATTATTTATTCATTTTAACCGATGAAGACCAAATGTCTTCTAAAGTTTTTATCAACGTGTTTTTAACGTTTTACCTAGCCAGCATCAGTCATTAAAACTTTTAAAATATGCGCAATCCTGGTTGCAATTTCAACATTTTCCGATTATTTAGCTTTATTTGATCCTAACCTAATGGCCTCACACCAATGTCTGGTTGCCTTAAATTCTCACCATGCAAGCACTCGTTATTTTTGAACTCAAACTGTACAGTGAACTCTCGTTATTGCAGACACCCTGGGGACTATCATTTGGTGGCCGTAATAGCGAGAGTCAGCAATAGCGGGGTGCGAGAAAAATGACCCAAAGTCAGGTTGTAAAATATCTTTACTATGTATTACTGCTTTTTTATTTTAGAATGTCCTGTTTCTTTCAATTTCTAGTTAACATTTACTGTGATATATAAATACACAATACAAATTAAAATACAAATCAAAAATTTATATTGAGAAAAAAAATATTATATACCCAAACTAAAAATCAAACTGTAACATGAATCAGTGTCAATTGCCTTTTCCTTCACTGTAAAGCTACGATAACGTAACAAAACTCAGTCGACTTATGCAAAGTTAGTAATCCTCTTTTAGACAAATACTGACAAATACTAACAAATTCATGGCAAGTCAAGAAAAGTGTGAAGAATACAAGTCTCTCAAGTGGTTGAGAGGCCACCATGCTTACAAAGATGAATTTCAGCCCGAAATTGACATGACTCTCGTGCTTCAACGTGAAACGGAAAATGCCAAAGATCCACATGCTGTGGCCATAACAGAAAATAACAGACGAGTTGTGGAGCATATCCCTTTAGGACTGTCCAAAATTGTTTCTTCATTTTTGAAGAGTAAGTCACAGAGAAGCTGTCATTTGTGGAAAGAGGGTAAACAGAGGAGCTGGCCTAGGTTTAGAGATTCCTGTTCTTTACAAGTTTTATGGTGAACATAGATATTTGACAAGACTTGACAAACTCATTATTGGCAGTGATATAGCCAGGCAGTCCTTGCGAGACAAACACGAAGGAATAGCCACTGCACAGTCTACACAAAAGAGCAAGTCTGTCAAGAGCATTGAAATGGCAAAACAAACTAAAAAGCCTCGAAAGTAAAGTAAACACAGCGGAAGAACGTTGAAGATCGGAACATACACCTTGATTGTATTGAAAGACACGTTTGTCTGTCATTTTTGTCGACAGAAGTAATGACGAACAGAATATTCAAAGTACTTCCGCTGACAAACAGCAGGTGTCCGTCGTAACGAGAGTAAAACAACAAATGTTAGTTTGGGACCGCACGAAGTGTCCGCAATTCCGTAATAGCGAGAGTCCGTAGTTGCGAGAGTTATTTCAATACATTTCATAGTAGTTTCGGCCGGGGATTTACTATCTGTCCGAAATAACGGGGTGTCCGCAAGGCGAGAGTTGACTGTAATCGTTTTTGTGAAAGATCCCCCCAGTTTTATTTACCAATTTGCTCCCCTGCTTGCGCTTGTGCCTATTTCGTTTGCCACTCATACGCTAAAACGTGGGTCGCCATTTAAAAATGTGACTGCACATAATGTTGATTAGGTCGTCATAAAGTCTATCGAGACAATCCAAATCATTGCTAAAACAGTGGTGGTGCCACAAATTCCCCGACGCAGGGACGAACGTCCCCGACAGTGGTGCTAAACTAGAGGAGCCCGGACCACGCCTCCTTTATAATTTCCTTTTGTGAAGGTAGAAAACTTGTTGTTCTTCGCAAGAATAATCCCAACAACCGACTTGAAACAGTTTACTTTTACATTTGACATAAAGAGAGGGTATACATGTATTGTCTTTCTTGGTTAAATCAATAACAAGTACTCATAGTTGTACAATATATAAATGTGCTATCATCAGTCAAAACTCCCTGACGAAGAGTTAACTTTAACTCGAGACAGGGCCTGTAGCCACTCTTTGCCGCCACCCCTGCTCTGAAACATTAGCAAACCTTCTTGAAGCATCTCACTCGAATTAGGAATTGTATAAACCTGTGGAATTGACCCTGTCACTCTGTTTGGAAGATTTTGTTTTGAACTATTCTCTTCTGTGACAATAAAATCAGCGTTTGCAACCGATTAGGTTGTGTTATCTTATGCCAGGTTGCCGGGTTGATAATTCCTGTAGCATAAGAGGTATTCTAAGGGCCTTTTACACGAACCCGGTGGGTCGTCAAGCCGAATTAGGTCGACAACCCGGGTTAACCTTCCTACAAATAAATTCCTGTCAATGTTTACATAATAACCGGGTCAACCCGCTTTGCCGGGTAACCCGATTAAAGACCTGGGTTGACTCAGGTTGGCGTTGGCGTGAAGGTGTGAAATTTTATTTGGATTTTCTTGTAAACACGAGTTGAAGAGAGCGGAGTTCGAGTAATGTGGTGATAGGTTCATTCTCTTATCCAGAATGCAAGATCGCTAATCCAGCTCAGCCACTTGATCGCCCAATCTTGGGTGAACTAGACTTGGAAGGCTGGCAACCCTGGCCAATGTAAACATAATTTATTAACAATCCGAGTTGGCGTCCTGAGCAGGGTTGCCGGCTAACGAGGGTTTGTATAAATACGCCCCATTTTAGATCTCTCAGTATAAGTGATTTAGAACAAGCGGAATGGGTGCGTTGTCACTCTGCCGACAAGCAGTAAAAACACTTGTACGTTTTAAAACAAAGGTAGGGCTTTGGTCATCACAGGAACGTGTGACTCAACTTTAATTTTGATTATTCTTTTCTCTCGAGAAATCCATAACAGTATAAATTTGTGTTATTATTTTTGATTTGTTTGTGCATCACTATTGAGTACAACATTTGCAGGGTTGCTTATAAATAATTGAATACCTTGTTTTTAATTAGATAATTATAAGCATGAAATTTAGGATGATATGGTCATGTTACCTCGACGCCGAATTTGACTCGCTTCAAATTACGCCGTGATCAGATGAAGTGATTCTTCACAGAAAACCTGACCTGAGGTAGTAAAACTACATGACAGAGCCTTTGTCAATTGATTTTGATTTTTTTCTTTGTAAGGTATACACGTTAAAAGAACACTAATATACTGCTGACAGTAGAGACATGCCTGCGGGCCCATCCCTTTGTTTTAGCTTGTATTACAGCCAGAATACTGTTAGGCATCGAATCGACGTACTCGCTGAGCTCGCTTTTCAGTTTGCGATTTGTTGTTCCAGATTTGCTTAATCTTTGTGAGTACATCGGAAAGAAACCTATTGTCCGGACGTGCATGTTTTACGGCCCACCGTATGTTGCCAAAAGCATTTGAGGTAGAAAAAATTGTGTTTTGTGGCTGTGTTAGGTGAGATGGATGTCATTGGAAAACGGCAAAGGATAGTCAAGCTTAAAACATGTGTCTGTTAATGCATACTGCGATATAAAATGACATCGTTCACGCATTACGATGAAGTAAATCACTTTACGATGAAGTATTTACGCTTACGAGAAGTAAGGGGACAGACAAACTCTCATATTAATGCTAATAACACGCCTGAACACAAAGTTTTGATAACAGTGAATTAAATGTACCGAAATGACCATGATTTGCTCAAACACCGTGTCCTTAATTTCTTTTCCGTGTAGAACATGCGATAAGCGATAAAACAGTATCCCTCCACTTTCCTCGTTCCTCCTGTGCCAAAGACGTGGATACGAAACAATTTTAGTATGTTACCAAATACCCTACAGTACTGAATGGCTGCCTAGCCGCATTAAGGCTGTTTTACAAGTCAATGGGATTGCACACGAAGTAGAAATCTTCTCTGACAAGTGATACTGTCTTAAAATTATATATTTTAGAGAGGAATCAAGAATCAAATCTCAGTCATTTAACCAGGGTCTGTTCTATTGCTCAGTCACTGGTATGGAATCAATAGGGAATCGCAATCGTAATATGATATATGTATATAAGTGCCCCAGCACAGAACATGAAACTAAGCTATTTAATATGTAATTTTAATAAATAATCTTAATATGACTCTAAATTTTAAACGCTTCATCGCATCGCGAAACATCATCAGAGCGAGTAAAACTACATATACACTGAATATAAAGCTAGTTTGAGATGGATTAAGTCAATGGAAGACTCATGCAACATCTGCCAAGCTTGAGCTGGCGACATTCGACTGTGACCATAGATGATAAGCGAAATGTTTGCGAATATTTGTTTTTGAAGAAATTTCTTTGGACACTGGCTGTACCCACTCAAAATCAGCCATCGTCGATTAGTAACTTTGAACCACAAAATCCACGAAAAGACGCAACGCTTGTTACATTTCTTTAAAGGTGAAATTTAATTTTGACCTTCCCAAGTTTAAGATCAAAGCTTTGGAATGCTCGCAAACCGTCGAGTGAATTAATAAAATACAGAATTCGCACTCCCTCGTCAGCGTTGACTGCTGCCCATTCAAACTCGGCAAGAAAGTCTCTTACACTGACTTTATCCGCATCAGACAAGCTTAATATTCTCTTCTTCATGAATCCTTCATGTTAGGACCTGACGTTTTATTCATTGTGAATTATGATTTTATCCACTCTTATGTTGCACGACGCGAAGAAACATTAGTCGTGTTATGATTGTTATGCTCCAAATTGATAAGAATTATTTCTTGTTCTGTGCTTGGCACTCGTATTCACATTACAGTAGCTCATTCATATCGTATTAGAATGTCTTTGAATACTATAAGAGCTTGACAGAATGTATTTTAAATTCATCATTGAGATGATATGACCTTAACGTGCCAAAACGCAAACCATGTAATCAATTTGCGAAAAACAAGGTGTCCAATAACTTGACAGCGATCCTGTCAATTTATCGCTCGTACTTGTTGTCCCTCGTTTGTGTAATGACCAATGACTACGTTCTCTGTAGCAAGTTGTCCTTCCCAACGGTTCAGTTGCAGAGCTTCGGGACGACCTTAACCACGCTCTGTGTGGCCACGGTTTAGTTAAGCCTCTTTGAGGCCTAGTTCGCACTAGCGACATAACGACATAAGGACATTCACATAATGAAAGAATGACAAAAAAGTAGTTTTTTCCTTATTTCGTCATTTCCTTGTCATTAAGTCACTTTGTTGACTCCGTCGCCAGTTCTACAGAGACTGAGCTTCTTTTTGCTTCACGTGACCCAGTCCTAATGTCGCTTTGAGTGAAGCAGACTTGAGTTCACTTTTCTTTAGTAAGTTCTTGAGTTTGCATTTGATAGACTATGTTTGAGGTTATCACTTACTGGAAGGTATATATCGTTGATTTTCTTACCTGAAGTCGAACAAAGTCTATAGCAATCGTATGAGTGATATTCCTTGATTTCCAACGAACGTAACTATTATTAGCAACTCCTTCACCATATGCAACCATAGACGTCTGACCTCCTAATTTCATTCTGGATTTACTTGGCTTATTAACAAAAGTTGACCAATGGTGTGATGCCACTTTATTCGCTGTCATGGCTGCATGCTTTTTTAAATATGCCTGTGTGTTTTACAATTTTTAACTTTATGAAACGATGTGATGGTACGTTTAATCTAAAAGATGGAATCCACAACAACATAGGAACGTGATGCATATTTCAGAGCTTCTGGCGATCTGTTCAAGGATATATTTTGGAACTTTTATCTCAGACATCGCTGAAACCGGTCAAGTGTCACCATATTTGTTGTGTATTCTACAACTATGGTTCATTACGGGAGTTTCAGTCAACGCTATTACAACTATAACACTGAAATCCATCGAAAATGGCGTCCTAGAGGTAGAAGAGCTGGTATTAAAACTAAAATGAAAGAGGCGACAAAGAAATTTAGCATTCCTGTTATCACTGTGCCTCGGCAAACATATGCAAATTACAAAAGAGCTCGGGGAGTTAATTCAAATAACTTGACTGTCATCCCGATAGCGAAAATCCAGAAAACATCTGAGAATCAAGTAAACTTTGTTCCTAACATCATGCTTGCAAATACCATGTCGTTAGTCCCCAAGTTAACTGAAGTCCAAGAGTTGCTTTTGCGGCAAAATGTGCAAATCGCATGTACATTAGAAACCTGGCTAAAGAGTCATATAGACGATTCTGTGGTGAATATCGAAGGCTACAATATTATACGGAAAGATCGTACGTCCCACCAACACGGAGGAGTCTGCGTCTACATAAAGGATGACATAAAATACAAAACTATTGAAGACCTACAATGTTGTGAGCAGCATGAAATAATTTGGATCAAACTGAATCCCACACGAATTCCTCGAGGGTTTTCTTGCATTTTAATTGCGGTTGTTTATTATCCTGGTAGAGCGAGTCCAGCAGAACCCGATGCCACGACAATAATTAATCACTTATTTACCAGCCTGATGGCAGCAGAATCCAAGTTTCCGAATTGTGGCATAGTCATTACTGGGGACTTTAACCGTCTCAACCTTAACCAGTTGAAAAACCATTTTAAGCTCAAGCAGTTAGTCAAATTTCATACAAGACGGACAGCAACGCTCGACCTAGTTCTAACGAACATGGAAGACCACTTCTCTGTACTCGAATGTTTTCCTCCGTTTGGTCTGTCGGACCATAATATAGTTATTCTGAAACCAAAATCAAGATCTCAAAATCAGCACACTCGAAAATCGGTAACATTCCGAGATACGAAAGAAAGCAATAGATTTCGCCTAGGTCGTTACTTTAGTACAATCGATTGGTCGTATTTAAGTAGTCAAAACACCTGTGAGGAAAAATTTAATCTTTTTAATGACCTGGTCGCGATCGGTTTAGAAAATATTGTACCCGAGAAGACAATAAAGGTTTACCCCAAGGACGCACCGTGGATGTCTGTAAAGTTGAAGGAGTTAATACGCCAACGCCAGGTGGCTTTCCACACGAACAGAAACAGTTTATCATACAAGTTCTACCGTAATGCTGTTAATAGGGAAAGGAAAAGGTGTAAAGCAACGTACTACGCCTGTAAAGTACAAGACCTAAAGGGTGTCAACCAACGACAGTGGTGGGACGAAATCAACAAGCTAAGTGGAGCCAAAAAGAAAAATTCGAGTTTAGCATGTTCTCTCAACGTCCCCCAATACAACGATATGTCTCATCTAGAAATCGCCAATGCCATAAATCAGGCTCTCTTGGAACCTCTGCAAGATTTTCAACCTCTTGATCGTGAATCCACGGTTCCTGTTTTACCGTTAGAAGAAAACCCAGAATTTCTTAAAGTGCCAGTCTATCGAGTTTATAAAATTTTGGTACATCTCAATAAACATAAAGTTGCTGGTCCGACGGTGTGTCAAATTGGATGTTAAAACAGTACGCTGAATTCCTTGCACAGCCAATAGCCGACATTATAAACATGTCATACAAAGAGCAAAAGCTACCAGCAACTTGGAAACTGGCAGATATTACCCCCCTTCCTAAAGTGAAGCAAGTTACTGACCCAAAGAAAGAGCTTCGACCAATCTCCTGACTTCTGCAGTTTCAAAAATTGCAGAAGAATTTGTGGTTTCTGATTACATCAGGCCAACGATTGAAAAGAAGGTCGACAGAAATCAATTTGGTACCATTTCTGGTTCGTCCACCGTGTTGGCTCTCATTAGTATGGTGCATAAGTGGCTCGAAGCGACAGATGGTAACGGAACTACAGTACGAGTCATTCTATTCGATTACCGTAAAGCATTCGACCTTATAGATCACAGTATCTTGGTCACTAAATTAAAAGGAATTGATCTACCCAACAGTATCATTAATTGGATAATCGACTTCCTCCTAGATAGATCACAGCGAGTCAAGCTTAGTAAGGAATGTTATTCCGATTGGGGTATGGTTCCATCTGGTGTTCCTCAGGGGACTAAACTTGGACCTTGGCTGTTCCTTCTTATGATCAACGACTTATCAGTTTCTGACATCTTCAATATGTGAAAATATGTCGACGACACAACGGTATCTGAATCAATACCAAAAGGCCAACAAAGTCAAACACAACATGCTGTTGATCAAGTCAACCAATGGTCAAAGGAAAACTTATTGCAACTTAACTGTGAAAAGACAAAGGAAATGATTATCAGTTTTAGCCGCCCTCACTTCCCACAGTTTCAACCTATTCTAATAGACGGAAAAACCATCGCGAGAACAACGAGGGCAAAGTTACTCGGGCTGATTATAAACAATAAACTAACCTGGAACGATCATGTAGAAAAACTAGTGAAGAAGAGCTCTCGAAAGTTGTACTTTCTAGTGGAGCTCAAACGTGCGCAAGTACCAACCAATGATCTGGTTGCGTATTATTGTGCATGCATTAGATCATCCTTGGACTATGCGTGCCCAGTTTTTCACAACTCTCTACCAACCTATTTACATGACGACCTGGAAAGGGTTCAAAAGAGAGCCTTAGCGTGTATTTTTCCTGGAATACCTTACGCTGATGCACTGACACATGCAAGAATACCTTCTATTAAAGATCACCACAGTGTTATAACCCAAAAATTGTTTCAAACTATATCTGAAGACTCAGAACACAAGATCTTCCATTTGATCCCAAGCGCTAATAAAAATCCCAAATACAATCTTAGGAAAAATAGGAAGTATTTACTTCCATTAGTAAGAACAAATAGGTTCTCGGACTCATTTATTATGAGTAACGCTACCAACACATCGTATGAATGACTAATTTGACCTTTAGTTTAAAGTTTTAGATTTTTGACTTTTAACTTTCAAACGTTTTATTAGTAAATAGTTGATATTAGTGATTTTTGTAAAAGTTGCGCAATTCAGTGTAAACTGCAAGGTAACTTATTAAATAATCTATCTATTATCATCATCTCTACTCTAATTTCACTATGAGAGAAAATACACACCAATTTCTTTTTCCTGTATGTCGTCAAGGAAATACTTCCCCTCTAATATCACAGCTCAGATAGCTAATTTGTTTTCGTTTCCTGTTTAATATTGTATATTCACGATTTAGCAAGAAGACGAGACATGATCCGGTTGGCTCATTCTCATATCATGGGGTCGATGGGGAATGTAATTGGATCAAATACAGCAAGCAACAATTTTTGAATTCTTTCCACCAGTTGCTTTTATTTTTCTCTTCTTCTTAGTTGCTTTTACTACAACATGTTTTTACTTTTTATAGATTAGGATTAGCGTTAGGACGAGGGTTGTGGTGCTTCTACACCCTGCTCGCGCACAGCAAGTGTCAAAACTTAATTGAACAAAGGAAGGAGGTATACAGAAACCTGATCTGTTTTTCACACCCCTACCCACGCAACGAATTGAAGAGAGACCTGTCAGAAAAGAGTAACAATATTAAGGGGCAATCTCACGAGTTGTCAGCACAGATTAATTAATCACAATAAGTCTCCCGTTCACACGTATACTTTTTCACATGAAAACGCCCACAAAGTTTTCCGTCCACACGACCGTTTTTAAACTGTTTTCATTTGTCATCTCGTCCACAAGTAAATGCAGCAACGATTGAAAAACGATACTGCTTGTCTATTGAACATTCATAGGAGGCTAGCTCCACGAACGCTGTGATGTCATTGTTTTCTAAAGTCTCCGTTTTCGCAATCCACTCATAAACGATAAACCACCGTTTTCGAATCGCAACACTTTGGAGATCAGAGAGTTTTCGAAAGATTCCGTTTTTGCTACCGAAAACGTTAGCATTATCGTGTGGACGAGAGGCCAAAACGCAGAGAAAAGTGTACGTTTTCATTCCAATCAAGTTCGCGTCGATAGCGTCCTGTGCAGATGCGCCTGTTGGTAAAAGACGCTTGCTCCAGTATTAGATTAGGAAATCATTGCCAGCGATTTCCCGGGCGGAAAGCGAAGCAGTAGTATAAAAATAAGAGCCCAGCTCAATGATTGAGTTCGGGTTTACCTCTTTTCTCATCGCTATTTCCTGTTCTCACACCTTCCTCTTTTCTTGTTGGCTTTGTGTCATCCTATACTATGTAAATATAGTTTAATATGCTAACTCTCATCATTCATTTCTACTCTGAAGATGTCGCGCGTCTAGCGACGAAACGTCAGTAAAATATATTTTAAACCAATGTCTCTTTCTGTGAGAATTTTGAGCTGGGCTCTTATTTTCATATTAGGAAATCATGTTGTTTTTGAGCAGGTACCAAAAAGCTACTCCTACTAGGACTTATCCAATCCACTTGCTCACTTGGGCTCAATTTTGCGTTCTAACTTCACAAAACTGTGGATATTGACTTAGAGCCCATTTACCCGATAGGATTGTTGTATATGATTGTTTGATGTATCCGATTAACTAATTGGTACCGTACAGTGGCCGGTCAATCAGCCTCAAGGTCCACCCTTTCTCCGTGCAAACTTGTAGTTTCTCCTAGCTTCTGTGAGGAAATGGATCTTCGCGTTGGTAAATGACACTGTCACTTCGACATTAAAATGTACGTCTCCTATTTGTAAACGCAGCTTTTCTCTATGAAGTGACATATCTTCACCGGAAAAACGCGGATCTTCGGTGAAGAAATAAGCGTCTTCCTCTAAGAAATAGACGACTTCTCTGTAGTAATATGGACCTTCTTCCTACACCCCTGTGTCTTGACCTTGCAGAATTTTCATTACAGTATTTACTCGATAAAACACCTGCCCTGATTTAGCCCCGCCCGAATTACGAGTCGCATATAAGACAAAAATTTTAAACAGCGCCACCCTCCAATAAGCGCCGTTATTCATTCACAACAGTGCGGCGCTTAATCGAAGCTTCATCGGGCTGAATTGTTTGAGGAGCCAAACTAAAAAAACAAGTGCGGTTCAACTCAATCCTAACCACCCTCGGAAATTTATTCTCCGGTATTACAATTTGTTTCAGTTGTTAATATTTACTGTTGTCGTTAAAATTGAGATGATTTTTAAAGAGCGCCGCAATCAAATAAACGCTCCACCCCGAATAAAAACCTTATCCGAAAAACTATAAATTTATAGAGTGCCGCAGCGCTTCATCGAGCAAGTACGGTATATATAATAGGCGAGTTTGGGTTAACATGTGTTTGTTTTCTTACCGGACACTGCACACTGAAGTCTCCCGGACGTATTGCTACTTTGGCGAGCGAATGAAAGCAAGCACGAATCGTACCTATGGGACAACACTGTAGTATCCTACGTTATTACATTAAACCACGGGATACAACTAGACACGTGACTAGGGAGTAATAAACGAGGCAGTTGCGTTTTGGGAGCGAACAAAAACATTACAAACATCACATAACCCAGGATAAAATGTTTACAATAATCATATCGTGTTAATGGATCCTTACATACATTAGGCTACAAGAGCCGATCTTCTTGCAACAACAAATGGTAGCAAAAGTAAATATTTACATTTTCACTTAAATAGGCCTACTTAAAGTGATATATCTTCAAAGTGAATGTACCAAATTGAAAAATTGTAAAAGAATTTCTCAGCTATGTTGGTTTTCTCTCTACAAAAGGTAAAAACTGCTGAGGGTTTGAATGCAATTTAAGAAACACCAAAATGCACTTTCGTTTTTGGGTACTGTCATCCAAACACGCAGTATGTTGCGGCACTTGAGAAAAGCGTCCCGTAGTAGCCAATTGGTGCCTGTGATGGATTTACCTTCAGATTGTAAACATAAATTTATTTCTTCACTTTGTCAAACGTCTTCACTGTTACAAAACTATGTTTTCCCCCCTAAATATTTTGTTGCCACGCTGTTTGAGGTCACTTAAATATATCGCCACAGTGCCTTATCCTGGAAAAGATAACTTGCAAAGAAACACCAATTAAAAAAAAAACCCAAAATCTCTTGGCTCTACTACGGGCGAGGAAAAAAACAGAGTTCAATTCAGTTAAAAAAAAAATTAAAAAATACCCAATTTGTTCAGGCGAAAAGATTTCTAGACAGTGATATAAAAATGGGATGCTGCGTGGGCAGTATAAAACAGCACAAAAAGTTAAAAGGTTGGTAGACTGCCGAATTTATGATAAAGAATTCCAATGTTTCTGGCTATGGAATTTTCACTCTCTGACGAAGGGCTATAGCTTAAAACAATAGAATTCTTTATCATAAATTTGGTAGTCTACTAACCTTTTAAACGAATTCCTATCTTAGTTTACCCGAGATCATCCCAACAAATCAAACGGTTGGCCCGAGCGCGAACAGCGACAATCATAACGTGTAAATGAGTCGTGAGCTGAAGCAACCGTCGTTAAACGATCATTCAACGATACTTTCCGAAAGGTGCTTACAAACCTACTTCACGTGAGGTAATTTCAGACATCATTTTCAAAATGGTGGACTTCCTTGTAGAAAATAATCTTTGTGGTCAAACGTTGTTAAAGTTAAAGTTACTGGGCAGAGGAAATGCAATCATCGCTGAACTTTTGCGTTTGTCGGATTTCATTCTGCCCGAATTCCGTCTTGATAATAAAAGTATGGCGGCGGCGTTTTGACCGACTTTTCGTACTTCCGTGGAACTGAATTCTGCGAAGCGAAAATCGACGTAAAAACCGGTAAGTGCGTGGAGTTAAATTAGCCTGATAATACTCTCGGATCTAACTGTTACCAGAACGTACTGACAAGTGTTTTTTGCGAAATTATAAAAGTTTTTCGGCCTTTTTATTGGGTTTTGTAAAATGGCCATCAATGACGTCTTGCATTTCACTTGTTGAACTTCTACAACTTTCCTCACACCGTGCATTTGTATTTGCGCTCCAAGACGAGGGTGCAACGTTTTGAAAAAATTAGGCCTGTTTCTTCTTAGCGCTATTAGATAAAAGTACAGAGGCGTTCTGATTGCATTGTTCACTTGTAGCTGTATCAAGCTTTTCAAATTTTAATATAAAATAATATTTTACCTATTAGTTGACAATTGCTTCCAAATTTTGCTGCATGATACGTGGGAAGATCCCACCAGGACACAAGAACTTGATTGTGAGCCCTGATCAATGTTTGAGATGAGATTAAGAAACATACAGTAACCTGATGAAAAACATCTTGAAATGTCAATATTCAAGTTAAAAAACACAAAGAAATTGGTCGAAGTAGAATGTACTTTCTTTCACTCAAAAACACTTGAATGGTTGCATGCACTACCCTGTACATACAAAAACAATGTTGAGAATCATGGAGAAGCTGTGATCAGGAAACAGGAGCATGCCAGAGGTTTACTGTGATTAATTTTTGGCATAGAGGTACACAAGGTACCACTGAATGTAAATGAAATACAGTGATGAAATCATCACTGAAGACTGGAATGTGACAATCTTAGTGCAATTTGTACTTCTTAGAATATTGTATGTGAAAACAGTATCTCAACTTATCAGAAGAACAGTTCTTTGAGTAATTCAAATTAATTCCAAATATTTGTGTACCTGGGCAAAACTTCAACATTGATTTATTGCCAACCTCTACTGCTGTTTTGACCAAAGTTGCTATGGCAATGCCAATCCTTACACTAATTTATAACATGAATCTTACTTTGAATCTTACATTGAATCTTTGAATTGAATCTAACATTGAGTCTAGCACATATATTTGAATCTAACATTGAATCTTACTCAGTTCTTATGTCGTCTTTTCCAACATTTTCATGCTTTACATGTTGCCTCATTATTTTGTGATAAAATTTTCACACAGCTCGTGGTGTACGTCATTGACCCATGGGAGTCTATTAAACTGCAGTTTCACTCACTGTTGTGTACAATCCATGTGGAGTAGTGTTGTTGTTGCAGACATTTTCTAGGCTATTTGGCACTTCAAAAAGTTTACAGAAGATTGTGCTAGGTGACCATAAATCAATGTAAATATGTCCTCTTACGTGTCCTCATCAATGTGATATCAATTTGACTCCTTTGTACGTTATCTAGATGTAATTTTCTTTTATTTGATTTTCACCCATTTTATTACTTCAGGAGCTTCAAGAGCTTGATCAAAAATTCAGGGAAAACCATATTGAGAAGATTTTTCCTTGCCTTTGAAAGCATTTACAAACATATCACTGATCTGAACAGGTACAGTAAGTATGCAAATTTTCAAACTATAGTTTCCTCTTTATTTTCTAAACTAGTGGCAACAGTTTTGCAATATTATTTGTAGAAATCTTCAGACTCAGTTCAGGTCAAGACCATTGAACTTTTCTGTGATAATAATAAAAGTATTTATCTTACACTCAATTTCTCACCAGCTGTATTTTGCAGTTCATGTGAAGAAGCAGCATTTTTGTAAAAGTATTCTAGCTATTTGGTACTAAAGAAGATTTACAGAAGATTGCTGGGTGACCATTACCTAACATAAATATGTGCTTATATGCATTAATGTGGTATGTTATGATTCCTTTTTTGTACATTATCCAGAATCTAATTTTTTTAAAATTAAATTTGTTTTTTCTCATCTTATAAATTCACGAACTTCAAGAGCTTGATTCAGTATGCAGGGAAAACCATATTGACATATTGACATGATTTTTCCTTGCATTTGAAAGTGTTTAGAAATGCATCACCATCCTGAACAGGTACAGTAAGTACATGTGTACAAGTTTTCAAACTTTAATGCAGCAGTATTAGTATGTTGGACAGCAATGTTAGCTACCTGGCAGAATACCAAATACTGTAGTTCCCTCTGTATTTCTTAAAGGAGCAATGACAATTTTGCAATATTTGTAAAAATGTTCTGACTCAGTTCAGGTCAAAGCCATTAACCTTTTTCTGTGATAAAGATAAAAATATTTATTTTACAGAGGTAATTTTGAAACTTCACCCATAAAACTGAAGTCTGGATGAAACCTTGACTGAGTTGAGACTGAGCTTGACTTTGTTGCATACTTGTAAAGTAATCTCTGGGAATGTAACCAAAAAGGAATTTTTTAATCTCTACTCATATTTCCTAATTAGAAACCAATTCAGAACAATTAAGTATGTGCCAGTGGTTATCAGGCCATAATTATCTGCTAGTACAGTAGCTGAAGTGTTAAAATTTTACTATCCTGGTAGGTTCAGTTTTTGTCCCCCAATCCTATCATTATCCTGAGCATGGCAACATGAAAAAGTTTTGGGGCCCTGGAGCCACCGACACTGTAAATAGACACAAATAATTGGATGGGAGGTACGGTATATCAACAAGCTTTTATTAGCAGTCCAAAGGTCCTTTAGGATGCAAAAGCTGATGACAAATAAAATTTACTAGGTAGTAAGGCAGTACTGAAGTGAGAATGTTCTTTTGTGGAGACTGAGTCTGTGATGTAGGGATATCAAACTGTGTTTATGTTAAAAAATACACTGCAGTTTAGTGTTTCCTCCAGGATTTACAATGTAAAAAGGTCACCCTCCCTAAGATGAACAAAAGAGCATTTCAACCTAGTCATGGGGACATTTTTCTAGTGAAGGGCACCATTTTCAAGTCAAAACCACTGGAATGACCATGTAGAACACCAGGGATGTAGCCATTCCAAGGGGGAACATCCCAATCCAGCACAAATTCTAAGTGCCTGGTACTCAGGGTAATTTTATCAATCTTATGTGGCACATTTTTAGCCCAAACATAATGAAATATACAGTTTTGGTAAGACAGACAACATTGTAATTTAATTCATCATTCATCAAGCTCGGAGATGAGGACTGAAATTAGTGTAAACAAGCAAAATTTCACAGGATTCTTATATGGCATTCCTCACCAAGACTTGTTGCTAAGTAGCTAGTGTCTTAACTGCTGGAAAGACTAAATTTGATTCTGGATTTAGTGCAAAGGTGTACAGCCATTTTCCTAAAATAGCAGAGTATTAGTAAGTTTAATTGAATCTCTACTGAAAGTGCTAGAAATTCCCTGTTATATTGACTTAGGGTGCCAATTTTACAAAAATTCCCAATTAAGGACCTCATTCCCCACCTTTTCGTATATTTCCGGTTGTTACTTCACCCAAAGTTAACGCATCAGGATATTTTTTACCTGGCACTCATATTTGGCTGGCTACATCTCTGTATACATGCAAAATTACTATAGCAGATCACTGATAAGCTGTTGATATAGCACAGCAGCCAGCTAGGAGTTTATTTTCTGATGAATAATTTAAGTCATAGTGGTACACAAGCTTTGTCAAGGGCAGGAATAACAGGTGGCTACTATGAAGTTGCTTTGGGGAAACACTGCAGCTGTAGATCTTCTGAGTGTAAGGTTGGTTTTAAAAAAGAATTTTAATGCAACATATGTTCTACAAAATGCTGTGTGTAAAATGCTATCCTATTTGTGCATGATATTTAGCAAAATTTGTTGTGGCTACATCACCTACATGTTACATTAAAAATTGTTGTATAGAGTAGTAGATATCATTGCTCATTAGTCATGATAACGACGAAGTAACCTGGTCAGGTTTACCTGCTAAGTTGTTTAGTCATTCTTGATGCCATTGGCAATGTCTGAAATTTGTGCAAATGACCTCATGGACTCATAAATGCTGAAAAAGTCCCCCCCCCCCCTCCGTCTGGGGCTCAGAAATTGTTTTTCTGAATATAGGGCTTTGCGATCATTCATCTATCATCTTATGATATTTCCAAGCTGTCATATATCTAACATACAAACTTCATCCATCATTATCAATATGTAGTGGCTTCCGCTTAGGTCGCACATATATGTCCAACTTGCACTTTGGCTCACCATCTGAGTCTTGTTAGCTCAATGGTTAGAGCGTCTTATTGGTCATCATAAAGCTGTGGGTTTGATCCCCGTCGGGAGCTCAGAAATCGTTTTTCTGAGTATAGGGCTTGACGATCATTGATCTATCATCTTAAGATAAGTTATCATTCTTGTCATTGTCTTTTCATCATCGTTTGTCATCATAAATATTGTCATTATCACTGCAGTAGTTAATGTCATTACAATCTTCATTATTATCAAAATCCTTGCTTGATTCAGTTCACTCTTTGATGTTTCACGTTCGTGTTATTAAAAACGTATGTAACCTAAACTTGTAATAATACCCAGTCATAGTCATACCCCTGTACGCATAATCATCTCACAATCAATCATGGTCATAGTATAAGCAAATCATAGTAGTAATCAAATCAAAATCATTGGTCTTGTGCCACCGAATACTTTTGAACAGTTCATCAAGATACTTCGCAGGGTTGATATGAAAAAATTTCCGAGAAAGGTGTGCATTATACAGTAGTCAGTTTTTTGAGTGACATAACTCAAATATGTTTCTATTTAATTAAACCACAAGGAAACCACTGTTACTTTAAACGCTCTGTTAAGCCCCTGGGGCGCTTATTTATTTTCAGACCTTCTAGACGAGAGGATTATTAGAGAGGGAGGGCTAATAGAGATTGGGATAATAGAGAGGGGAACTTATTTAAAAGTACCTTTATTTATACTGGATAACCCTGTCAGCCATCTGAGCTGTTCTGTCTAGAGGTGCAGTAAGGTCCACCTCTCATGGGTTCAGTGTTACTGTTGGAGGAAACCGGAGTACCCAGAGAAAACCTGCGATGCTTGGTAGAGACAGATTTAACAACACTCTTCTCAGATGTGACCAAGGTAACTTTAATCAGATAACTGCATGGATCCGAGGTCGAACCCTGGTCACAGACGTGAGAGACACGTGCACTGCCATTGTGCCACCAGCACCCCCGGATGTGAAAGACGAAGACACGATTTTTTCTCAAATGCTGTCCAGCTATAATAAATAGGATGATAGCTTTCATGTATTTGTCACGTGCAATCTTGAAGCCGAAACAAATTCAGGCTCATAAAAATGTGTTTTTACTGAAGTGTATGTTTGAAGATGGACTTGTTACTCCAGGAACATTGTGCGATGTCCAAGTCAAGAACCATTATTGATATACTGAAAACAGAACTTGATAAGAAAGTACTAAAACTGTCCCATATAAATTTGGAAGTTGGAAATGTTGAGATCTAGAATATAGTGAGATTCTAACCAGTCGTAAGTCGCTATCTTTTTTGTGCTTTTGTTCTGGAAAGGTCTTAGTAGAGAGGAGGCTTTTTGAAAACTTGAAGTTCTGCAGTGGGGGTCATTAGAAAGCGAAGCCTTAATAGAGATGAAGGGCTCGATCGAGCGGTTACGGTATTTTGCTTTAACTACACCGCGTGCATAAAAACTCCTTACGTCAAATTCGAACTGGTTAATTCGAAGTTATTTGTAACGTATAGTTCAGTAATTTCAGTACATGGATTTGTCCGAAGATGATTCAGTTTGATTTATGCGTCATCAACTCTGTATAAATCAACCGACTTGTAATTTTTATCACTAAAACTTGATAGTGATGTTAAGATGACATCGAAACACCATTTAGTAAACTTAAGACTTCTATTGTGCTTACATTTGTGATAAAATGTAATTTATAATGATAAAGAAATAGAAACTGTTTTGCGTGTTTATATAGCCCGGTGCAGCACGAGAAGAGGATTGGGAAAAATCAAAAGCTGTTGTGTACGTCCGAGACCGAAGGTCGAGGGTTTAAACGGCAGCTTGAAAACTCTTCCAAACTCTCCGAGTGGTTGCATCAGGCTACATAAACACAACAAAACAGTTTCTGTTTCTCTTATAAAATAGGCAAAGAACTAATTGATAATAATTGTGAATAACCAACTTTATTTTCATTGTCAAGTCGTAAGTTCTTCTTACAAGTTCGTAGAACAATCTGAAGTTCCTCTTGGCACCAAGAACAAATTCTGGCGTTAAGCGGCGTCTGATGTCATAACCGTGTTCGCATAGCCGTATATAAACATGGTAACTGAATAATCACTGCATGCGTAACAAATTTTATAATATAAATATATTACACTGACGCTTGTTAATATACCGACTTTCAATTAAATGAACGTGTTTCTTCGTGGAAGGTTGTCGCTTAGTGCTCATATTTCTGCTCTTCTGAACTGGGAGGGTATTAGAAGACTGGGGGCTAAGTAGAGGATATATGGTAGTTAACTTACAAATTTACAATATATTTTTTTATTCTTCAATTTGTTTCATGCATTTCTTTTCGCCATAACAAGGCCAAGGCATTATATGTTTATGAAGTGATGTTTTTAATTGATCAGAGGTTTGGTGGAGATGTTTGAGAGCGGATGTTGGTCTCGCATTACAGATACTGGTAAAGTATATTAGCAAGATTTCATTTTTAAGTATTACTTAACAGTATTATAAATTTGGTCGCGGTCGTCCCTAACCCTGGCCATATCCCAATTCCTAACCCTGAACCTTATTCTAACTGTAGTTATAACTCAAACTCTATTCCTCAGAGGTTAGCGGCTTGTCTGCATCCGCTAAACTGTACTCTTATAAGTTTAAATAATGGTAATAGTAATGATCATGGCAATGGTAATAATGGTAATAATAATGGTAGTGATGATAGTAATGGTAATGGTAATGCTAATGGTAATGATAATGCTAATAGTAATGATGATGGTAATGATAATTGTAATGATGATGGTAATGATAATTGTAATGATGATGGTAATGATAATTGTAATGATGATGGTAATGATAATTGTGATGATGGTGGTAATGATAATTGTAATGATGATGGTAATGATAATCGTAATGATAAAGGTAATTGTAATGGTAATGATAATGCTAATAGTATTTATAATTGTAATGATGATGGTAATAATAATCGTAATGATAATGGTAATGATGATGATAATGATAATGGCAATGATAATGATACCGGTAATAATAATAGTAATAATAATGATAATGGTAATGATAATGGTAATAATTGTAATGATAATGGTAATGATGATGGTAATGATAATGATAATGGTAATGGTAACAATAATGGTAATGATAACAGTGATGATAAAGATGAATGTAATGATGATTACAATGGTAATAGTAATGGTAATGGTATTAATGGTGATGGTAATGGTAACGATAAGGGGAATGATAATGGTAATAGTAATAATAATGGTTATGGTAGTGGTGGTGGTAATGTTAGTGGTAGTAATGGTAATGGTGATGATAATGGTGATGGTTATGATAATAAAAATGGAAATCATAATAGTAATGGTAGTGATAATGATAATGACAATGGTAATGGTAATAATAATGGTAATGGTAATAATAATGGTAATAGTAAAGATAATGATAATGATGATAATGGTAATGGTGATGATAAGGTAACAATAATACTAATGATAATGGTAATTATCATGGTAGTGATAATGTTAATTATAATGATAATGGTAATGTGTTGATAATGGTAATGATAGTGGTAATGATAGTGGTAATGGTAGTGATAGTGATAGTGATAATGATAATGATCTTGGTAAATAGTGAACAATAAATGACAAATAATAAAAGATAATGATAAATGATAAATGTTAAAGAATAAATAGCATTTCAATTTCAAACAGTTACATTACAAATTAAAAAATATTGTTTCTATAAGAACTAACTTGCAACGGCTTGTTGTAGCGGGAAAACGAAGCCGCATGGGAAAGAATGCTTGCCTCAAAATGTGTACTAGTTCAAACTTACTCCAAGTGATAGCAAGCTCTGCCTGGTACAAACCGATGCTAGCTAATGGTGAAAGAAGACGCAAGGCGAACCTTGTTCCCAAGCGCTCAATGCCTTATTTTATTTTACAGTGCGACCTCGGCCAATATCGAGTCAAACATCGACCATGTGTGGAAACTTTTTCGAAGTACAGGAATTTCTGCAGGGAAACGACCTGGGAAATATCTAGAGAATTACTTCACGTGAGTGTGGCTCGAATGATATCAAAAATACTTGCTAATCTTTTGGAATTAGGAACATTTGGACAACTGTAAACGTGACTTGTTTTCGGCTTTGCATAGTCATTCAAGTGAATTAAGTTTCGATTACTGAATTCACGTTTCTCGATTTTACATCTAAACGTTATGTTCAGGTGTCCTGGTTTATGACTTGAGATAAATATTTACTAATAATCGACCTAACGTGAGGTCTGTACTAGTGAAATATAGGACAGATGTTTTTAAGTACGGACCTCAACTGGCTGCGCTCGTCTCGGTCCTTGCTAAAACAGGGGTCCGATATTTCACTAATACAGACGAAATAAGCGAGGTGAATAAGTAGTTAATTATAACCCCGATTACACTGTTAATATTTTGGACAGGGCACGGCTGAAATTTTGGCATGGTTGACGCTATTGTTGGGCGGTGCAGACTTTATCAAAATTTCGTTCCCATTCCTAAAAATTTAGCCTTGCCGAGGTCCTCTGTATATGTTGGTGCTGTGCCCAAAATATTACAGTGTGAACGGGCTTTACTGAAATATGGTTTTACTGAAATATAATTGACAAGTGCAAAGGTAGAGAACGATAGATTAGCTTGCAGTTCTGTCGTCTTTTCACAAATAATTTCTTGTTTAGGAAACATGAGAGCTTGGATATATTGAAGTAGATGAACGATCTTCAAGCTCGATACTCAGAAAATGATATCTGAGCCCCAGACGGGGATCGAACCCGCAACCTTCTGATGACCGGTTAGACGCTCTAACCATTGAGCTACCGAGACTCAGATGGCGAGCTAAGTCGCAAATTCGATATATATATGTGCGACCTAAGCGGAAGCCACTATATATTGATAATGATTGAAGCAGTTTGATGTTTAGGAAACATGAAAGCTTGGATATACAGTACTGCTTAGAAATAACCTAACAGTGCGTCTGCGTCCGTCCTGCGTGCGGTTCGCGTCCGTCCTGCGTCCATTTTGCGTCCGTCCTGCGTGCGGTTTGCGTCCATACTGCGTCCAATGTGCGTCTCTCCTGCGTCTGCGGGCGGGTGGAACGCACAGCCATCGCTGAATCTCGTAATGAGTCGCTATACGACGTTTAGCGATTCATAAACTGTTCTACAGCTTGACAATGATTCCCTTGGCGGAATCTCAAAATAGTTTTAAAGGCATGACTGACTCGTTTGCAGTACAGAAATACTCTATGTAACGTTTAAAAGAAAGAATTTTAGTCCAGATAACCGTAAAATCTCAGGGTAGTCAGGTATTAACGGTGAAACTCAATTTGTCATACGTATTACCAAGACGAGATTCCAAACCATCGTCAACAACACGTAGCAAACTACGTCAAAGTACGCTTAAAGACAGAATCAGCTATATCTTTCGACGTTTAAATAGGAAAAAGATTAAAAAATAACCAGAAGTGAGCTTTTGGTCCGCAGCCGCTTCTCAGCGAGCAATATTTGCATGTATGTTAATTAACCTCAGTGGGATTTCAAAATAGTCGATATGATATGACTCATTCGTTTTTTAGCCAAGCAATCGATAAATCAGTCTTTGTTCTATACCGCATGGATGGTCAACCATCGTAAAATACGACTTAAAACAAGGAAATCAACAAAAGGACAGCCGTTTTATCTTGTTGGGTTCCCGAATGAGCTGGCAATATGTTGCCTTCTCACGCCTCCACCCCAAGTTTTGTCTAACACGTCGAACGGTGGAACTTGAGACATTTACACCTATCTTGTCGCTCAAAAGGTGTTTTAATTCGGACGATGTCAACTCGTCGTTATTTTTCATTTTATCATCGATAAATTCTCTTTCACGGCCACTTAAGATCGGCTTTCTTCCGCTACGTTTGGCATCAGCTAAACTGCCACTTCGTTCATACCGTGAAAGGAACAGGCTTATAGCTGATCGTGATATTTTTATTCCTTCTTCTTCGAGAATATTCCTAATTATAGTGATCGATGTACCAGAAGACTTCAGAGAAACAATTCGATTCCTAGTAAATTCCGAACGTTTTCCCATTTGCAACACAGAACACAGTTAAAGAAGTCACCACGTTTAATGTTATCGTAGATGACTCATAACTTCGGAAAATAGCGTATGTCACCGATCGAGTCCCGACTTCTGCGTCTCGTGAGACGCGGTTTTGATTGACCGCAAAGGCAACCGCAGCCGAGCCGCAAGATGACCGCAGCCGAGCCGCAAAGTGACCGCAGGTGAACCGCAAGGTGACTGCAGCCGAGCCGCAAAATGACCGCGTCTTGCCCGCGGTTTTTGTTAGGTTATTTCTGAGCAGTACTGTATTGAAGTAGATGAACGATCTTCAAGCTCGATACTCAGAAAATGATATCTGAGCCCCAGACAGGGATCGAACCCGCAACCTTCTGATGACCGGTTAGACGCTCTAACCATTGAGCTACCGAGACTCAGATGGCGAGCTAAGTTGCAAATTCGATATATATATGTGCGACCTAAGCGGAAGCCACTATATATTGATAATGATTGAAGCAGTTTGATGTTTAGGAAACATGAGAGCTTGGATATATTGAAGTAGATGAACGATCTTCAAGCTCGATACTCAGAAAATGATATCTGAGCCCCAGACGGGGATCGAACCCGCAACCTTCTGATGACCGGTTAGACGCTCTAACCATTGAGCTAACCATTGAGCGTCTAACCGGTCATCAGAAGGTTGCGGGTTCGATCCCCGTCTGGGGCTCAGATATCATTTTCTGAGTATCGAGCTTGAAGATCGTTCATCTACTTCAATATATCCAAGCTTTCATGTTTCCTAAACATCAAACTGCTTCAATCATTATCAATATATAGTGGCTTCCGCTTAGGTCGCACATATATATATCGAATTTGCAACTTAGCTCGCCATCTGAGTCTCGGTAGCTCAATGGTTAGAGCGTCTAACCGGTCATCAGAAGGTTGCGGGTTCGATCCCCGTCTGGGGCTCAGATATCATTTTCTGAGTATCGAGCTTGAAGATCGTTCATCTACTTTAAATAATTTCTTCACCGACTTCATTCTACTTGGTTACTTTTCCTTCTCTGACTTTTTGTAATACACTTCCACTTCATATTTTGTGAAAAGTTTAAATTTTAATTCGACACAAGCAAGACTCTCTTAAATTTTCACACCAGAGCTGACAATATGGGAAATATCAGACCACTTATGAACCAATCAAATAGCTGGATTTCCGTATTCGGACTGGTCGCTGCCACAGCCATGTAATAAATACTCGTATTCCAATTTAAGTTGTGAAAATTTTGTTCACTGGCCCGATTTTGCGCGGGAAAATTGTAAATGTCCCAATGGAGCCTTAGTTTGCAGCTGTGGTGAACAATCCTTGGCTTAATCTTGGTGGAAGGAACGCCGTACGTTGTCTTTCGGTTAACTTTGGAAAACGTAAGACACAAGTTGCACTCTGGCATCTTATTGTAGTAAGATATTTTTTCCTCGGTACATACAGGTATGGGGTTCGAAGTGAATTTTTTTTCTTCGTTGTCCCTTGGAAAACCATTGGTCCTTTTCAGTTATCCCCAGAAAGATTTTGTTGGCCCAAACTTCTTTTGGGTTTTTCTTTATATATATATCAGCCAAATGAGCATAAAAACTTCATCACTCATATATAAAATTTTTACTTGATAACTATGTCAGCTTGGAATGCTCAATGGTCATTGTTTTGAATACTGTTATCATACATGTATTGCTTGGTCGATGGTTGCCATACTCTGCTTTATTGGGTCAGGTATTTTATATTTTTAAAATAATCTTTTTACTGTACTTTTTACTATAATGGTTGCTATAGTGAGCTTTATACGGCTGTGCTCGCTATCCGGCCTGTACGCAAAATAGCACACGCTGATTGGCTGCCTAGCCGTGCAGTAGGGAGGTTAGGAAATGATGACGTCTAGTCCGAGGAGGGAAGTTGGAGCGAGGTTGCTTCATTACGAATTACTCGAAAAGGCGGGAATGTCAACGACGAGAAAAGTGAGACTTTTACCAGGCTAGCTTGAGACAAATACAAATTTGGCTTGTATATGATAACAAAATAAGCACATCGATAAAAGTCGAGATATCTTGCTGGGTTAGCGAGCAGTTTAATCTAGCTCGATTAACCGAGTGGTTAACCTGGCCTGGCTCGCTCCATATGATCAGTCCCTAACAAAAAGGACGCGAGACTGGATAAAGAATCGAATAGAGCGGGGATGTTTTATGGCAATAAAAATCCTGAAAATTCACGTTTATCTTTATAAAATTTACCCTGGCAGGATTTCTACGGGTCATGAATAACCTGGAAAATCATGGAAAATCAAAATTTCAAAATCCATGCCAGGAAAACCTGGAAAATTAGCGCCGGTCATGGAAAGTCATGGAAAATTAGATTTCTTCTGCATCAGCGAATAATTCTATCTCAATTTTCTTCGCTCGCATTTTTAAGTTTCGTGGGCCCATCAATGAACGTCAAAAATATCGTAAAAATCGTATCTACGATACTCGTAACATTAAGTTATCATAACTTGGCCGTGCACTTCAATTCAGAGAATGGGTCCCCGCAACCCCTGTGGTTCGACGGAGCCCCTGTTCAGCTCGTTTTGTTCTTTCTAGGTTTTCCAAGTCACGAATTTTTGTAAATATGATCATGGAAAAGTCGTGGAATTTTGATGGGCCATCAGTGCACGAACCCTGCCGGGAAACTTCATTATCGGAATCCTGTCGAGTTTTCATTATCGGAATCCTTGCAAACTTTCATTACCTTCGAAGTACTGAGTTGTTTAGTATGATTTTTAACATATATGTCAACCTCCCCAGTGCTGACGCACGAGGCTAATTAGTCATATTTGATTGGCGTGAGGCACCAGCTCCTCCATTTCAGCAATGCGACTTTATTGGACAAACGACCAAACTCTCCAACATCTGTTGGACAAATCAAAATGTTGGATCAGATTTTGATCGGAAGCAAACGTAATCCAACAAAATGTTCGATGAACATAGCGTGGCAAACGATTAAACAATGTTGGATGCAACAAAATTGTCCAACAAAGTCGGATCGTTTCAGAATCATCCACAGAGATATACATGAACAGAATTTTTTCATGATAATTTGACACTGCCGAAGTCAATTGAAAAATGTTTACTCGAGCGGGATTTGAACTCGCACCTTCGAGATACCGGTCCGTCACTCTACCTGTTGAGCCATCGAGCCCACAGGGATCGGAGACAAGTTTTTATCCAACTTAAGTTCAGGAGACATTCTCCCAACTACTTAACGCTTATCCATGAGAGGATGTGCAGTGTTTCAATTCTATTTCAGGATCATACTGAGAGATATACATGAACAGAAATTTTTCATGATAATATGACACTGCCGAAGTCAACTGAAAAATGAACATTTTTCCGTCGACTTCGGCAGTGTCAGATTTTCATGAAGAACTTCTGTTTAAAGTTGGATCGTTTGACCTGGTCTTCAATACCGCCTTAACAAACGCATTGTCTTACTCTTTCCCCAGGTGCTGGCCTTGCTGTGTCATTCCATTCTGTCTGGATGGTTGCAAAGATGTCACTCATCACTGTCCCAACTGCCGAAGTCATCTTGGCACCTATCGACGAATGTAGTCGTCTCCAGCAATGTCACCTTCACCAAGGTCTTTGTCTTTTTCTTAAATTTAATGTACCTCGTAAGTTATTGCACTGTACTCAGAAGCAATTTTACCCAACGATGAAAATGCAGTTCAGGGAGCTTCGTATTAAGATGGGACTGATTTAGAACGTGATTTAGAACTGAGGTTTTAGCGTAAGTACCACTGTCTAATAAGATTTTGCTTGATCTGACTATAAATGCAATGGCCAGCTATTTAATGTGTAGTTACTTCGTCGCCAACTGTGTCACGAGGGATCTTAGAGATGCGCCGATGTAACTGTTTACTTAATCGAAGAGTTATCGGTAGGTAGATACTGGAAGTAGAGCATTGGCGGTGGAAGATGTTTGATATTGGGGGGACAATTGTTACGTAAAGGTTGAACATGGGTTGGTGGGGGCACTGTGGTAGTTCGCGTGTGTCTCACCACTGTGACTAAGGTTCGCTTCCGACTCTGCGCAGTTATCTGATTAAAGTTACCTTGGTCCCGTGTGAAAAGAGTGTTGTCCAGTTTGACTCTAACAAGCATCGCAGGTTTTCTCCGGGTACTCCGGTTTCCTCCTCTGGTAACAGTGGACCCAAGAGGTGTGGTCCTTACTGGAACTCTAGGGAGAACAATTTAGGTAGCTGATAGAGTTTTATAAAGTAACGTGACTCGTTCGCAAGCTCTGATTGGTTAATACCCATGTTTGGATAAGAGTATCCAAACTCGGACAATTTACCGTCAAAAGTGTACTGAAGTTTGTTTTGTACGTTTCGCCTTATTATTTCAGGAAAGAAACACGTAACGGTTTTTGTGTGTTTGAATACTGTGATTCAAACACTTGGTACGTTAGTTGACTTTCAAATAGCTTTAAAAAAACACACATGATTTTCCTCTTCGTCACCGCGTTGAAATGGCTTCGCTTTGTTGACCAGGGTTCGATCTTCAGAGGTTGACTCTGATTGATGCGTAGTTGATGATTTCCGGGAGAATTGCTTACTTCATCATTGTGTTTATTAAGTTGACTGCTTTTCATCTGTCGTTATTTTATAAAAGAAATACCAAATGGATTCCCTTGTTTGGCTACTGTGATCTAAACACTTGGGATTTTGCTCGACTTTCGAAAACCGAAAACTACTCGCCTAGCTGCCTATGCATTTTTACGCTATACTCAAGTCTCGCAACGTTCCGCGCGTTTGAATCACGATTACGAATAAGAGCTCATCTCTTGGACGAGTAATGGAGTCTGGCCATCACCATGTTAGAACGTCCACTTCTCTTTATGAGCGCTACGCAATCATACACTTGGCCATTGCACTAACCCAAGAAATAGTTTGGAATGTTAAGTACCGCCGTGACAATGTAGAAACTTTGATATTTCACAACCACAGCGAGCAGGCCGTCAGTGAAAACTTACTTATGGCATTCGAAAATTTTTTACACGGATTAGTTTTCATGTCGATAACATTTTCTTACCTAACTGAACGATTTCTCCGTCGGTCGGTTCAAATGGATGTTTGATATCCATCATAGTTTGTTCACAATGTCTCTTTTGTCTTTCTCTTATAACTCGATCTGCAACTCAGAAAATAACTGTTGGGCGCTCGATTTGCTCACAAATACGACACAGAAGTTGATAAAGTAGTCTATTGTTTTTGTCATCTTCTACTCTTGTGTTTAACAGTGACTTCTTTCGTGAAGTCTGGCAAGCCCAGTGGGATCAGGGTTGTTGTGAATAAAACCGAGGAAGGGGGGTGTCAAGCGAAGTTGGACTTGTGCTTTAAATTTTCCAACACAAACACACACAATAGCAAATATTACTATACTGTGGTCAATTTAGTGGAAAGAACCGATGTCCAGGTGCTCAATCTCTGGATGAAACGTGCAGCTAAAGTTAATATCGGTGACAGGCACAACGCTCATTATAACGCTTATGAGTTGTAATTATCCATGACAAAGGAAGGCAATGGTGCATTCGAGAACTCAAATCAACCCGAACTTTCTAGCCACCGAATGCCGATAGTGCGATTACTACAAGGAAAAGGTGGAAAGGGAAGGGAATGGCCTGAACAGAAAGTAGACTATCAATGAACTGTCGGCAATAATTCGGGCGAGGAAGATGACCTAGCATTTATAGAGCTGGCTTGTTTGATGGTTCAACAACAGCGTGAGGATAAAACGTTTTTGACTGAGTTCATCACCAAGAAAGGAAATAAAGCCGCAGATAAAGCCCACGCGATAGTGAAGGAGTTTTTATAGGACGAGGTAAGGCTGGAACTTGGAAACATTACGTTGTGGTACCACGTGCGGCTATAGCGGTTTCTATTTGCATTGATAATTGCATTAGCATTGATAATTGCATTAGCATTGATAATTGCATTAGCATTGATGGTTTTCAATGACGGCAGAACAGTTTGAGTTTTGTGAGGGCGAGGTCGAAATGCTTAAGAAATCATTGGGGAGTCTGAGATCATTGTCTAAAAAACACCATTTTCCGAATTCTAAGGCGTGCTGTTGTATTAATTGTTCTCATTGAACTTTTTGTATGTTTAAATTTCTGTTAACTCCTTATTCCTTTTTTACAAACACGTTTTTATTTTTGTCTACAGCGCGACGAGTTTTGCGCGAAACAACAAAAAATCACTGCATTCCATCTTTATTTTATTAGTTGAATGTATTTCAGGTTTTCAGCGGTTTGTTGCTGGTCAAAATAGCTCAATTCTCATTCGAATTTTTTGCACGGCTAACGATGAGAACAATAAAGGCTTTGCTTCGTGGCAAAGTGGTTGGAGACATTGTCACCATTCGTGGGGCTATTCTCCCACCTTTTAGGTTTTGTGAGGATGAATACCCCACAGCTCCCGTCCGCTTCTGCCGCCCTTGATGCTTGTTATATAGTACAAAGTTATTTCGAAAACAAAATTTTCGAGGGATTCCTTATTAAACAAAAGAGCTCCTATTGTAATAAAAGTGGATTGATACGGTCCGTGTGCACGTTCGATATTGTATGTTGCGTTTGTCATTCTGGTGTATGCAATAAATCCATGACAGCCACGTAGCAATATATTCTCTTGATCCCCTCAAATTTGTCCTCGATGCTCTTGTCAGTTTAGCACATCATGCAAGATTTCAATCGTGAGGCAAAAATATCACATGTGTGAACGGACTCTTAAATTTCACAGTTATTCCCATTGGAGTAACCTGTATCCTCTAAACGTCCGCTCATCGCGGCTGGCGGTTTTTAAAACTCGATTATGACTGTACAAAAGTAAAAACTGCATTTCAAATCATTAATTTTTAGCCTTTTTAGGAAAACCAGAGTTTCTTCATTTCAAACCAATTTCTGTAATATAAAAGAACATTAAGGCAATGTCAGTAGATTGTCCCAGTTTTAAATCCCCAATCAATATTTACTCTTGGAAAACGGGCAGTGATAACCATTGGTTTTCGTTAAATAAATCAACATTTAACTGCAAAAAACTGCCAAATGTGATAGCTTGTTGGTTGTTTTAACCGATTTTAAAAATTAAAACAAAACAAACCAGAAAGCATCATCTCGAAAACCCATGATATGAGTACGTAAAAAAGGACGATGGAAATTGAAATGACATTATTTCGATCTTATCAGAAAGTCGCATATTTTGTCGCTGTTTAAAAATCATGACCAGCCGACAACTTCAAAAAGTATAAAATAAAACATATTCCGAAGAATAATGTCATCTTGAAAACTCAAGATATGAGTCAATACAAGATATAACTATTGTTGAAACTGTGATATTTCGACTTTATTTCAGTCATCTTCAGACAGAATGAAGATGACTTTGAAATAAAGTCGAAATATCACAATTTCAACGATAGTTATATCTTGTATTGACTCATATCTTGAGTTTTCAAGATGACATTATTCTTCGGAATATATTTTATTTTATACTTGTCGCTGTTTCAGAGACAGAATTTTGCTGTTCATTCAGTAAAAATGCCCAAATAAAAAACTTACCTTCTTTAACTCTTAGCCAGCTAATAGGGTCGTACGCGACCATACGTTTGTTCCTCGCACTTTCCTCCATAAAAAAGTGACAAATCAAGAGACCAAGTACAATTTTAAGTTTTTTAGTTATAACATTGTCAAAAAGTGACCTGCCAAGTACGCAAAAGGAGCCCCCGTCTCTGGTGCGTTTTGTTTTGTATGCTTGCAGGGTAGTCCAGTTGCCCTTCAAGTGGGACATTCTCGGTCTTCAATGAAGATATTCCGCAGAATCGCATGCTAAAGTGATTGACCTCAAAGACCTCAATAATAATCGGCCGGTAGGCCTGGTAAAGAGTTGTGTCATGAAAGTTTTTCTGCGCTTAATCGTGGAGCATTTTATTATAAGTAAAAAAGTAAAAGCGTAAATTTCCAGTTTCCTTAGAAAAAAACATTTGTTTTGCTAGACATGATTTTAGTTGTTAAACACAGGAACTTTGCGGAATGTCAAAATTCAGCCGACGCTGTTAAAGATTCCGATGACACGTAATATTCATATGATTTTGCATTTTGAAAAAGAGATTTAGTTCTTCAAATGCATATGTTATTCATTGTCCACAAAATATCCAGTCTCCACTTTCTTTGCTACATCGTAAAGCTTCAGGCGATTGAGAGCATGCACCAAATTCTCTCTTGTTCCACACATCTTTTGGTAGCGGGTCAGCATGTCTAGAGCTTTTGACGTTTCATCTTGATTCACTCTTGAATAAAATATGTCGTCAATCTCGTGTAATTGGAATTGATTGGTCCGCAAGGCGACTTCCTTCCAGTTGTGCCCAATTCTTTTTCCTATACCACCAATTTCTCCATCAAGCAGTTCTATTAAAATTTTTGAACCAAAATCGGTTAAAGATAGGGCAAATAAGCAGCTTACAAGAACCGAAGATGTTTGTCATGGAGATACTATAATGACAAATGTTTTCGGCGAATGATTACATCTGGAAAATTTCAAGCAGGACTCATTTATTAGCTTGACCTTCCCTAAAAAATCTCTTTAAAAATTTAGTTACCATTAAGCGGCAAAAATTTCAACCAGGCCTCAGCCTTAAAGTTTTATTCCTATTAGCCGAGCTGACATTCGAGCCCGGGCTGAATTTTTTCCGCGTAACGAGCCCCTTAATATATACCATAATGTATTATTTTCCGTATTAAAAACCATAATCAGCTTCTTGCATTCATTTAAGTTTCGTTCACAACTTTAGGCTTTTGTATACATTCCACATTTTCACTCATTTGCATACTTCCTACAGAATAGTTGTGCCAAGCATTGGTCAATTGCCAGTTGATTTCATTTTCGCTCAGCCTTTACTTCATACCGAAAAGTGACTACTTGTGCAGTTTTCCAATATTAGTTTCATAAGTTAATGTGTTGGAGCATACTTCTAGCTCTCGAATGGAGGAAGCCAAGCAAATAATCGGCATTTTGACAAGTATCAGACTAGTTTATGATTAGATGGATCGGGAGAGAACACATGGAGTAAAAGAAACATGCTTACTCGTTTGTTTGAAGCCAGTGTCATCTTCAATAGGTAAACCTTTCCTGGGGTCAGTACCTGTTGAATAAAGAAATTTCTTAGGTTGAAGCCTTCCTTCCAAGATTGACATAGTAATTGAGCATTTTTCGTATGTAGAGCATGCACAAAAAGCATTGATTGTTGAATTCAACCACCAATCTTTACTCTGCATTTATGGCTTGGTCAACAGCATAATTTTGATACCTACATATGACAATATTGTTGCTGATGCTGTCAAAAGCTTTTTAAGGTTGATAAAGACTACTCCATTGGCAAGACCACTATTGATGTTGACCGGCCATGCTATTATTAAAATGTAGTATTATGTAGTATTACACCTTTTGCTGTTCATTACCACAAAACATACTATCATTAGCACCAACCTCAAACTCATTAACGCAAAAATACATTCATTTTATTCAATTGTCATTCACTAACGTAGATACGCAACCATTGCCATCAACAGACGACCGTTAACATCATTCTACTACACATTTAGGAGAATTTTATTCTAATTGCACAAGAGAAATATCTTGCGTATTTGAAATTTTATTATCCCTAATGTATAAAAGAATGGTGTTAATGGTCGTATGTTGGCGCTAAGAATGCCCTTCGATGCAAATGGTTGCGTGTCAACGCACATGAATGCCGATTGAATAAAATGTATTGTTGCGTTAATGTGTTTGAGGTTGGCGTTAATGATAGTATATTTTCTGGCAGTGAACTGGAAAAGGTGTATGTGGTGACCGGAATCCTCACTGGATATGACTCAGCAAGAGAATGATATGGAAGATGATAAATGGAATCATATCAAATATGAAGTCTTCATTTTACAAATGAAAAGGAACATTTTTACATTTAAAATACCTAATCTACGTGTCCAATGACATGGTTCAAAATGTCAAATGTGAAATTTTAGTATACAAAACACGTATTTCATATATAAATTGGAAGGTCGCCATTATGAAAATTAATTTCTAATATAAAATTTTTATTTTACGTATGGAATAGATGCTCTTTCATAAATTAAGTACTATTTTCATTTGTGAAATTGAACCAAATTTTCTGTAAGGGAATACATTAAGTTGTTTTCACCCTTAACTCTTTCCCGGTGGGATAAGATTGCTATTACTTTACTTGAAATAATGCCAGACGATTTTACTCGTCAAAGGGAGAGCTCCCATGGTAAAAGAGTTATAACCATCAAAATTTAGATACTAGTGACCCATAGAAATGAGGTAGAAAAATTTACCTCTTTGTTTGAGCCAGAACGTTTCATGGAGCCTGGAAGAAATCCGTGTGCCACCAAGATTTCTCTGGCAAAAAGTTGTTTTTTTCTTCAAGCATTCAAGACTCAGGATGCACACGCAGTCATCGTCTGAACAAGATTCTTTCTCGTGGCGCAAACATGGCATCTTTTCCTCACTGCAAAGATCGCACTTGAAACCAAAATCGTATCTAATGCCTTTAAAGCTCGGATTATCAGACTGAATTCTCTTCATTACATCCTGAAGGGTGGACAACACATTCCTTGCAATATCAGTGCACGCATCTTCTTCCACATCATTAACTGAAAAGAAATGCGAAAACAGTTCAACTTTTAACTCAATAGTCTGTTCCTTGAGCAAAACACCCTATTTTTACCAGTTTTTATCATGAAGGAAAACCTCAGAGGTTCATACCTAATATGGCGACCTGGACTCGAGATATATGCCTGACCAAAATCACGGAATACTCAATGCTACCTTCACTCTTAGAAATACGGCAATAATTGCACAAAAATTCAGGCATTTCCACGTTGTCGTCGTCGTCTTCAACTTCACCCCGAGCCCGTTTAAACAATTCCACCAGGAATCGCGTGAAAACGCCAAGAGGAATGGAATCACCACAAAAATTAATGTATAGTGATGGCTGCAGACAGGACGACAACATCTTATGAATGTCGCTCTCTTCCCTTCTTCTCGTCACCATGGAAGGAACCAGATAGACATCTTTTCTCCAGTGGCTGATTAAACCTACCCGAACCATCATATCCTTCAACGATTTTTTCTGATTCTCTTTTACCAACGGATTGGGAAGATTTTCGAAGAAAAGCACGCCTTTCTCAGTCAGGTTTTTCCATGCGAGTGATTGAGCTGTCGGACACGACCAATCTGGGGCAACGGTGAGTACTTCTGTAAACAGCTTTACAAGCCACGCTGCATCAAGAACAACCAGGTCCCTAAGGGCTGGATCATCGTGAAAATGGACGACAATGTTCTCGTCGTGTAAGAATTTCATTGCCTCGCTGAACTTTTCGATCACCTTCGATTCCTTTTCATCAAGCTCCCGAGCTTCATCAAGCGTGATATACGGATGGTGTTTTACGTCTTCAGACTTCCTCACGGTATCAAGAGCACGTTCTAGCTTTAGCCAGCTCACGGGAGATTTTTCTTGAGCCTTCACGGTTTCTTGCGCTATTTGGAAGATTTTCGTTCGTAGGGCTTCGAGTTGACCGGCTTCATCAGCGTTCCTTGGCAGTTTGTTCTTAATAACATACTTTCCGACGACCAGCGATGAGCAGCCAATACGTTCAAGCGTCTTCTCAAGAACGTCAATGGCTTCTTTCAGCTTCTTTTCCACTTCTTCCCGACTCCTATATTTATCAGGTTTGGTGAAAACTAAAATAGTTTTGGGTACGTTTATACTTTGAGTGGAACTCTTTCCTACCTCATTATTGCATGGGTTCAGATTGCGAAGGGCTGCCATCCATCTCGTCACATAGTCTAAATTCGTTTCTTTCAGAGGATTTCCGAGGTCTTTCTCTTTCTTCGTTTCCTTATCCACAAAGGTTGGCTGTGCCATGTCTCCAAGGGACTTTGACAGGTCAACAACAAGAATGTATAGCGTTCTCAACCGCAACATCATCGAATGCACGTCATAGTAAACAGACTGGCCACCGACGTCTCCCAGCATGAATCTAATTGAGTCCATGGTATCATCACGGTAATTTTCGACATTTTTCATTGCTTCTTCAATCTTGCGTTTTAAGCCATCTGATAATTCAACACTTTTCTGCCTGTTGCTTTTTCCTTCGCCATCCTTTTCACGTCCATCGTAGCCATTACGGTAGTCACTTCCAGCTTCCACTCCATCGTTAGCTCTATTTTCACCTTCATCTTTAGTTCCACCATCACCTTCACCTTCAGATTGATTTGCAGTGCCAATGTCACCTTCAGGTTGCTCTGCATTTCGAGCTCCGCCTTCTTTCGGCCCCTTGTTGCTTTCAGCTATTTTCCTTGCTATTTCTCTTCCAAGGACACTATCAGCATAGTTTTCAGATGCTATGAATTGGTCATCTGCTGCACGCTTCCAAGGTTCGGATTTATCATTATCATTTACTTCAACAACATCAAACTCGATGCCAATTGTGCTCGGTTCTTTTTCGTCGGACTCTTCACCCAGAAGACTTTTTTTCAGAGACGTTTTCCCTACACGATCTTGACCAATAAAGAGTAATGATATACGATTGTTTTTCTTCTTGCCGTGTTTTAGGGTTTCAGATACGACAGCGTTTGTCACTTTTAGCTCCTCATCTGTTAAAAAATAATAAAATAAAATATATAAAAATAAAGAAAAGAAAAAAATATGTCGTTAGCAGGAAATATCTTAGCGTTGATCTATAATTAAGAGAGAGAAACAAATATGAAAATTGATGATCAACGTGGTCAACAGCTTTTTACTGCAAGCTTCAATTTCTTCACAAATCTATGAATCTTTGATAGGTTGTTAACTTGATTTCTTATTATTAAAACACAGTTAAATAAAGAGAACAACAACAACAATAATGCTAATAATAAAAATCACGATAATAATAGTAATAATAATTATAATAATCGTAATAATATTAATAATAATGACAATAATAACAACAACGGAAATAATAATAAGAACAAAAACAATAAATAAACAACAACAATATAATCAGTACTAACTATAAAAACAATAATTAAAACAGTAACAGCAAAAACAGTAACAACAACAATAGTTACTACAGCAACAATAACAGCAACAACTATAACAACAACAATAACAACAACATTAACAACAACAACTATAACAACAACAATAACAACAACAACAACAACAATAACAACAACAATGACAACAGCAATAACAACAACAATGACATGTTTGAGGAAGTTGATCGTCCAGGTTAGTGTAGTCTTGAGAAAGACTGTTGGTTGAAGTGACTGACGTTTCGACAGCCTTAGCGGCGGTCATCTTCAGGCTGTCGAAACGTCAGTCACTTCAACCAACAGTCTTTCTCAAGACTACACTAACCTGGACGATCAACTTCCTCAAACATGTCACGATTCTCCCAGGTTCAAACCATTTACTTTATAACAACAACAATGGCAACTAAAAGTAAAGTCAATGAGTCTTGTTAAATTTATGTTAATTTTCCGGTACTGATAAACACACAAGTGCTTCGAGTTGAAATCTTGTGTGTTTTGTCTTATCGGGTTACAAGAATTCAGTGATGATATGATCGCAGAAACGACGAAAGGACGCAAACGATTTCAAGGACAGAGGGTGAAAGAAAGATGGTGAGAGACACAAACATACTCAGATTGACTTCTACGGTAAGGTTTCTTCTTTGCTTTTGAAAGCTGTCGCCAGAATATGGTCCCTAGATTTAATTACCTTTTTTAAACATGAAATTTAAGCAGCATTAATTTTATTACGATATTAAAGTTTACATGAAATTTTTATATCCACTTTTTCTACCTTTTCTGGTTTTGATTTTTCCAGAGTTTAGTTATTTTACTACTACATCTGAATGACATCATATTTTTTTAAGCGTCCAAATTTTTAGTACAGATTGAACGTTTATCATCAATCTCAACCTTAACCTATAAGCTAAGGAACAGGATACGGTTAGGATTGGCCTGAGCACTAGGATTCTCAGGGAAAAAAGGAGTCAAAGTCTTATTTTGAAATCGAAGAGGCAGGACGGGACCGGAATTAATGGCAAGAGCCTCCATAAAAACAAGAAATTTGAGTGTACTTATTTGGAATTAAGGCATAGCGGATTCAGCCTGTAAAAAAGCGCGATAAATCAGGAAAGATTAATGGCATTAAGAGTCCCAGTTTGTGAGGGGATATTTATGGTGAATTTTCAATCTCAGTTAAACGAAACTTCTCGAATCATTTTAGTGTACTGCATGGCAAAATGCAAATCATTACTGCCAACTGCATTCCTGCCATACAACTTTAAATACATCAGTTTGCCGGTGAATGTCCCCGTCATTTTTACATTGACCCGCACGGAAGTCAGTTATAAACTTGAATATAATCTCTGGAATTTTTTTCACTGAGTCACGATGACATTTCGAAGATATAATACATTTAAACCAGCTTTTATCCATCAGATGTTGTATCGTGCTGGCACAATACTAGAAATGAACATGTTCCATTTTATTTCGTAGTATTTAAAAATAGTTTCAGTGAATTTCGCACAGCGATCACGTATCGCTGCTTCGCCCAAAAATAATGGACCAGTGATTTTCAGAGCAATATTACGATACCTAGTACGTGTGAACAGAAAACTGAAGAGCTTCACTTAATTAGACTGGCAAACGATAAAGCCCAAGTCAGATAAGAGCAGGCAAAACTAACTTATAGAAGTAATCAACTGGCTCTAAAGGATTGATTACTGAAAGTCGTTAAAATCTTGTGGTATTTCTTCGGAGGTAACTCTGAAAAATTGTAAGAACTAGTCATTTTCCTTCTGGTCCACCTGCTACTTTAAATATTGTTCCACCGTCTCGCGTGTTAAAAAGTTTCAGAATCTCACGACAAATAACAACCCGTGGGTTGACCTACGAGAATGTCTCACCTGTTTCGAGTGTCTCACTGGATCTTTCACCTAGAAATCGAAAAAAAACTAAATTATTTTAGAAAATCAAAACATTTACTGTTGTCACATATTCCTGCGAAGCCAAAAAGAAGTAACAATATTGTTCATGTCGTATTAGTGGTACAGTTTCTTTTGAGGAAGCACCCCTATATTCCCTTTAACCTGTGTCAGGCAGGGTGAGGAATTGTTTCATCGACGTACACATTCCACATCGCCATGGTTTAGACTGATCGTGACCGTAGATCACACTTTTTAACGACAGACTCTACCATCCGTAATCTGAATTTAATCTAAGTGTGTTGTTTCGCGACAATCTGAGCATGTTAAGAACAGTCCCTGCACTCGACAGTCTCCAGGAACGATCTCCGCAGTGATGTGCCTCCACTTCTCAGTAGTTTAGCTCAACAGATCAGCCAATCATGAGCCTATAATCTTCCTGGAATGTTTTCTTCAGTCAAATGACGCTGAGCAGAACCTTATATTTATTTTCGAAAATCTTCCGGTTATTGTACTTATTTGTTCGTGATTTGCCGATTTTTCAAGTTTCAAGCTGTTGAGAAATAAAACCTTTTAGGTGTAACGATAGCGTTAGATTTAATTAGAAAACCAATTGCATGAAGGTTAGCACTGGAAAATAAGTGCTACAGGGCGCACATATGGGTATAGTTAAGACAAACTAGCGGTTACTTATCACTAATTATAAAATAAACACTGTCGGGATTATAGTTAATTTGGTAATTAGGTGTGGTTCATTGTGGCATAGCTACAGGCACGATACGCAAGCTTTCAAGAAGGTAAAGAAAATTATTTGTTATATATCGTGTTATATATCATGTTATATATTATATTATACTATATTCCTTTAATTATTATATCATTATACAATTATATTATATAGAATCGATGCAATTGAAGAACCAGGCGGAAAACGTATTCGAATGATGAAAATCAAGGCCCAGCAAAAAATTCTTAAGACAGGCATATTTGTGTCAAAAGGTTTATTAAGATCCAACGTTTCGTTGCTTAAGACGCAACATCATCAGAGAATGAGAAAAAGACGATGAGACAACCACTAAAATATTATTACAAAGCTAATTAGCATAAATTTGGCGTTTCTCATTCTCTGATGATGTTGCGTCTTAAGCAACGAAACGTTAGATCCTAATAAACCTTTTGACACAAATATGCCTGTCTTAAGAATTTTTTGCTGGGCCTTGATTTTCATCATTCGAATATATTATATAGCTTATATATTTTGTATTTTATTATTATATAATTTTATTAAAATTATGAATAACTTCTAAAATTTCACTGAATCAAATTAAAACCAAATTGTAGGTTTTCCTTGTCGGCACAGAGCAGTTCCTCCAACTAAAGCAAATGAAATCCAACTTATAGCAGACACAAGACATTGTTTGGATATATTTTTTACGTACCTTCAACTAACGCTCTACCTGTGCTTAGTTCACCTCCTTCAACAATTGTCCCGCTCGGGCTTGTTCTCTCTTAAAACAACGACAATAAAGGTATTTGTTAATTTGGATTTCATCATTAGACCTATGAGCCATCAGACTCACGTCTGATTTCCGTAAAGTTGTAATTATCGTAATTCACTCGACCATTTTCTTCGATCCAATTACAACAGTTATGTTTCCACATAGTTGCAATTGTTGTAATTCAGCCTCCGATTTCCACCAAGAATTCTAGTTGTCTCGCTTTAGTGATTGCCGATTTATATTGAAACTGCGCATGCGAGCAGTATGGTAAACATAGACCAGGGAGAGGGTAAAAATTTTGCTTCAATGTCTTGGTTGCTTCGCTTATGCCGACCGAAACACTTATCAGTTGTAAAACAATTCATCATATCAATACGTTAAACGTAAGGAAATTGAATTTGTAACGTAGCTAATTAGGACATGGTTAATTAAGTATAAAAGAACACGCGACAGAACCCGATATCATTGCACTAGATGTGGTTGTAACGATCGCAAGTAGAAAATAAAGACCGAAAATCGATGGATACAGTCGCCAGTGTGTTGAACCAGAATCTGCAAGGTTTTCTAGACCGTTTGTGGGGAATCTTCGCGGAACAAGCATCTTTTTGGCAGAAACTTCGCACGAGTGCTTTTTCAAGGGTAGTCTTTAGTGGGTTTTCGTCGAGGTATAAATATCTTTTAAGAGACCACATGTCGAGGCCACCTTGGCGTTTCCGTTTGGAAATCCCAAAGAAATATATCAGCTGATCTTTGTTTCTGAAGTAAATTAATGGTCCATTGAATTTCAGTAGGATGCTTGTTTGTGGCGTACATGGAGATTTTCAAATGTTTTTCTAACAGCAGAATTGGCACAGCTGTTGGCAGACAGATGGCTTAGGGTAAATTAAATATTTAAGTTAGTTATACTAAAAAGAGCAAGATCAATGTCGCAATGGTTTTAAGCCGAGGACGTTAGTAGAAAAATATGCAACACTGCAGGAATTACCAAATAGTATAGACGAGCAAGACGTTTTAAGGTAGCAGGCATCATTAGAATTATCGTTCGGGCAAGCGTTACGGAAATACTAAAGTTAAGGTAGTTTCACCGTTTTCTCAGACTCAGAGACAGAGGTCATTGAGGTCGAAGGAGGATGCACGACAAATTATTCAACCCACAAAAATGCTGACGTCAGCATCCAACCTTAGGAAGGAGAATCTTTGGCTGACGAAGAACGGACGTCCCGTATTAACAAAGAAAGAATTTGAAGGGGTCGTTCCTACTGTATATATGTGAGGAGAGGAAATTAAACATTGAACCTAGAAGTTGAAGAATTGTCAAATGGAAAAAATCCACTGTAATATAAACGACAAACTTGTTCTTTTATGTATAATCTTGCAGGATTGTTTCAGAAACGGTTCAGAAGATTTAGTAAAAAATGTTTCTAAACAGAGATTTGAGACTTGTAGATACCCTGGCGAATGGTAACACAATAAATATTTACTGTGTTCTTGAAAGAACGGTCTGAAAACGTAAGTCCAAACTGAAAACTAGCACGATACACTTCGGCAGACAACTTACCAAGTGCTACGTCTGCTGAAAACCACAAAACTGAGTGTGTATTTATGTAGCTGGTTGCCAGGTGACGTCAACTCAAAAAGTGAAATGACGCTCAAAATAAAGTTAGGTTATAAAACAAATTCATTTTGTCGACATAATGTAGGATCTAAAAGCTTAATGTAATGGTTACCTTCAGCGTAACTGAAATAATGAGCGGCATTTGTCGAGAACCCTAAATTTGCTGAGTAGAACGCTGCACAATGTGCATTAGACAAAAGGTGTTTAGTTTTTTTCCCCGAGTCACTGCTGATATTGAACTCACTACGGCATTGACTTCTGGGTAGTTGATGGGAAGATATAGTTTTGTTTTGGATAGTACTTGGGACGTGTTGTTTAATTCTATCACCCAATCTTTGGGTTGTTCTACCTACGCAGCGAGAATCACACTCACATTTATTCTCATAAATAACGTAACTTGTGGAATGTGCAGGTAGAGGCCCCTTCGTAGTGGGTGGTAGAATAGTTCTTTGAGAAAAAGAATACAATTTACTATACTTGCAAAAAAGGTACCGTCAGTAACGTGTTTTATTTTACTAGTAAATGTATCTGGTACGTTACCTATCCAAGGAAGTTTAAGATCTATGGAACTATTCTCAGGTCTAAAGAACGTCTCATTAACTGTGGTGTTTTGGAAGAATAAGTTTTCGAATAGACGGCTAGGATAGCCATTCGATAGAAAAATAGATCTTAGTTCATCAAAATCACCTGCTGAAAATTGTTTTGATGACAACTTCCTAGTGCAATCAATGAGGCATATAACTAAACTCACTTTATGTTTGGTGGAGGAAAATGAGTCAAAACGTGTGCATAAGCCAATGAAAGTAGATTTACGGTAAATGCTTGTAAGAAATTTTTCGTCTATCTTGTCAACACATCCGTCAACACATCCGTCAACACATCCAAAAGCTTTACCTTATCATTGTCTTCAAATTCACACGTGTATTTTAAAGAAGGATGAAGCGCGTTTAACGTATCGAGGAATGCATGCGCTGTTTCAGTATCACAGAATATGGAGAAAGTGTCATTAACATATTGCTTGTACCATTTTGGCATTTCCCGATCATCGGAGATAAATAATCTAGATTCATAAAATCCCTGAAGTATGTTAGCCAATGTTAGTCCAAGTGAAGAACCCATTGCTACACCATCAATCTGTTTGTAAACCGTATCGCCAAAGTTGAATCTTGTTGTAGCCAATGGCATGAAGTCTCGAAATGCGTCTTCAGAAACTTTAGATGCGTTCAGATCAGAATGGTACGGAGTGTAAATGCATATCTGAGTGGTTTCTTCCAACGGTACATTTATAAATAAACTGGCTATATCGAATGAACACATAGTCAGATCCGAGTAATTGTCAAATTTTAGCACTCTCAATTCATTCACAACACTAAAAGAATCTTTCAAAACGCATGTGGAGTACTTCGTTAATACTGGTTCTAGTAACGGCGACAATTGTTTGGCTAGACTGTGTTGAGCTGATTTAATCACGGCCAGAATCGGGCCGAATGGAGTACCCTCTTTACGGACCTCTGGTAATCCATATATTCTAGGCCTTCTGAGCCAATGGGTCGAACTTGTTTGTAGAACTCCTCTGTTATCGGGTTGGATTTGTTAAGTTTTAGTAAAAAAGACTGTAGATCTCTTTCTGTTGCGCTAGTCCTGTCATATTCAGGTAATTTTCCTAGTTTGCAGAATTTTCTTTCATCATTAAGGACATGCAGCATTTTGTTTTCATAATCCGTTCGGTCAAAAATAACAACCTGGTTTACAAATCACAACATTTTTAATTTTAGGTAGGCTGGCTAAGGCCACACAATGTTCCCTAGTCAACGAAAAGATAACAAATTAAAAAAAATGGAGAGATAACAAATTAAAGATTGTGTTTGATGCACTGGTAAATTTCATAAACAATGATATCCAGAGTATCCAGTACTAATTATACTGTAATATATACAGATGGAAACTCTTTTTAATATGATTATTTGTGGTATGACCAACTGTGGTAAAACCTTTTATTTGTTAAATATATTGGAAGAACATTATAAGAAACATTTTGACTATATCATTTCAATCTGTCCTTCAATTCTCATGGGATAAAACTTATCAAGAGTAGAAGTATATAAATGACTCAGATTTGTTCTCCATAGAGTGTGATCAGGACAAAGTAGACAAAATACTATATATTGTACAGGAAATCTTTAAAGGTATCAGTAGTTTGATTATATTGGATAATTGTGCAAGTAGTCAGGATGTCAAAAAAAAATAGAACTAGTGAATTAGTCAAATTGGCTTTCTCAGCTAGGCATTATCAGTTGTCCACAATAGTAATCAGTCAGCAATTAACAAGTATATCGAAACCTTATAGGGATGATATAGCAAAAGTAATTACGTTTTATAACCCAGATGAGGACGATATGAATGTAATCTTTTGAAGGTATTTAGGTCATACCGCAAAAAATGAAAGAAAATCAATAATCAAAAAACTAAAGAATACCAAATACGCAACACTGGAGATCGATTTACGCCATCCGTTGGAATATAAAATATACACCGCAAAAATAAAATATGTGTTAATATATACAGAATGCCTAAACGCAAGAATACAAAACCTGAAACCATTGATGATGCAAAAAGCTAATGAGTTCTTAACTGATCTATTAATAAGTAGAGTTGCTAATACTTTAAGAGGTCTTGATGCTATTGGGTCTCCTGAGAATTATCCAAAGAATTGAAAAAGAATGAATTGTTAAAAAGAGATGTTCACTCATTAGTCGAAAAATTACCCCATATATCCCATTTTTGGGATTTTTATCAGGTGATATTACCACTGCTAAACACGTCTACGATCATAAAACCAACAAGATGAAACTATTAAAGCGGTTGAGACTGAAAACTAAAATATTATTGAAAATTACCATATGGTTTAACTTTATGGTATTTCCACTTTTAAGCAAAAAACAGCGAGCCGCTGACCTTCTGCGCCCTGGGTGTTTAACACAATAGATAACATACCAAATATCCCTGACAACTAGTCTTGCTAAAAATAAATTTTGTGTTGACATTGATCTATTCAACTCGTTAGGGATAATTGGTATGCATGATATGTTGATGTTTCGAAATCGTAAATACTTCCTCTGTCCACCGCGGAGTATATCCTTTCTCTCCTTTACAATTCTTACTCTATCGCCAACATTGAACTTAAAACGAACAGGAGCAAGACTTAAATCACCAAATAAATTTTCATAAACAATACCTCTGTAAGGGTCATCTTAATAGATGAATAGACTTTGTTATTGTAATCACGAACCATGTCATCTAATACGTCAATGTATTTCTGCATCTTTTCTTTCATTGTTCGGTTCCATCTTTCAATAACACTGACTTCTCCTCGTTATCGGTAGAGTAAATCTCAACTAAAGCTTGAATGTGTTTATTGTAAGATTCTTTCCCTTTGTCAACCCATAGCTTAACAGGCTTCCGGTGTGTGAACGCATTAGCGACTCCAATACCTGTCTTACTTTTCAATGGAATAATCCATCCAGGAACCACTTACTGTGATATTAATTGCTGTTTCATAAGAAGGAAAAATGGGGGTAATCGAAGAGAATTTTCAGCCACCATTCCTAATTGATTGAAAATGCCATATGGATTCCACTATATGGGATTTAAAAGTTTACCAAATATTGAATTATTCTGATTTAGGGTACTTTTGGAAGAATATTGTAATGATGACACTTAATATTCCGAAATTATTAATAACAGACTAATTAGTTAATGATGCAACAAAGTTGTAACATGAGAACACATAGGTCAGTTGTCACTTGAGTTCATGAGAGCTAGGATAATAAAATACCACAGATCATAACAAGTATTTTATTTTGAAATTTTTGGGTTCAAAAGTTGAGTAAACCCCCATTGAAAGAATTTTTCCTGAATTCAGAAGTCGATCAAAACCGGGTTAAAAAAAAGGCGAGTTAGGGCCTGAAAAATCGGGGAACAAATCAGTCGGTTCCCATCGCTAGTAAAATTTCATGTTCTTAATACGCACGCTCTCAAGCTATTATCTCAGAAAAACGTTCTGAGTCGCTGATGAAAACCGAACCCGCAACTTTCTGATTGCCAGGGCGATGCTCTAACCGTTGAGCCACACAGACTCAGATGGTGAGCGAAGGTTACATTTGTGAACTGGTTCATTTACATGATAGACATATGTAGTGCCAGTCTCCAAGTCTCGATATGTCGTCTATTATTTTAGTGTTAATCAATGATGTAATTTTGATAGCTTGGTAGTTATAATGCACTTAATACGAACCAGTTCATAAATTTAACTTAAGCTCAGCTTCGAATCAGTGTCTTAATACAAAATAAAAATAATAAAAAATAAAAAAAATAATCATTCAATCTTCCAGGAGTATTTAACAAAGTATACTATACAGAACATAAAATAAAAATTTTTGTGAATATAATTCCTCACGACTAAGCAGACTTGCACATAACTCAGACGCATAAAACTTAGGTTTAATGATCGTTTTAAAAAGGAATAGTTCTCGAGATTCTTTAAAGTTTCACTTAACATTCTATTTTACTGGTGAACAGCCAGTTTTGGATTAAGTTTCCATCTTGCCTCAAGAAGTTTTGATAGTAACGCTTCACTTTTTACAAAAATTATTTTTGTATGACAAAAAAAGAAACTATCAAGTAACCAGCCAGACATTTTCAACTAACCAACATATCCGGTTTGCGGCCGATTAGCAAACATCGCTGCCCGGGCCACTTCCAGCCACATTTTAACAAGAAACATCGAGCAAAGATCCGACCATGATGGTAACATCCTCCTCTTTATCCCGAAATCATGAACGCAGCTAATGTAGTTAATATTTATGAGTTTAGGTTTTGAACTATGTTTCATTTCTCCACAAGTGTAGCGACTGTAAATAGTTTGTTGTGACATTCTTCGTTAACGATTTATGCGGTCTGCACCGGAGAGTATTTACCTGAGATCTTCCTCGCAACAAAAAGGCGAAGGAACGGAATCAGTGCAAAAATACCAAATGCAAATACTTTCCCGCACATACCGAAAAGATCATGTTAATTAGGAATTTATTCTATCGTTTTTGGTTCCTTGCTGTGTTGATTTTAGCTCTCTTATTGTTCTACAAGGTGACAGTTTAGATTTACTTGCTTGTTTTTACCAATGACTTCGTGTTTTTCTGTACCTGTTCACCAACTTACCCTTAAAATTATCTTTGAAAACTAATCTTTGAAATTTAGTGGCAAGGATTTTGTTGTCGCTAATCTTTAGGATATTGACCTGAATCTGGTTTCTTTGTCTTGAAATTAACTTGGAAATTTTCCCAACAATAGTTGCTGGTTTGTACGGAAACTGATTCGACGGCTAGGTAGCCAATTAGCACTTGTCATTTGGCGTGCATACGGCTAAAGAGATCGGTCATAAAATAAGTTTCGTTGTGGCTTTGTTTCTTGCGGACTCACGAGTGCGTGATCAGTGAATGTCGAACAAAATCGTAAGAGGGAGTATGTTGGTGGTTATTGAGAAGTGACAATATAGCAGGGGGAGTTGTACGTATTTTGTAAGGATGTCTATTAACAGTTGGCCATCAAAGTCAACGTGAGTGTATCTGAAACAAGTAATAACGTTGATTGGTAATTGAAGTTGGTCATCCGGAGTAAAACAGTTTTGAGAAAGACTGTTGTGCTTGGTAACTGTTGATTTAACTTGGTTGCAGTCATCGTCAGAGTTAAAAGGAGAATTGTTACCCAAATTATGGACTTTTTGATGATGTAATTGTGGTAGCTTGGTAAATGTTCCTCATGCCCGCGATCACAAGCTATTCTCCAGAAAAACTTTCTGAAACAAATATACGTACCAGATACATAAATGTAACCTTCGTTCACCATCTGAGTCTGTGTAGCTCAATGGTTAGAGCATCTCACCGGCGATCAGAAGGTTACGGGTTCGATTCCCGTTAGTGACTCAGAAAGTTTCCTGAGAGAATAGCTTGAGAGCGTGCACATGAAGAATGGCCTTTTCCTTTCTCCTTTATCTTTCTGACACGAACAGCTAAAAGCTTACTCTTTCAGAACTCTATTTAAGAGACAAATACTTTGGTTTGCAATCCTTAGAAGGTAATACAAATAAAATGTATGTTTTTGAAGCAAATTCTCGAACGCCACAACTGTACACTCTTAGACTGAAACGGAAGCAGTTGCAAATATGCTCCTCTAAGGCCTCCCTCATGGTAGTCAAAGATGTGACCGTGCATGGGCCTTCTGCCAATAGAACTATGAAGGCTGTTGCTGAAAGGCAGACCATCACACTTGTGAGGAGGCCGACTTATCATCAGTTTATGTCACGTTGATAAAGCTGGCAAATGTATATCTTCAAAGCGTAGCTTTAGTGTTTGTAGTGGACTCCACAGTGACATGGCACTGCCGTAGCGCAACGTCAGTTAAAAAAAGTAATAAATACAAATAAAAAATAAAAAAAGTAATAAAGGTTGGTTTTTCATTACTGTAACAGCAAAGACACGGCAGAAATGAGCCGATATACAAGCCAATTGACTTAGCTGGTAATAAGATAATTGTAGGTTTAGACTTCCCCACAGTGCCACAGTGGCGCCTGCATCACCTGGAGGACTTAAAAATGCTGATGTATGATGTAAAAATGCATGGGTTACCAATCTTGAATGGTTGAACGTTAAAAAATTTCTTTGCCCAAACTGCAGGAAACGCGCTTTCCAGGCATTCAGACCATTAAAATCATTATTTCACAAATGCCACAAGTTAATTAGTGTTACTTTGAAATTGAAACAACCGCAAAGACAGTTAAATCTTCCCCTTCGATTTACCTCTTGTTGGAGCACTGACATTAAACAAGATGAACGCCAAATGCTGTAAACATACTGTAGCATACTTCTTTATTCTGGAAGTGACATAACAACTGCACAACGTCTGTACGTTCAGCCCTTGTGTTTTTGCTCTCTCACGTGACATGATGTCACGGTTACTACACCCCTCCTCCTTCGGTCTCAACTCTTTCCCTTTAAAATGTTGCCTACAGTTTTAACAAAATGTGAACTAACATCCAGTTACATATTAAAAGTTAAATGTCAAAGAATATCCGCAGTAGCTTGGTGGAACTCGATTCCGCACTGGTGACCGACAGCAATCTTAAATTTTCACTGTTCCGTTCAACTCACTGCCACAAGGGTTAGGCTGATTGAATTGATAGCTGTATTCCTCAGGTGGTCTTTTTAGTTCTGCTTCTTGGTTAGGTTCCTGGTTTTCTTCCTCCTCAAGTTCCTTTGGGTTTTCATTCGGCTCATTCATTCCGGTTGACTTTCGATTCAGAATTTGGTCTTGGTGTCTCCTTGTATATTTTCCACCTTCTAATATGACTGTATAGGAAACTGGACCTGATTTATCAATTATTCGTGCGGGGATCCATTTGCTTTCTCGTCCATAATTTCTGATGTAAACAGGATCTTGCGCCGAAAACTTCCTTTGTCGAGTATTAATGTCATGGTACTGTTTCTGTCTTTCTTGTTGAACTGTAACTGTTCTGCTAACATTTGGTCGAATTAGATCTAACCGAGACTTTAGCTTCCGGTTCATAAGTAACTCTGCCGGTTTTCGGCCCGTGGTAGTGTGTGGTGTTATCCTGCACTGGAATAAAAAACGATTAATTTTGGTTTCCAATGTACCTTTGCCATGTTTCTAAATGCCTTCCTTCACCATCTGTACTGCTCTTTCAGCCAGGCCATTTGATGCGGGATGACAGTGCCGTTGTAAAGTGCCTTATGCCATTGAGTTTGAGGAAAGTTTCAAATTCTTTGCTTGTGAAGTTTGAGCCGATGTCGCTCAATATCTCAGGTAGTCCGTGCGTTGAAATTGTCTGTCTTAGTCTCTCTACAGTCGCTGTACTTGTGGACGTTTGCATCACATGGACATCTATCCACTTTGAATATGCATCAACAATAATTAACAGCATTCTGCCATAAACCGGGCCAGCAAAGTCAAAGTGAAGTCTTGACCATGGCTTGTGAGGGTATTCCCAAGGATGCAGAGGGTCAGCAGGAGGCATTTTCTGATTTACCAGGCATTTTTCACATGTTTTTACCTAGGTTTCTAAGTCAACATCAATCTTGAACCACCACATTATTGATCTTGCAATGGCTTTCATGCGACAAACTCCTGGGTGTCCCACATGCACTTCATCCACCATACTTTGTCGGTGTTGTTGAGGTATCACGACTCTTTGTCCCCATAGTACACATCCATCTTCAACAGTCAATTCGTCTCGACGAGTATAATAGGGTTTTAAACTCTCCGGAAGTGTTTCTGAAGTATTTGGCCAGTTGCTTTCGATGTAACGCATTACCATAGACATTTCTGGGTCCCTCCGGGTTGAATCTTTGATTTTTGCTGATGTTACAGGAGTGCTGTCCAGACAGCCTAAAGAGAAGTCTATGTTTCCAACCCTGGGAATACGTGACACTGTTTCATTTGCTGGAATTCGACTCAAGCCGTCGGCATTGGTATGCTGGCTACCTGCTTTAAACTGGATCGTGTATTCGTAAGCTGATAAGGTGAGTGCCCATCGACGGATGCGTTCTGCCGCTGTAACTGGAATGCCTTTTTGTTCGTTAAACAGTCCTTGCAACGGTTTATGGTCAGTTATTATGGTGAACTTCCTCCCACACAGATATTGATGGAATTTGCCAAGACCAAAGATTATTCTAGTGCCTCTTTTTTCCAACTGTGAATAATTCTTCTCTGCCGGTGCTAACGTGCGTGACGCATATGCAATGGGTCTGTCCCAACCATCTTCCATGACATGTGACAAAACCGCGCCAACCCCGTAAGGTCAAGCGTCACATTGTAAGATGACTTCCTTCTTGCTGTCATAGTGCACAATCAATTTGGATGACTTAACCATTTCTTTGGATGTTTCAAAAGTTCGCCGTTGCTGTGGTCCCCACTTCCATGCTTCGTTTTTCCGTAACAGCTTCTAGAGGGGTTCAAGTTCACTTGCCAGGTTAGGAATAAATCTGTGATAATAGTTCAACATGCCCAAGTAAGTCCTCAGTTGTGATACATCATTGGGCACTGGTGCCTCTGTCACTGCTTTGACTTTCCCATCCACCGGTTTTACACCATCTTTGTTGATCTTCTGCCCCAGATACACCACTTCGGCCAAGAATACACATTTCTTGGGGTTCAAACGTAATCCAGCATCTGCTAACCTTCTAAGGACTTCTTCAAGGTTTTTACGGTGGGCCTCTTCATTCTCTCCAGATACCAATATACCATCCACCCTTACTAAGACATATGGTATTCCTTGCAATAAAGTCTCTATAACTCAATGATATATTCCTGGTGCGCTTGAAATGCCATAAGGGAGTAGGTTGTCCTGAACAATCCTTTGGGTGTGTTGATTGTTGTGTATTGGTTGGAATGTTCATCTAACTTTAACTGTTGATAGGCCTGACTCATGTCTGGCTTTGTGAACTGTTGACCCCCATTCAGACTAGCGAAGAGGTCTTCAGATTTGGGAATCGGATAATTGTCAAATTTCGATACTTTATTTACTGTCATTTTGTAATCGCCACATATTCTCACTATTCCATCTTCTTTCACAATTGGTGCGATTGGTGCTGCCCATTCATTGAATTGTACGGGTTCGATTGTTCCTTCATCGACTAGCTGTTGAATCTTATTTTCAATTTTTGCTTTCAAGAGGTAAGGAACTGGGCGGGCTTTGCAATAAATTAGTTTTGCATCTTTGTCGACGTGAATTCGAGCCTCTGTGCCTTGTAACGTCCCCAGACCGCTCTGAAATACTTTTGGATACCTTTGAACCAACTCTCTCACGATACTAGTCGCGTTCATCGAAAAGATTTCTTCCCAATTTAATTTAATTTCGCGCAACCAATTTCTCATTAGTAACGACCGTGTTCGGCCCTCCACGACAACAATTGGCAGTTCAAAATACTGTTTGTTATATTTTACCTGAACTTTCGATTCCCCTTTCACTTTGACTTTCTCCCCCGTATACGTCGTCAATATCATGTTTGTTGGCTGGAGGTTACCGCGAAGGTTAGCAATTCTCTTCCATGTTTCGTGTCCGATAACTGAGACAGCTGCTCCCGTGTCAACTTCCATCAAAAGCTTTTGGTTGTTGATTTCAACGTTGATCTTCAAAGGCTCTGCCTTTTCTTCTCCGAATTCATACATTCCATAATCCTGGTTTATACCACTTCCTTCTTGTTGTAAAAGATTGGCCGATTGATTCTGTTGGACATTCCTTTAATTGTCGTTGTCTTTCTCTTGATTTTGTACTCGATTTGATTTTCTAGGCGATGATCGATTTGACTCGCTTGTGCACTTCCGCGCTATGTGCCCTTTCTTCTTAGAACGGAAACACGATGCATCATCAAACTTACATTCGTCTGAACGGTGATTTCCGCCACATCTGAAGCATACTCTGCCTTTCCACTCTCCGGCAAGCTTATCTACCGTCAATTTATGGTCTTCTTCACTGGTTTGTTCATCTCTCAACGCTTGGCTGTCCCTTTCCGCCAACTGCATGGCAATCGCAATTTGATGCGTCTCGTTAATTGTTAATTTTGGTTCTGCCAAAAGTCGTCGTTGAATACGATCGTTGCGGATTCCACTCACGAGCCTGTCACGTGATCGTTCTTCCAATGTCTCTTTAAATTCGCAATACTGAGCAATCTCTCGTAATTTTGTCAAGAATTCTGCTACAGATTCATTCGGTTGTCTGTCTCGGGTATCAAACTTGTGCCTTTGAACAATCACACTAGGCGTCGGTTTCTGATGATTTTTTATTACTTTAACTAGTTCGTCGAATGTCTTCTCTGTCAGTGGATTAGGCGCTACTAGACTTCTGAGTAGTTTATAACTTTTGTTTCCCATTGCAGTCAATAATATGGCTCTTCTTGTGTCAGCATTCGTTATTCCATGAGCTTCGAAATAGAACTTTACTCTTTCCGCATAAAGCTCCCAGTCATCATTTTCCGGATTAAACTCGCCAATCTTCCCGTGTGTGGCCATCGTTAATTCTCAAATTGTAACAGAACTAGTTTTATCCTCGTCACAATTGTAGTATAATATACTTGGAAGTGACATAACTGCACAACGTCTCTGCGTTCCGCCCTTTTCCTTTTGCTCCCACGTGACATGACGTCACGGTTACTACACATGCAAGAACTATATTTCTGGGCAGATGTCGAAGATACTATTAAATAAACTTTATACTGCAGCTCACTTTTACGTTCTTGAAATATCAAGATAGACTCGCCATTATTAGACTTGAATCTTTCAGATTCCAGTGTCGGTATACCACGTGACTGGTCGAATTTTCAACTTTTGCCATTTTCAGAGATTTTGTATGTAAATCACGATAACAAACCAAGTTTATTTTTTGTCGGAATCTATAATACACTCATGTCACTTTTTTTCCCACATGCTGAACAGAAAATCAAGACACATAAGGGAAGACTGTAAGTGATATTGAGTAAAATTCTGAATGGTGCAAAGATAAGATTGCAGCAGTAGCGTAGCTACACCCGGGCCTACGCAGGCCTGTGCCCTGGTGAAACCTGCTTGTGCCTGGGTTAAATATTGCTGACAAATCTAACTCACAATTAGCAAAGTAGAGTATAGTCACTATAAAGATTGAATATAATTATTCTTTTTACCTAAAGTCCAAATATTAGTTTAATTTCCACATAAATGTTAATTATTTCGTAAAAATATCTCCTTGCAAGTTGAAGTAAAAAATAATGTGTCGGTGGGCGCTGACGAGTAAAATGTTTAAATGTAAATACGGCGGCATGGCAATTGTTGTTATTCGACTATTGTGATAATGATCCGAATAGAAAGAGAAGGACAGAAAGTGATAACACAGAGCCCGAGTAAAGCAAGCTTATGGGCGATATCGAGAAGCCAGAGGAAACACAATAGTAATAGCAGTTAGTACAGAAGTGTTATTGGGTTCAACTATTGCAAGATATATTGAGGGGCGCGCCCCATGCCCTTTACGAACAGCACAATAACTAAAAAACTACCAAAGTGACAAAGTTTTTCCCTTAAATTTTGACAGGACGAACCTCGACATGTAATCTCAATGAAGAATGAGGACAAAAGTTTCTTTGTACCAACCTCCCTGTTGGGTATCACATACCTTTTGAGTATTCAAAGATGCATTAAGTTTTTCGAGGCGGGAACTCCCCTGTTGACGAGCAAAATCGTCTGGTGTTAGCCAGAGTAAAATAATTGAAGTCTTTTGCCGCCAGAAAAGAGTTTAAATTGCTGTGAGACTACTATGAATTCATAAGAAGAGATTGATGTAAAATAAAGAGCAGCGAAGAAAGAAAGCTGGAGGTTATCATGAATCATTAAATTACCGGGGTTTTTTAAAAAGAACTAGACTACGTCAAGCCTTGAATGCAAAAAATGCTATTGTTAAATAGTAAACTCCTACTTTTGTACTGTGACTTTTCCATTCGTCAGTTCACACTGTTTGACATGCAAGTTTAATGACAAAATGGTTTAAGATCGGTAAAAACAGCATGGAGTAGTTTTGCTTTATCTTAAATGTTGGTTTACATAAATTAATTAGTCCAAACGCTTGTGGCGAATGTCCATATTGTTCCCGATAAATCGCAGTAATTCGTCATTCTCGATGACGCTGTCTAATACGAATTCCAGAATGAATTGATAATGCACAAGTACAACAAAAAAGCAAATAAAAGAAAGAAATCTCCTACCCCCCCAAAAAAAAACCCCAAAAAGAAAACCAAAAAAAACCAGCCCAAAAAGTAACCAGTATGCTTACTTTTCTCGGTGTAATCAGGCTCCTCCTCAGACCGTAATCGCTTCCTGGAGTCCTGACCTGTAGAGGAAAGAAAGTCATCATTAAAAAATCTGTAATCCATGTGTATCTACATGCGGTAAATCACTCCGGCTCAGGCTAGTGAGCGAATTAACCTCCAAACGGCACGTGTTCAAAAACACGGATCAATCCAGTGCTTTTGTGTTCGGAAACTTGTTTGTTCCCGTTTGGTGTTTATAATTTAGAAGCAGTCAGCTCAGAACACTGATTTACGGAAATTGCATTGTGATATCGACAGCAATTTTATTTACTTAAGACAAGATTGCAAGTCTACTGTTATAACTTAAGAAATGCAAATTTCTGGAAACTCGAATTACAATATCAAAAGTATTTTACGTTGAACAAAAGCTGTGTTTGGTTTGTTTTTTGTTTTTTTCTTGGGAGGGGGGATGTTATTCGTCTGTTGATCAGAATATTAAAAGTATTTTAAGGATGATAGAAGAATGTTCGTCAAGCTCATAGTTCAGAAAAATTATTTCCGAGCTCCAGATGGGAATCGAACCTGCAACCGTTAGATGACCGGTGAGATGCGATAGATGGCGAGCTGAGGTGCAAGTTTGACATATGTGCTCTCCAAGCTTTCACATGTCACACATACTCTTGAGTAACGTTATCATGTCGAACTTGCACCTTAAATCTCGATCCGAGTCTCGGCAGCTCAACGTTTAAAGTATCTCACCGGTCATAAGAGTAAGTTTGGGAGTTTGGTCCCTGTCTAGGACTCAGAATTTTTTTTGATGAATCACCATGACGAACAATCGACTATAGTTTGTTATATCTCCAACCTCTCACATGTCTAACATAAGTCTAAAAAGTATTTTACGAGCAACAAATTAAGAAATGTAGTGGAAAATAACAATTCTACTTCGGGCCATTTTAATATATGTTACATACAAGGAGTTACTGGTTTGAACTAATGAACTACTATCTCCAGTTCAGTTAGAACTTATCAATACTAAAGGATGGCTTGATTTGGTTCGCTATGCAGTGTCCAGTCAGCCTTTGTAAATAATGATAATGGTTGCTTTAAACATATTATCTGTTTGGCTTGTTAGCCCTTTTTACCGTCACGGTGTGTCCAGGTTGGTCTCAGACAAATCCGAAGGTGGTTAGATGTTGTAATAGTACATATGTCTACCATCATTGCGAATCAGTACATAAATGTAACCTTCGCTCACCATCTGAATCTATGTAGCTCAATGGTTAGAGCATCTCAGCGGCGATCAGAAGCTTATGGGTTCAGTTCCCGTCAGGGACTAAATTAAAACTACAGCAAAGACAGTCAAATCTTCCCCGACATTTTGCTTCGAGTTGAAGACTACGAACACGCTGGAATCATAGATCTAGTTGATGTGGAAACCGTCATTAATTAAGCGTTATGGCTCCCTTTTACATTCTTGAAATATCAAGTTGGAAAAATACTATATTATCAGACTTGAACCTTTCAGGTGCCTGACCGGTATATCGTGTGACTTGTTCAATTTTCAACTTTTGCCATTTTATTGCATAATATTCTCAATGTTTTGAAAGTGACTAAATTTAACGTCAAAACCAAGACTTAGGTTAGTGAGAACATAACCCTAAACCTATCCTGAAGTAATTTTTTCTTTAATTTACTTGCCTAATTCTAATACCAGTGTTAGCAGCTACCTTAAAATCTCATCCTAGCGTATATTATTTAGTATCTGTCGCGACATTGCGTACACTGTTGCAACTTTGTGTACTTGCATAATGGCAAGGTGACCTGATATTGCGCAATACGCCAATTTTATAATTTATCAGGTCGTCAAAGAGTCATTAATTATTCCTACTTGGTTGCATCACCTATCATCGGTTATCTTTACGGGTCGGTATCCTACCTAATTACGCATTCTCAATGTCTTACAAGGGGTGCGTTTTGTTAACGGTCACGAGCTACAGTAATCCCACAGCCACTCTCCAAAAAATTGAAAACATTCAGTAAAAGACAATATGAAGAAAAACAGGAAAAAGTAAGTTATTTAAGAAACATAGTTGGCCCTCACAGGGAAAACTTTTCTTTTAGTTTTAACTGCACGGACCTTGGCTTCCTCTTAGGTAAATAAAATAACTTTTGGGTTTTCAATAGTGCATTAAGCAAAATAGTTGTGACACCACTTCAATGAAAATTGATTAAGTTTATCAACACGTATCAGGAAAGTTAATTAGACAGATAAAACGGAGGAAAATAGAAAACTGGAGGTTATCATGATACATTTATATTATTTGTATTTTACCAAAAAAGCTAGACTACATCCAGCGTCGCACAATCCTATTGTTACAAGTCAAGAATTATTTTCATATGGCAATAATAAAAAAGGAAAAAAGAAATCCTACTGGTCAAGTAGTGGTCGTGTAACATCAAATAAATTCAGTGGATCTCTCCATAAAGAGAAACGTAACAATTTTACCCTCAGAGGTCAGCAGACAACACGTATTTGTTCACATGAATGCACATATCACTAAATCATAATTTAAAACGCACGGGAAAACGGAATTTTAAGCTATTTATAGTGCTGGGCCCAGGGGCGTAGTTATCCAATTTTAATTGGACGGAATGACCAGCTCAATTTTCCAGAATCTTGTATCCGTTAAAAATTGCCCGAATTTAGTTCGACCGTCATTCAGGCCATGTATGGTGTACCCTCGCTTTCATATCCCAAGCACTTTATTACTTGTTAGGAGTTTAATGTTTTGTCACGTTTAATATAAACCAGTGACCAAAATGTCTTTGATGTACTTTACCAAATCAAATTTTTCTCCGAATTGCTATTTATTTTAAAGCGAATGACTATCAATTTTTGCCTGAATTTTTCGTTTTCTGAAAACCTTTGTGGAGTCTCTCATTACCGACACTCGTCTTTTTCTTTCTTTTGTTAAACTGAAGTATAATATAAGGTTTAGTTACTGTTGGGAAGGCTTTTTAAACTGTGTTGATGGGGTACAGGAAAGCCTTTAACAGTTCGCCGTTGCTGTGGTCCCCACTTCCATGCTTCGTTTTTCCGTAACAGCTTCTAGAGGGGTTCAAGTTCACTTGCCAGGTTAGGAATAAATCTGTGATAATAGTTCAACATGCCCAAGTAAGTCCTCAGTTGTGATACATCATTGGGCACTGGTGCCTCTGTCACTGCTTTGACTTTCTCATCCACCGGTTTTACAAAATCTTTGATGATCTTCTGCCCCAGATACACCACTTCGGCCAAGAATACACATTTGTTGGGGTTCAAACGTAATCCAGTTTCTGCTAACCTCCAAAGGACTTCTTCAAGGTTTTTACGGTGGGCCTCTTCATTCTCTCCAGATACCAATATACCATCCACCCTTACTAAGACATATGGTATTCCTTGCAATAAAGTCTCTATAACTCAATGATATATTCCTGGTGCGCTTGAAATGCCATAAGGGAGTAGGTTGTCCTGAACAATCCTTTGGGTGTGTTGATTGTTGTGTATTGGTTGGAATGTTCATCTAACTTTAACTGTTGATAGGCCTGACTCATGTCTGGCTTTGTGAACTGTTGACCCCCATTCAGACTAGCGAAGAGGTCTTCAGATTTGGGAATCGGATAATTGTCAAATTTCGATACTTTATTTACTGTCATTTTGTAATCGCCACATATTCTCACTATTCCATCTTCTTTCACAATTGGTGCTATTGGTGCTGCCCATTCATTGAATTGTACGGGTTCGATTGTTCCTTCATCGACTAGCTGTTGAATCTTATTTTCAATTTTTGCTTTCAAGAGGTAAGGAACTGGGCGGGCTTTGCAATAAATTAGTTTTGCATCTTTGTCGACGTGAATTCGAGCCTCTGTGCCTTGTAACGTCCCCAGACCGCTCTGAAATACTTTTGGATACCTTTGAACCAACTCTCTCACGATACTAGTCGCGTTCATCGAAAAGATTTCTTCCCAATTTAATTTAATTTCGCGCAACCAATTTCTCATTAGTAACGACCGTGTTCGGCCCTCCACGACAACAATTGGCAGTTCAAAATACTGTTTGTTATATTTTACCTGAACTTTCGATTCCCCTTTCACTTTGACTTTCTCCCCCGTATACGTCGTCAATATCATGTTTGTTGGCTGGAGGTTACCGCGAAGGTTAGCAATTCTCTTCCATGTTTCGTGTCCGATAACTGAGACAGCTGCTCCCGTGTCAACTTCCATCAAAAGCTTTTGGTTGTTGATTTCAACGTTGATCTTCAAAGGCTCTGCCTTTTCTTCTCCGAATTCATACATTCCATAATCCTGGTTTATACCACTTCCTTCTTGTTGTAAAAGATTGGCCGATTGATTCTGTTGGACATTCCTTTAATTGTCGTTGTCTTTCTCTTGATTTTGTACTCGATTTGATTTTCTAGGCGATGATCGATTTGACTCGCTTGTGCACTTCCGCGCTATGTGCCCTTTCTTCTTACAACGGAAACACGATGCATCAACAAACTTACATTCGTCTGAACGGTGATTTCCGCCACATCTGAAGCATACTCTGCCTTTCCACTCTCCGGCAAGCTTATCTACCGTCAATTTATGGTCTTCTTCACTGGTTTGTTTATCTCTCAACGCTTGGCTGTCCCTTTCCGCCAACTGCATGGCAATCGCAATTTGATGCGTCTCGTTAATTGTTAATTTTGGTTCTGCCAAAAGTCGTCGTTGAATACGATCGTTGCGGTTTTCACTCACGAGCCTGTCACGTGATCGTTCTTCCAATGTCTCTTTAAATTCGCAATACTGAGCAATCTCTCGTAATTTTGTCAAGAATTCTGCTACAGATTCATTCGGTTGTCTGTCTCGGGTATCAAACTTGTGCCTTTGAACAATCACACTAGGCGTCGGTTTCTGATGATTTTTTATTACTTTAACAGTTCGTCGAATGTCTTCTCTGTCAGTGGATTAGGCGCTACTAGACTTCTGAGTAGTTTATAGCTTTTGTTTCCCATTGCAGTCAATAATATGGCTCTTCTTTTGTCAGCATTCGTTATTCCATGAGCTTCGAAATAGAACTTTACTCTTTCCGCATAAAGCTCCCAGTCATCATTTTCCGGATTAAACTCGCCAATCTTCCCGTGTGTGGCCATCGTTAATTCTCAAATTGTAACAGAACTAGTTTTATCCTCGTCACAATTGTAGTATAATATACTTGGAAGTGACATAACTGCACAACGTCTCTGCGTTCCGCCCTTTTCCTTTTGCTCCCACGTGACATGACGTCACGGTTACTACACATGCAAGAACTATATTTCTGGGCAGATGTCGAAGATACTATTAAATAAACTTTATACTGCAGCTCACTTTTACGTTCTTGAAATATCAAGATAGACTCGCCATTATTAGACTTGAATCTTTCAGATTCCAGTGTCGGTATACCACGTGACTGGTCGAATTTTCAACTTTTGCCATTTTCAGAGATTTTGTATGTAAATCACGATAACAAACCAAGTTTATTTTTTGTCGGAATCTATAATACACTCATGTCACTTTTTTTCCCACATGCTGAACAGAAAATCAAGACACATAAGGGAAGACTGTAAGTGATATTGAGTAAAATTCTGAATGGTGCAAAGATAAGATTGCAGCAGTAGCGTAGCTACACCCGGGCCTACGCAGGCCTGTGCCCTGGTGAAACCTGCTTGTGCCTGGGTTAAATATTGCTGACAAATCTAACTCACAATTAGCAAAGTAGAGTATAGTCACTATAAAGATTGAATATAATTATTCTGTTTACCTAAAGTCCAAATATTAGTTTAATTTCCACATAAATGTTAATTATTTCGTAAAAATATCTCCTTGCAAGTTGAAGTAAAAAACAATGTGTCGGTGGGCGTTGATGAGTAAAATGTTTAAATGTAAATACGGCGGCAAGGCAATTGTTGTTATTCGACTGTTGTGATAATGATCCGAATAGAAAGAGAAGGACAGAAAGTGATAACACAGAGCCCGAGTAAAGCAAGCCTATGGGCGATATCGAGAAGCCAGAGGAAACACAGTAGTAATAGCAGTTAGTACAGAAATGTTATTGGGTTCAACTATTTGCAAGATATCTTGAGGGGCATGCCCCATGCCCTTTACAAGCAGCACAATAACTAAAAAACTACCAAAGTGACAAAGTTTTCCCCTTAAATTTTGACAGGACGAACCTCGACCTGTGATCTCAGTGAAGAATGAGGACAAACGTTTCTTTGTACCAACCTCCCTGTTGGGTATCACATACCTTTTGGGTATTCAAAGATGCATTAAGTTTTTCGAGGCAGGAACTCCCCTGTTGACGAGCAAAATCGTCTGGTGTTAGCCAGAGTAAAATAATTGAAGTCTTTTGCCGCCAGAAAAGAGTTTAAATTGCTGTGAGACTACTATGAATTCATAAGAAGAGATTGATGTAAAATAAAGAGCAGCGAAGAAAGAAAGCTGGAGGTTATCATGAATCATTAAATTACCGGGTTTTTTCCAAAAGAACTAGACTACGTCAAGGCTTGAATGCAAAAAATGCTATTGTTAAATAGTAAACTCCTACTTTTGTACTGTGACTTTTCCATTCGTCAGTTCACACTGTTTGACATGCAAGTTTAATGACAAAATGGTTTAAGATCGGTAGAAACAGCATGGAGTAGTTTTGCTTTATCTTAAATGTTGGTTTACATAAATTAATTAGTCCAAACGCTTGTGGCGAATGTCCATATTGTTCCCGATAAATCGCAGAAATTCGTCATTCTCGATGACGCTGTCTAATACGAATTCCAGAATGAATTGATAATGCACAAGTACAACAAAAAAGCAAATAAAAGAAAGAAATCTCCTCCCCCCCTCCTAAAAAAAAAGAAAAAAAAAAAAAAGCCAGCCCAAAAAGTAACCAGTATGCTTACTTTTCTCGGTGTAATCAGGCTCCTCCTCAGACCGTAATCGCTTCCTGGAGTCCTGACCTGTAGAGGAAAGAAAGTCATCATTAAAAAATCTTTAATCCATGTGTATCTACATGCGGTAAATCACTCCGGCTCAGGCTAGTGAGCGAATTAACCTCCAAACGGCACGTGTTCAAAAACACGGATCAATCCAGTGCTTTTGTGTTCGAAAACTTGTTTATTCCCGTTTGGTGTTTATAATTTTGAAGCAGTCAGCTCAGAACACTGATTTACGGAAATTGCATTGTGATTTCGACAGCAATTTTATTAACTTAAGACAAGATTGCAAGTCTACTGTTATAACTTAAGAAATGCAAATTTCTGGAAACTCGAATTACAATATCAAAAGTATTTTACGTTGATCAAAAGCTGTGTTTGGTTTGTTTTTTGTTTTTTTCTTGGGAGGGGGGATGTTATTCGTCTGTTGATCAGAATATTAAAAGTATTTTAAGGATGATAGAAGAATGTTCGTCAAGCTCATAGTTCAGAAAAATTATTTCCGAGCTCCAGATGGGAATCGAACCTGCAACCGTTAGATGACCGGTGAGATGCGACAGATGGCGAGCTGAGGTGCAAGTTTGACATATGTGCTCTCCAAGCTTTCACATGTCACACATACTCTTGAGTAACGTTATCATGTCGAACTTGCACCTTAAATCTCGATCCGAGTCTCGGCAGCTCAACGTTTAAAGTATCTCACCGGTCATAAGAGTAAGTTTGGGAGTTTGGTCCCTGTCTAGGACTCAGAATTTTTTTTGATGAATCACCATGACGAACAATCGACTATAGTTTGTTATATCTCCAACCTCTCACATGTCTAACATAAGTCTAAAAAGTATTTTACGAGCAACAAATTAAGAAATGTAGTGGAAAATAACAATTCTACTTCGGGCCATTTTAATATATGTTACATACAAGGAGTTACTGGTTTGAACTAATGAACTACTATCTCCAGTTCAGTTAGAACTTATCAATACTAAAGGATGGCTTGATTTGGTTCGCTATGCAGTGTCCAGTCAGCCTTTGTAAATAATGATAATGGTTGCTTTAAACATATTATCTGTTTGGCTTGTTAGCCCTTTTTACCGTCACGGTGTGTCCAGGTTGGTCTCAGACAAATCCGAAGGTGGTTAGATGTTGTAATAGTACATATGTCTACCATCATTGCGAATCAGTACATAAATGTAACCTTCGCTCACCATCTGAATCTATGTAGCTCAATGGTTAGAGCATCTCAGCGGCGATCAGAAGCTTATGGGTTCAGTTCCCGTCAGGGACTAAATTAAAACTACAGCAAAGACAGTCAAATCTTCCCCGACATTTTGCTTCGAGTTGAAGACTACGAACACGCTGGAATCATAGATCTAGTTGATGTGGAAACCGTCATTAATTAAGCGTTATGGCTCCCTTTTACATTCTTGAAATATCAAGTTGGAAAAATACTATATTATCAGACTTGAACCTTTCAGGTGCCTGACCGGTATATCGTGTGACTTGTTCAATTTTCAACTTTTGCCATTTTATTGCATAATATTCTCAATGTTTTGAAAGTGACTAAATTTAACGTCAAAACCAAGACTTAGGTTAGTGAGAACATAACCCTAAACCTATCCTGAAGTAATTTTTTCTTTAATTTACTTGCCTAATTCTAATACCAGTGTTAGCAGCTACCTTAAAATCTCATCCTAGCGTATATTATTTAGTATCTGTCGCGACATTGCGTACACTGTTGCAACTTTGTGTACTTGCATAATGGCAAGGTGACCTGATATTGCGCAATACGCCAATTTTATAATTTATCAGGTCGTCAAAGAGTCATTAATTATTCCTACTTGGTTGCATCACCTATCATCGGTTATCTTTACGGGTCGGTATCCTACCTAATTACGCATTCTCAATGTCTTACAAGGGGTGCGTTTTGTTAACGGTCACGAGCTACAGTAATCCCACAGCCACTCTCCAAAAAATTGAAAACATTCAGTAAAAGACAATATGAAGAAAAACAGGAAAAAGTAAGTTATTTAAGAAACATAGTTGGCCCTCACAGGGAAAACTTTTCTTTTAGTTTTAACTGCACGGACCTTGGCTTCCTCTTAGGTAAATAAAATAACTTTTGGGTTTTCAATAGTGCATTAAGCAAAATAGTTGTGACACCACTTCAATGAAAATTGATTAAGTTTATCAACACGTATCAGGAAAGTTAATTAGACAGATAAAACGGAGGAAAATAGAAAACTGGAGGTTATCATGATACATTTATATTATTTGTATTTTACCAAAAAAGCTAGACTACATCCAGCGTCGCACAATCCTATTGTTACAAGTCAAGAATTATTTTCATATGGCAATAATAAAAAAGGAAAAAAGAAATCCTACTGGTCAAGTAGTGGTCGTGTAACATCAAATAAATTCAGTGGATCTCTCCATAAAGAGAAACGTAACAATTTTACCCTCAGAGGTCAGCAGACAACACGTATTTGTTCACGTGAATGCACAAATCACTAAATCATAATTTAAAACGCACGGGAAAACGGAATTTTAAGCTATTTATAGTGCTGGGCCCAGTTGCATAGTTATCCCATTTTAATTGGACGGAGTGACCAGCTCAATTTTCCTGAATATTGTATCCGTTAAAAATTGCCCGAATTTAGTTCGACCGTCATTCAGGCCATGTATGGTGTACCCTCGCTTTCATATCCCAAGCACTTTATTACTTGTTAGGAGTTTAATGTTTTGTCACATTTAATATAAACCAGTCACCAAAATGTCTTTGTTGTATTTTACCAAATCAAATTTTTCTCCGAATTGCTATTTATTTTAAAGCGAATAACTATCAATTTTTGCCTGAATTTTTCGTTTTCTGAAAAACTTTGTGGAGTATCTCATTACCGACACTCGTCTTTTTCTTTCTTTTGTTAAACTGAAGTATAATATAAGGTTTAGTTACTGTTGGGAAGGCTTTTTAAACTGTGTTGATGGGGTACAGGAAAGCCTTTAACAGTGAACGAGATTTTTGTTGACTTTAGCCCTGGAAAACATTTAGTGTTAAAGAGTCGCTCAGTTTTCCAAGTCTATCTCCTTGGTTAAAGTCCTTGGATAACACTGAAACCTTTGGTTGCATAAAATTCAATGTCTTCCACGGCGCAAGTGCATAACAAAACCTACAAAGCGCAAGAGCAATACAACAGGAAAAAGGCAAAATTCAACTTTATCATTTCGACTTTTGTATTCAACAGTATGCAATGTTTCACAAGTACGTCCGAAGGAAAAATGGTCTGTTTTTAAAAATGATCTCTGAAGGAACGTTGACTATTTTTCGATTCTTCACTTAGATTGGCTTAAATTCATATAAATTAATCCGAGTGTTACTGATGGATTATTGCATCGGTTCACGATAAATTGCTCTTGTCCAATATAACATATGTTTTCCTCATGCAAAAGAGCAATTGGGTCCTTGGCGTAGTGTGAGGATGCAAGATCAGGCCAAAAGATGTAATTATCATCCGCATGATGTTCATGCAACAATGGTATTAAGTGCGCATAATGCATTCCTGTCGGCAAACTTCCCCGTTGATGTTGCTTGTACTTGGAACAAAGAATAGTTCACTGTGTCCCTCTTGACTGATTGCCAACCACACTAGAAGTTTCGGCTCAATCTTTTTTTTCTCGTAATATCTCATGTTTAAAGGCGTTTTCTCCTTAGTTTTTGAATAGAATCTGTCATTTCCATGTATTTGACAATAGCCAAATGAGAAATATGACTCATCATCCACGACAACTTTCACACATGACAAAAGCTTCAGGAAAGTCCTTGACAATTTTCTGCAGCACCTTTTCTGCTTTTTTTCTTTCTCCTCAGACCATTGCGGTGCCTGTCATCTCTTGTAATTTTTTACATCCTTTCTTCAGCACTTTCTGAACATAGAATTTGTCAACTCAAAATCTCAGAGGCAGTTTTGATTGGGTCACTCCTTTTCTGTTGCAGCCTTCACCAACTTCTTCCTCCTCTGAGGTGTCAACTATAAAGCTTTTCGTCCACTTCCAACCTTTCTTCCTATTGTATTCCTTTCTTGGAAGCTTTTAGGAATTCTATATCAACTGCTTCGAGCTATTCCTTGCTTGGTAAAATGATTTACAGTATAAGCAACACCCCTATTGCTATGGATTTTGTAAAAGCTTAAAACAAGATCTCTCCTCTGCTGAAACCTAAACCCATCCATCGTTCATGTAAGGATCAACCCAGAACTTATTCCAAGCAGGTGGCCATCAGGAACAGAAATGTAATGAGTAAAACTATTTCTTTTTTCAATTTAAGACTATTACACACATTGATTAATTTCTTTATATTTGATAACATTTTCCTCTTCGCATATTATACATTTAGAAGTTGAATTCAGGTAAACAATGTTTTCCGAGGGTCACTAGTTTTAGGTCGACACTATGCATAACACTTTGACATTTCGAAATATTTTCGAACATTCAACTAATTTTTTTTAATTGATTTATTGTTATGAGATGAAAAATAAGTATTTAATTTGAACAGATAAAATATTTCAAACGAGTTTACGAAAACAGAACTATACCGGCTAAGATATGATCATCAGTCGTCACATTAAATACGTCTTATCAAAAAGTACTCGCGTCTTCATCGACTAGTTGACGAAGCTAACACATTTTATTCTTGCATTTTGTTTCTAATAACCTTAATTTTAGTTCTCATAACGGTAAAGGTCAGACAAAAGTACACCGCATGTCCAAATTAAAAGCAAAATTTACTAGTGTTTGAATTAAGGATGTTATTGCTATGGTGACAAGCTTGTTCGCAACTCTGCAGTTGGCCTTTACAAAACAAATTGGCCACGATCCATTGCCCATCAATAAGTAAACCTCAGGACTTCTTTGAGATTTAGATTGCTAGGTTCAAACTTGCTTTATCGGTGGCTACTTTGTTTGATTTTGTGGTTCTTTCTTTTCACTTCCCTACGACATTGTTATTTCAAGTCATCTCCTCTATCGGTTGTTAGAAACCATATCAAGTGGTTGTAACTCGTGGGAGTCATGAGAGATTAAAGTTATTCGGAGATGTTTGCTCCAAAATGCATTTTAAAACGAGCCTGCCCAAGGCTGTAAATTTCTTCTTCCCTTTCTTATAATTTCTGTAATAACTATTTGCTTCCAGTGAATTTTAACTGGCTTGACATATGGTATAAACAAACAAAAACTATGAACCTACTAGATCAGCACAACATCTTTTCAACCTTACTTTATGCATATTTAACCAGTATTCCAACAACGAGTTTCTGCGATCGAGTTTCTTCTAATTTTATAACAATATGAAATATAATTCAACGTCATAAAAGGGCCAAGTCGCTTTTAGATTTTGAACTAATAGATGCCTTTAGAGAACTTTGCAAGTCTTCATGCCACTCTGGAAAATTATTTTGCAACCCGCGCTACTCGATTAATTTATCTTCCCTTACTTTGATCGGCTGAAGACTAGGTTAGTAATCAGGTGAGTGATGGATAATGCCGGGGAGAAAAGTTAAGTAAGGTAAGGGTTTCAATTACTGAGCATAACAGATCACTTGCATAAGATGACTCTCTAGTATCACTGGTTTGACTCGTGTCAAACGTATCACTTGTAGTAAACGCATCCCTCGTTTTACATCTATAATGTATATAATAATCACATGTATCAAAGGTATCATTGATATTATTGGTATCATTAATATTCAGTTAGCATAACTTGTATCGCCAATAAGAAACCAATTGGATTGTATGCTGTGTCACGTATATCACATATACCTAAGCATTGCTTATTCAGTGTGACCGATCAGCGACCTAGAGCTATAAATTTTTCGCGAGGGAGACATTTTGCAATTGCTTCGAAAATTTTATCGCAAAATGAATTTTAGAAATTTTAGCCAAGCTAGTCAGGTTGACATTTCAGCCCAAGTTGAATTCTTTTCACTTAACCAGTCCCTTGATAAATACCACAGTGCATCATTTTCCACCTTATAAGCCGAAATCAGCGCTTTGAATTATTTGAAATTCCTTTCATAGCTTTTCACTTTAGTATATTTTCAGCAGAATTTAGGAGAATAAAATTAACCCAGTTCACGGTACCATTTCAACATTCAGACATGTCGACGTTCGTTAACCACATATCTTAGAAAAACGATTTGTCACCCCAAACGTGGGTTGAATTGGTAAACTTACAACAGATGAGACACTTTAATTATTGAGCTACCGAGACTAAGATGGTGAACTAGGTCCAAGTTCGACATATGTGTTACCTATGCAACAGCCACGAAATGTTAATAATTCTGTTAAGAACGGCTGATCTGGTTCGTGATATTGATATGTCTCTTTCGTACTTGAAAGCTGAACATACCTGTGATGTGATACTGTGTATTAGAAAATTTCATCTTACTAAGTGTAAATGTTTGTAAGCTTGGGAAGAGACATATCAATATCACGAACCAGGTCTCTAATTAACATCACGGTTGCCGTCTGAGACCCTATAGTCTAGTGGTAAAACAACCGTACCGGCAATCGGGAGACACGGGTTCGATTCCCGTTGGGGAGCTCAGAAATTTTCTGAGATAAAAGCTTGAGAACAAACTTTTCATCATATATATATATATATATATATATATATATATATATATATTATACATATTATATATTATACATATTATATGCATTAAAGATTTTCAAATATTCTTCCAAAATCATTAAGAATTCATGAGGAAAATACAAAACAAAATGATATCCACGTCGTGTCTTTATATGTGATAAAGACAGAGGACATTCTATATGTGTAAGAAGAAGTTAATTTTTTTTTGGATTAAGAACGTAAATTTCCAAACTTTCTTTAAGAATTAGCTATTAGGAGGTTCATCTTAGAAGACATATAAAAAACTCGCAGTACGCGCTTAATAGGATCTAAAACAATCGGCCATCGCCTCATGTTTTAAATTTCGATAAAGCACTCCTGCTTGGTTTTTAAATATTACTTATATCTATGATGTCAATATAAATACATACACACATACATACACACACACACACAAATATATATATATATATATGTATATATATATATATATATTATAAATAAAAGCGAAAACGTTTGTGCGAAAAGAGTGGTTAATAAATCTTGTTCTCTACATTGTCGTTTTATACGACTTATCCATATACACTTATACTTGTGTTTTACAACCTAAACACTTTTTATTTTAATATATACATATATATACAATGGAATACAGCAACACATTTTCTATATTGACTTTATCTAGAGTGCTCAATATCTTATAAGATAGAGCAGATAAATAAATAAATAAATAAGCTTAATACTCTTAGTTGTAACTCAGAGTTTCACGTCTCTTCACATGATCATCAGACAATCATTCGAAGATCGTCCGAAGAGACGTGAAACTCTGAGTAACAACTAAGAGTATTAAGCTTATTTATTTATTTATACATAAAATTTCTACAGACGTACATATATATATGTATATATATGTAGACGTACATATATATAAGAATGACCAGCATATCGCAAATAGATCTTCAAAAATTTTGCTGAATTTAAAATACAAAATATACTATGAAAACTATAACTAACTAAATTAAATTAAGAAAAAACTACTAAAAACTAATCCTAGAACTAAATCTATGAATTACACTTATAAATAATCTAATTAAAAAATGTCCGCATTCCTTATATTAACCCTAAAATCATCTAAAAAATCAGGATTATTGTGGAAAGAGGTTCTAGACCAACGAACGCATGTATGTACTAATCTCAAAATCTCGAAAGATATGCGTGTTCTCAGCCAAGTTATGGCTCTGGCATAGGTCTCACCATTCTTCCGTGAGAGTTTGTCCGCTAAATTGCTCAGTAACAGTTTACATTCGTTCCCCATTCCTCCGTTCGTACCAAACACCAAGGGAGTAAACGATCCCATCTCTACGTCAATGACTCTTTGTTGGTATTTCCTCTTCTCCTTCTCATTTTCCATGAAGATTGCTTCTGTGGATTTCTTCTGATTACTCGCTGAATTAACATGCGTAACTCGTACATCAAAAAATTCTGTTTTCCCTCGAGACCAGAAGCTCCCTGCTTTAATGTCCAGTCTAGCTTCCGGGCTTGTGACTGTCGATCTTAGATCGAAAATTTCATTGTTGATGGGTAGAAGATGGGGTTCTACCTCAACATTCTTGCAAACTTTACTGAGCAGGGACGTGAGGAGGTTCCGGATACCATCATGCCTTTGCGAAACAAATCCCCCCTTCTTACACGAAAGGGCGTGGCTGACAGAGAATCGATCTCCACACGAGCAGTGGCTTGGTAAATCCGCTAGTTGCAGATTGTAACGGAGGCGTAATGAGTCCCTGAATTGTTGCTTGTTCAATGTCAGGCCCTGCTCTTCATTGGGTACAGCGTTGAGCCACGAGCTTGCGCCCTTGTCTCTGGCCTGCATCGTTGTTCTTAACAGGTCTGGTGGGAGAGATGCGTCAATGGCCTCTCTTCTCGAATTCACTGCCGCTGTCTTAAGTGACTGCTATTGTTTTTTAGGTCTTCTACACCTTGTTCACCAGCTGGCATGAGGTTACTCTGCGTACGTATTGCTGACGCATGCGATGCTGTTATCAACTTTGAGGCGGCATACTGCTGTGGGGCTTCAACTTTCAGATCTAATATACCCAGACCCCCTTGTGCTGGTGGTAGGGTGAATAGGTCTCCCAACTCATTAGGGAGCGGTTCCTTCAAACCAAAGAGGGCTGGGAGGAAGCTATCGTTGATCACCTCATCAATTGGTTCAACATAATCCTCAAAATTGTCAATGGTACGCATGAAATAAGCAAATTTGGATTTGAAGCCCTTTGTAAATACAATATAGGCCGCTTGGGGTTGACTCTTTGCAATTTCAGTCAGCAACTCGATGTTTTCCCTCCACCCGTGGACTTTTCCACTACAATATTGGTCTTTATATTCCTGGGATCCAATAACCGCTCCTAGGTGCCTCTGACCTTCCGTTGTTTTTCTGACCTCCTCTCCTAAAACCATGTTGGCCTCGTCTACTAAATCTTGTGACTTTACTATCAACCAACTTTTAGAGACGTTGACTATATAACCAAATTTCTTTCCTTCTTGACTTAAAAACTTATACCAATTGTATAACTGCTCAATTGTACCGCCTCCCGCCGAATCATCAGCCAGCCATACTTGCTTAACCTCAGGTATACGTGCTCTTAGGCTCTGGATCATGATGAATGTATTGATTGCGTACCATGGCATGGCCAATAGGTCTCCCTGTGTTGTTCCTTCCTGCGATAATATCTCTTCTCCTCCATAGATAAACAATCTCGAGGGACTTCTATACGTGTTGATAATATACATGGACATTTCAGGGCAAATTATCTGAATGTTGTGAATTGCGACAGCCCTGTTCATTTGATTGAACGCATTGCTGGCGTCAACCAAAAGAATTCCGTCTGTACCATCATCGTCAAAGATCTGGGCCATGGCGTGTATGGCAGCTTCGGCGACAGCACTATGACCTGCGCATACCTGTAGAGGACCGGCTGCGAGCTTGATCTCTCCTTCAAAAAAGCGCTTATGGTCTTGCCAATTATCCGTCTCAATACCTCTCCCACCCCTATTGGTCGAATTCCCGGATTCTTATCCAGTGGAATGAGTCTGCAGGAAGTGTAGCTTTCTAACAACGAGGGGTGGTAACTTGATATCAGCAGATTTCTGGTCATCGCGGCTATTTCTTCTCTCAGAAGCTTTCCTTCATTGCTGAAGTTTTTCGAGCATAAAATTCTCCTGTAAATTTCCGCGTCCATTCCGGAGGGACCAGCAGAACCTTTGGTTTTCATTGCTGCATTGTATATCATTTGCTCATCAATGAGGTCGAAAATGTTGGGTGGGATATAATCTAGTGGACCATGCAGAAGGCATTCATCCTTGATGTCAACGGTTGGAGGATGTTTTTCTTTCAGCGCTTCTAGTACTTCTGGAGAGGGGGCCAAAAGGCCCGCGGAACTCCCTCTATCTAGGAGTTTGATGGCTGCAGATAATTTCCCCTGCATTACTAATCTTGCAAAGATCTTATTGATGTCATCAACTGATTTGGCCTTTTTTGAGGTTACAAATCTTTCTTGTATAAATCTCACTTCTTTCATTAAAGCATTTAGGTCCCCTTGTCTAAACAGGGCTAATCTACGATCAATAGCAGCGCTATGTTCTTTACTTTTGGACGAGCGCGAAGGTTTCTGAAGAATCAGGGACGGAAGCACCATAAATGCTTTCAGTGCAATCGAATTCAGTTCTAAGTTAGAATTGAACTGTTTTAACCAAAAGGTCAATTCATCAATAAACGACTTTCCAGCTCTGCCCGATGGAATATTGAAAATATTCTTTCTGAAGTGAACAATTTCATTGTAGATTTTGTTGACATCATCAAATAGGCATTGGTAACTGATGTTGCTCCACATTTTACCTTTTAATTCGGTGGGGAGGACGTCAAAATCCGGAAGATTTGGCTCGATTTTGCTTGCTTTATTACCAGGTTGTCTCGTGGGAGAACTTTGGACACAAAAACCATTATTTCCTTATTCATCCATGCGAATTTCAAGTTCTTCGCTTCTGCATAACTTATAGTTTGATTGGCAATTTGCCATTGCTGAATTTGTTGATTTATCTATATCCGTTGAATTCAAGCCAATCAAAACAGGCTTGTCGTTCAGCTCGTTGCACATTGGCCTTAACGAGAGATCAACGTCCGATTGTTGCATGTTACCCGCATTAGTCGACTTCTTTTTCAATTCTCTGCATTTACGAAGCTTGCATATTTGATGATCAGTCTTTCTATTCTTGCAGTGGCTACATTCTCCACAGTTATCCTTCCTCAAACAGGGCTCACAAACGCCACATCTCTTTCGTTTCTTTCGTGTTGCTCCATCCTTCAGATCCATTGCACTTCTTTTACCGTCTCCAAAATCAATGCTCTTTGCTTCCACGTCTTTACTTGCTTGTGTTCATTTCATTGAATTACCAAGATCATGACAACTGTGAAGTAACTGTGAAAGTCACCCGTTTGTTTGCTTTCCAAACTACGAGGAAGGCTTCCAAGGACTCAGTTCAACTGCTTCCTAATGAAACTGCTTCCTAATGATCATGTAGTCTACTGTCTACATGATACAAGGGCCTAACTAGAGACAGGAAGGGTCGCGCGACTCCTGCCCTTTTTGTGGGATGTCTTGTGTGTGTCTTGGCTGTTAGCGTCTGATTTTTGCACTCCTTTACCAAAGCCACGTAGATCTACTGCATTTGAAATGATAAAAATCACCCCGACGGTGCCTGGATACTAGAAACCTTAAGATCTAAGACGTCATCTTGAGGCACGATGTCCATTAAAATTTCGGCATTTGAAGAAACCACGGTTTATTGACCAACGTGCTTGGTACTTGTGGCTTGTTTTATGACTCCTAAAACGCTCCAGTTCTCATAAAACGACTGTCGTCTTCGTTTGAATTCAATCTTAAGTGACAACTTTATTCACTCCGTGAGCTGACGTCGTCCTTACACGCTAAGCAACGAAGGGCTTTTATCAAAGTTTTCGAGTTTTAGATTTGTTTTTGAGTTACTTCTCCCTTTTTACGGCTTTGTCACAGCGACGCAACAGCAAGCCGGGGAAGAGTGGGTAAAACTCATGGGCCCCAAGCAATCAAAATTAAGCTACGTCACGTCATGACGGCATGAATTTGCTTAAATAAAGTTTTAAACTATATTCACTTCTCAGCATGATCAAATTATCTCTTAAAAGTAAAAGTTTGATCCGCCGCCTCTTTAATAATCTATCTATTTACGTGTGACAATGAACGGGCGTGATAATTTTCACTAAAATCCTCTGAACATTACAGATAAAATCCTGTACTGTGATTCGATTCCTGGTGTGTTAAAGCTACACTGTCATTTGCTTCCATATCTTAATTAGCAATTGCGAGCGAGGATCCAGGCGGGAATCTCAGTCTTAGAATAAATATTAATGGCCAGCAAAGTACACGCAGTAAGGCCATGATTTATAAAGAAATAAGTTTATTAACGGACTAATGTCTCGTTGCGTCTCGCAATATCATCAGAGTATGAATGAAATAAGTATCGTATTTACAAGGTTAAAGATATAAAGTAGGTGTTATATTACAAGATTTATGAGAAACAGAAATGGATAGAGTGGTTAAAAGAGAGAGAGAGAGAGAGAGAGAGAGAGAGAGAGAGAGGAACAGAACTTAGATTGGCATTCAAGGAAGGTTTGACTTTAGAAATAATGACTTTCTCTTACCAAAAGTTCAGAGGCAGAAGAACAGGAGGATAGGATTTTGAAGTCGTTGAGTGATGCAGTGTGGCCAGTCTCAGTGAGATGAGTTGAGATGCTGGAAGGTGATGGGTTAAGAAGCTTTTTACCTGTCAAGGCAGAAACTCCTAGATGATCAGAGGGTCGTGTATGTAAGTGACCTACATACAATGCGGAGCAGCATTGACACGTGTAAGCGTAAACAACTCGAGACCTCAGAGCTTTAGGAATCCTGTCCTTAAAGTTGAAAAAATGAGCAAGTCGCTTGCCTGGTTGAAAAACAAAATAAACTCTAGTGTGAGGGTAAGATGAAGAGCAGAATTTTAAAATTTGATTGCGGATTTGGAGAGAGTGACGACCAGTGAATGGAACAGAAAAGTATAAAACTTTTTGGGGACTGTGTGAATGACTGATTTGGTTGTAAAGATTTTGTCCAAGAAAAGAGGAACGCGTTTGTCAAATAAATGGGTGGGAAAGCCATTGGTTTTAGAGATATTTTTTATCATTTCAAGTTCTTGGTGAAAATTTTCATGACTAGAGCAGGTGTTGAAACAACGATGGAGTAGTGATAGAATTAGACTTTGTTTGTAAGTGAAAGGTATGAAGCTGTAAAAATTTGTGAAAAGAACAGTGAATGTGGGTTTGCAATAAACAGAGGTGGTGAAAGTGCCGTTATGACGGGTGATGTCGATGTCGAGAAAGGGTAATTTCTCAGGGTAATTTTTTGAGAGTAAAATGGTAATTTTTTGTTTTTAAGTTAGAAAGAAGATAAGGAGCGGCGCGGAGAATCTTACACTCGAATATTTGGAGAGAATATGGGGGGAATATGGGAGGAGAATATTTGGGGGGAATATGAATTCCTTGTTCTTCCACTGTTTTCCTTCATTGTTTATGGCCTCGCATCCTCCGTTTACTGATAGAAAGTGCCACCAGCCTTTTAAACAGCCAATTGACAGAGGCTATTGAATATATTCGCCCCAAAAGAACAAAAGAAAAGGAGCAATGAGGGATATAAGTGAAAATGTTCCAATTCGATACGTTTTACATATGTTAAGCCACATGTGAAATTTTCGTAAAGGAATGTGTCAGTATAGATGCTTTTCATGCCCTTCAATCTTATTTGTATGGTAAAGGTGTTCGTCTACCAGAACGTGTTTGTAGTTTAGAACTTTCCAAGGCCGACAACTGACGTGGGTTTGGGATAATGTTACGGATTTAGATTACTTGTTTCCAGTGAATTTTTTCCAGCCTGGTATGCAGCATTAACAAAGAAAATTATGGAGCTCCTAGACCTGCACAACTTCTTTTCAGCCTTACTTTATGTATACTTAACCAGCATTGTTGAACCAAGTTTCTGCAAGGTTCATATAATTTACGGGGTATAATTCAACGTTATGAAAGCATCAAATTGTTTTTAGTATAAGAACAAAAGAATGCCTTTAGAGAGGTTTGCAAGTATACAATGCTGTTCTGGACAATTATTTCGCAAGCCATGCTACTCGACAGTGTGCTCTTTGACAGACTATGAAAATAATCATCATATGTCATAGGAACTAAGTGTGATGATTATCACGACACTCGTCCAATTCAAGAAGAATAAGACCTATCTAGTGAACACTCAGAATAGGATTAGGGTTAGGGTTAGGGCCTAGTCTCACGCGTTCAAACGAGGAGAAAAGATAACTATTATTTATTTAAGGGGAATGAAGGTTCCCCACATGTGATAAGTTGTTTCTTCTTAAGCACCTTCCGGAGGTGATAAGCACCTAACGCTAATCCTAACCCTGACCATCCACTGGGGGTCATGACAATCATCAGACTTCTGTAGATAGAACATGTTGCAGTCGACTAGGTCATGCCCCCTTTGATTTAATTGGCTAGAGACTAGGTAAGTAATCAAAAGAGTAATTGATCTTGCAAGGGAGAAAAGTTGAAGGTTACGATTTGGGTTACTGAGCATCACGTATCACTTGCATAAGAAGTGTCACAACTATAACTGGCATGAGTCGTGACAAACGCATCATTTGAGGTAAATACATTACTAGTTTTACAAGTATAATAAATATAATTACACCTATCACAAGCATCACTGACATTGGTATCATTAGTATTCAGTTTAACTAGTATCATGTATCAAAAACCAATACGATCATACTCTGTGTCATGTGTATCACAACTACAGGGGGTTGCCAAAAAAAAGGAGCCCCCATGTGAAAGAGGGTTTTTCTAATATCAAAAGTTCGAAGGTTTTAAAAATTCTGAAGCTGCTTTGCCTTGAAACATTCGGAAGTGGAGTATGGTATCAGTATGAAGAAGCTCTCCCACAATTGTTGTGCACGATTTCAGTATTTAGATAGTTAGGCGAAACTTTTTTCAGTTCGCTTTAAATCATTGTGGAAGATGGCGTCTAAGAAGCAACAACGGGAAGAAAAGGCAAAGAAGAAGTTTGCAAGGAATCAACAGATTTTGGTTCCCTTCGTGCTGGTTGGAGTGCTCGGAAAGTGGCAGAAGAATATGAACTCAGTTACTCATGGGCAAAAAACCTTTGCAAGCGTTTGAAAGAAGGAGATAGCGGGGAGAGAAGTCCTCGCTCTGGAGGACCACGAAAGACGACAGTTCGAGGAGATCGTTTTTTAATCAGAGAAGCTGTGAGAGTTCGTGATCCCTCCGAAGTCTGCCCAAGCACGGCTGATCTCTCAGAGTCACTAAACGAGCGCACATCTACGGAAATATCACGTCGTACAGTACAGCGTCGCCTTCATGAACGCAATTTTAAGAAATGCCCCAAAACCAAAAAACCCTATGAAAGCAGTGTAAATCGGGGTAAGCGTGTAAACTTTGCGAAGCGTTATCGTCACTGGACAGTGGACGAATGGAAAAACGTAGTCTGGTCTGATGAATCACCATTTATCTTACGCTGCCAAAATCGTAGTCATGTCTGGCGTCGTCCTACCAAAAAGTTCTCATCTCGATCTCTGCAAGGAACCTTGAAGCACCAGAAAAAATTTATGGTATGGGGATGTTTCTCTTGGCATAGAGTTGGAGCTTTTCATCAGATAAAAGGGGCCTTAACCAAGGAAAAATATCGTCCAATTTCGACTCGTCAAATGCGACCTTCAGCCCGACGACTTCATGGAGAAAACTTCATTTTTCAGCACGACAATGATCCAAAACACACATCACATGTCGTGAAAAACTATCTTAGAAACCAAAGCATTGAAGTTTTTTCTTGGCCACCACAAAGCCCAGACTTAAACCCAATTGAAAATCTCTGGGGCGAGATTAATAGGAAACTGAGGAAACGTACGTTCCAAAGTGAGGAACAATTGTTCGACAGTTTAAAGCAGGAATGGGTGAATCTCAGCAATGATTACCTTAAAACACTTGTACAAAGCATGCCAAATCGCTGCCCAAAAGTTATTAAAAGTCGTGGATATCCTATGGACTATTAAATGTTGCGTGCTTGGGACAATCCTAAAAACTTTTAATAAAGCTTGAGACTTTGTACCATCTCTTTCTAATCAAATAAAAAGAATTATGACACTTTGTCGTTTTCGTTTTGTTAAGGGAGGGCTCTTTTTTTTTGGCAACCCCCTGTATGTCTTGCATTCCTTATTGCAGGCAACCTATCAACTGCCTATATATATAAATTATTTCGCTTGAGACACATTCAGCAATTGCTCGGAAAATTATATGCCGAAATGAAGTTAAGAAATTTTAGATCTGTTAGCAGAGACGACATCTCAGCCCAGGCTGAATTCCTCCTACGTAATAAGGTTCCTTGATAAATACCACAATGCATCATTTTCCGCATTACAAGGGGAAAACAGCTATTTGAATTCTTTTCAATTTCTTTCATAGCTTTTGAGTTTACTATATTTTCAACAGAGCTGGAAGGAATACGTTTAGCGTAGAACTCACGTTATTCATTCATTTTCAATTTCTTCCAAAATGTCGACGTTTGTTAACCTCGTATATCAAAAATACAATTTATGAGCACCAAACGGGGATTGAAACCCCACACCTCTGATGATCGGTGAGATGCTCTTATCATTGAGCTCCAAAGACTCAGATGGCGACCTAAAGCAGGTGATACACGACAAAGTCTCCGAGACGTATGTGTCGGAGACATGGTTTGCGAAATGTATCATCAAAGTTTGAGAGACTTTTGTGTTGGACAAAAAGTCTCCGAAATAGAATTATGTTTCAATTACAAGGAGAACTCTTCGGCACAAAAACTTCTTAACCAATCAGGCTGCACAAAACCTTTCACTAAACAGGTCAAGGAGTTAATATAGCCGTCCAGTGGACATGAGAAAAGGTGGAGTACTTATAGCTGAATTAAGGGAGTCAAAACCATTTCTGTGTTACCCGACACTTTCAGTTTATCGTGCCAGGATTGTCAGGAGGAATGCAATTTGCAGAGATTGCCAGACGATTAACATTAATGATGAGTTGGTCTATAAGCATTGTTTGAATGTCTTGTGTGCATGACAATGCACTGTTCACAAAAAGTGTGAACCCTTGCTTGCTTACATTTCTTATACGAACTCTTCGCCTTTTTGTGTTTTCCTTGACGCTTTTTGATGATTAGATGAAGAATAACGCTTGTATTAGCACTAACCGCCAAGTCATCTCCCGGCATGTCTTCATAAAGCAAGGAAAGACTCCGAAACAAAGTCACAGATACGTAACCATATGTCATGAACGTCTCGGAAACGTGAGTGTTGGAGACTGGTCTCAGACACAAAAGTCTCGGAGATCTCGTCGTGTATCACTGGCTTAAAGTTGAAGTTCGCCATATGTGTGGCTAATGCAGTAGCCATCCACGAATTTCTGGATATCGTCTATGATATCACCATGTCACTTCCACATGCATACCGTGCATAAAAATCATTTCTGTTTAAATTTCGTTCATTATTTTAGGTGTCTGCAAATTTTCCATGGAATTCAAAAGGAAAATATTGAACGTTGAAACGTAAAAACGATGGATTCTGTTACACCGTCAAAGGGTTCATACACGAGGTGAACTACGTGGAAGCAAAGTTTATGAAAAGTAAAAGAAATGTCAGTTATCTGCTATAACTGAGAAGAAAAAATGCTACTAAATAAAAAATTGCGGCTTAAGTAAACTAATACTCATGAAAGTCATGCAGTGAAGGTGGATAACTTGGGATCTAGAGTAAAGTCGAAAATTCGATAAAAATTATCAATTAACTTTTCCATTAGATTACTTTTGTTTAAACTGAGCACTCCGTCATTTTAAACCACACATTTTTACATGCGAATGATTAACCATTATGATGCATTGATAACAAACAAACGATAGCGAAAGCACCACTTATTGACCGCTAGCACATGTTCGTGACGTTATTGGCAACAAACAAATACATCTTACAATTTGAAAACTACAAGAAAGTGCTCATTTAGACAGTTTTCTCAGAATGAAATCGAATTAAGTCAAAATCAGAATGACCGTACAGGGTATCAGCAACGTTTAGCTTCTAATAAAATAGAAATTTGACGCAATAGTAAAAATTATGTTTCCATAGATGAATAGAACCAAGAATATAAACATATTTAATATTAAGGGAGCCCATCGAATAAGTGTCACTCTTTTGGGACCAAAAGTTAATAAGCGCTCCGAGGCAGTTAATTGAGGTGATATTTTTTCTGTCTTAAATGCTTACAATTCGCAGTTTCGTCAAAATGGTGGCCATTTTCAAATCTCCTTTTCATGTATCTTATAACCCCAAGCGTATAAGCCAATTGAAGTGCACAATTCATCATTCAGTCACATGTCATTCTCATACCATCCTGCATATTGCGATCTTCAGTTGATACTTTTTATTTATGGTGCTTTAACGACAGAACTAGAAACTAACCAGCAATCAGCTACTTCTGTGCCTTTTTGTGTTATCAATCAATGCATTTTTGTAGAAAACTGAATCGAATAAATATCGGGCAATCCGACCGGATATTTTGCAGGATCCAGCCGGATACCGAATTGCGAAGCTTTTCACAATCCGGCCTGATACTATATCCAGTGTATCCCTTAAAAAATATCCATTAGATGTATCATAAGTTCCTCACATGTGAATATCTTTGGTTTGGACTATAATTTCGTATTTACTGAAAACTTTGTTTAAAGTAGTTATTTCTTTATTAAATTGCCAGTTACTTACTTTACTACTCTAACGCATTGACTCTTACCGTATTTTCTCTATTTAGCCACAAGCTTCTATTTAGCCCCTCCATTCTAATAAGTTCCCAGCCCTGAAGTGCACGAAAAAAAAGCCTCCACCCTTTATTAAGCCTCCACCATATTATCGTGGATTATATAATGTTGCGTTTCTCTTATGGCTTTTGCTTGTTTAGTTTCTAAAAGTATTTACATCAGTTAATACATGCACATATACAAACTTTGTGATATTTTTCCTGTGGCACACACTGGTAAGGCTAAAAAAAGATGCACTTATGAATTTTTAAGAGAAAAATTCCACGAAATTTTCTCTTCCTGTTTCTCTGAAGATGATTCTGCAATGTAATAAATTTTTAAAAAACTTGAAAATTTATTAAGAGTCCAGCCTCTGTTTAGCCCCCACTTCTAATTAGCCTCTAGTCCAAAAGCGCTGAAAAAGAAATAAGCCACCCGAGGGCTCAAAAGAGGAAATACGATATTCACGATAATGAACGTTTGGGTGTCAGTGGTTTGACAGTTATCTCTTTGTAGTTTGTTTTACTAGACAAGATTTATCATTACAAAAAATTGCAAATGTAACTTGAATTGACGCTCCACTCATACTTGGTTCATGAGTTGCCTCTTTCGATGGTTGTTTCTCTTGAAACCGAAAAGCAACTATCAGTATTTTTCAATAATTTAGTCTTTTCTAAACCTCCATTTTTTAATATTTTCAAATTCAGCCTTTTGAATCGTTATTTTCTATCGTTATTTTAGACTTTAACATATTTTTCATGCAAATCAGTAGGAATATGTTCGACATCAAATTCGGAAATGAGATATTCTGTTAGAAAAAGGTTCCGTGAACGTGGTGGGTTATGTAGATGTAATAAAATTGTTCAAGAAGTCAAGAAAAGGCTAAAACTGGCAAAAGCAAATGTTAAGCAATAAACTCATATGGAAATGTTCTTTGTCGTTTCAGTGCTTCTTGAGCTGTGTGGTTTATTAGGACTTAAACTTGCTGAGTTTTGACGACGATGATAAGTCACACAACTGAAGTTGAAGTAGTCTAAGTGGCTGTCTACCTGGAGAATTTTAGCCTGCGGATTCAAGAAATCCCTTTGGAAATTATCTTGCGATTACATAACGATATTTTGTAACCAAGATCAAGATAGCATATTTTAAGTTCGATTAAAGGGGATGAAATTTAGCCATTTAACCCGGCTCCCAATCCTCATTAAATCCAATCGTCGATTCACTTTATACATCTGCTCTATACAGTCACCAGAATGCCATTCGGAATTTTGTTTGTAATGTTAAATTGAAGCAATTGTCCTTTCATTCGCTTTGGCAATTCAATGTTTTCATGAAAATGAAGAAACCATACAGTATTCTGGTAGTTATATTCAGCTGACGCAATTAGAGGAACAGTTTAAAGGCGCATTTACACATGCAATTCTGTTCTCTGTGATTGTCATCCTGGTGTATGTAGTAACTCCAAGATGATCTGTTGAGCTGGATATTTGATCATGATTCGCTCCAGTTCGTCTTCGATACTATCTTGAGTTTAACACATACACCAAGATGGCAATTTCGAGGCACAAAATCGCACGTGTCAAAGAGCCTTAATGAGCAATTATTGACAGTTGTTCACTCTATAAACACCAGCAATAATGTCGGGATATAGCAATCCTGGCAAAAAATCCCTCAGACAAAACCTGACGATACATTTACATGCATGGAAGTTAGTTATAAACTTGAATATAATCACTGCCATTTTTTACACTGAGTCACGATAACATTTCGAAGATATAATACATTTAAACCGGCTTTTATCCATCAGATATTGTATCGTGTTGGCGCAATACTAGTAGTGAATTTCGCACAGCAATCACGTATCGCTGCTTCACTCAAAAATGATGGGACAGTGATTTTCAGAGCAATATTACGATACCTAGTACGTGTGAACAGAGAAATGAAAAGCTTCTCTTAATTAGTCTGGCAAACGATAAAGCGCAAATCAGATAAGAGCTGGCAAAATTAACTTATAGAAGTAATCAACTGTCTCTGAAGGATTGACTACTGAAAGTCATTAAAATCTTGTGGTAAGGACTAGTCATTCTCCTTCTGATCCACCTCCTACTTTAAATATTGTTCCACCGTCTTGGGTGTTAAAAAGTTTCAGATTCTCACGACAAATAACAACCCGTGGGTTGACCTACGAGAATTCCTCACCTGTTTCGAGTGTCTCACTGGATCTTTCACCTAGAAAACAAAAAAGAATTAAATAATTTTAGAAAATCAAAACATTTACTGTTGCCACATATTCCTGCGAAGCCAAAAAAAGTAAAAATATTGTTCATGTCATATTAGTGGTACAGTTTCCTTTGAGGAAGCACCCCTATATTCCCTTTAACCTGTGTCAGGCAGGGTGAGGAATTGTTTGATCGACGTGCACATTCCACATCGCCATGGTTTAGACTGATCGTGACGTTAGATCATAATTTTTAACGACAGACTCTACCATCCGCAATCTGAATTTTATCTAAGTGTATTGCTTCGCGATAATCTGGGATGCAAAGAATAGTCCCTTTACCCGACAGTCTACAGAGACGATCTGCGCAGTGATGTGCCTCCATTTCTCAGTAGTTTAGCTCTGCCGATCAGCCAATCATGAGCCCATAATCTTCCCGGAATATTTTCTTCAGTCAAATGACGCTGAGCAGCACCTTATATTTGTTTTCTAAACTCTTCCGGTTATTGTACTTATTTGTTCGTGATTTTTCCGATTTTTCAAGTTTTAAGCTGTTGAGAAATAAAACCTTTTAGGTGTTGCGATAGCGTTAGGTTTAATTAGAAAACCAATTGCGTGAAGGTTAGCACTGGAAAATAAGTGCTACAGGGCGCACATATGGGTATAGTTAAGACAAAATTAGCAGTTACTTATCATTAACTATAAAATAAACACTGTCGGGATTATAGTTAATTGGGTAATTAGGCGTGGTTGATTGTAGCATAGCTAGAGGCACAATACGCAAGCTTGCAAGAAGGTAAAGGAGATTGAATTTGTAACGTAGTTAATTAGGACGCGGTTAATTAAATATAAAAGAACACGCGACAGACCCTGGTATCATTGCACTAGATGTGGTTGTAACGATCGTAAGTAGAAAATAAAGACCGAAAATCGATAGATACAGCCCCCAGTGTGTTGAGCCAGAATCTGCAAGGTTTTCTAGACCGTTTGTGGGAAACCTTCGGGGAACAAGCATCTTTTTGGCAGAAACTTTGCACGAGTGCTTTTTCAAGGGTAGTCTTAAGTGGGTTTTCGTCGAGGTATAAATTTCTTTTAAGAGGCCACATGTCGAGGCCACCTTGGTGTTTCCGTTTGGAAATCCCAAAGAAATATATCAGCAGATCTTCGTTCCTGAAGTAAATTAATCGTCGATTGAATTTCAGTAGGATGGTTGTTTATGGTGTACATGGAGATTTTCAAATGTTTTTCTAACAGCAGAATTGGCACAGCTGTTGGCAGACGGATGGCTTAGGGTAAATTAAATATTTAAGTTAGTTATACTAAAAAGAGCAAGATCAATGTCGCAATGGTTTTAAGCCGAGGACGTTGGCAGAAAAATATCAAGCAACACTGCAAAAATTACCAAATAGTATCGACGAGCAAGAAGTTTTAAGGTAGCAGGCATCATTAGAATTATAGTTCGGGCAAGCGTTACGGAAATATTAAAGTTAAGGTAGTTTCACTGTTTTCTCTTCAAATTAACCAACTTGTAATAAACTCCTTTCCCATACATTCCTCGTAAGACAGCTATTATAGAGTTTCTACTCGGTTAACTGGTCGAGAAATTGAAAACTAGTAACGATCTGATTTCGTCAATTATACATGTGAATGTATAGCTGACCTATTGGCATTGACCAAAGCGCGGTTTACTGCCAATGATTCAGCTGTGAAAAATTCTTCAGAATATGAACAATAAGTTATTTCTGTCCGATCAGATTCGCTTTGTTTTTATTTATCATTCAATTTTTTCAGCTTGGCTCTGATTGGCAGAGGAGAGTTGCTAATTTCATCATTATGTTTTCTAAGTTAAATGCTTTTCATTTGTCGTTATTTCATAAAAGCAATATCTAGTGGATTCCCGTGTTTGGATATTATGATCCAAACACTTAGGATGTTGCTTGACTTTGGAAAAGCTAAAAATACTCCCCAGGCGGCTCATGTCTTTTTACGCTTTTCTCAAGTGTCGCAACATCCCGCGTGTTTGGATCACAAAATCCAAACACGGGAGTCCATTTGGTATTACTTAAATCTCAGTCGCCATTTAGGCATGGGAAACGTACTTTCAATGTAAAACAAAAAATTCCTCACTGCTGTGATATTTTATAGGAATCATGGAAGCTGAATATTCCGTAATCCCAATACAGTCAAACCCGTATTAGGTGGACACCTTTGGGAAATTGTTTAGTGTCTGTCTACACCTTTTAAAAAATACACAAAAATACACAATATTACGCAAAAAATACATTCATTTTGATGAGTCATCACTCATTAACGGTTTTGACTCATTCATTTAAAATTTTGCATAAAACGTTACATTAAGTAGCGTCGAAAGACAACCATTGGCTTGAAAGGGCATTCAACAGCATCAATAGACGACCATTAATTTCATTCTGCTATACATTTGGGACAATAAAATTTCAATTACGACAGACGTTTGTCAATTATGCTGCAGAATCTGTTTAAGGTTACATGGAATCGGGTACATATCAAACAGCTAAAAAAACTTTATTTCACTGCACGTCAATTTCAAATACTCAACAATTTTCACATCTTAGCAAAAACGTTTAACAATCGAAACTTACAGAGCAGTACAGTAGAGTTCAGTACAGTTGAACGTTGTAAAACTACATGTATTAAAGTGATCATTTGTCCAAATTATCCCTGAATTTCTTCTCCGTTTAAACAGTGTGGCAAGTAAGCCTGCATAAGTAGGTACCACTGACTGCGCACATTTGTGAGCAGTTATCGTTCCGACATTTCTCTCACATGCCGTAAGCAATAGCTGCTGTCGATATTCCCTAAAGCAATTCCTTGACGTCTTGCCTCAGCTTGGTTATACATCTGAGCCTGGATTTCAGGGCGAGAAATATCGGTTTTAATGGCCACCTTAAGGGAACTTATGGCCTGTTCAACAATGTTCAAGAAAGGGCTGTAAGGCGGTAGCATTTTTAGCTCTGTATTTTCACCTGTGTTGTCATGTGGGGGAACACCGTCGTATATAAACACTACATGTTCGTCCGTATTCAGTCGTTGACTTGTCTGCATTAAATATTCGTTAAATCTCGGTGCATTCATACCTCCAACTATCGCTGAGTGTAGAACAAGGGCGTTAATTGGCGAAATGGCCATCGTTACAGTCACATTTCGACCTCGTTGGCCACAGGTCTGTCTGTAGGCATTCTCGCCAATTCGTGCTACCGTGGTTTCTGGCAGTCCAAATGTTATACGCACATTCGTCAATGAAAATACAGTGCTGAACAACTCCATTTGCCATAAACCAGTTTGCATACTCGATCCGCTTTTGAACTACATCCGGTCTGTTTATGTCAGCTGGAAATGGTCTTGTTAACTTTACACGCCAAAGCATTCCATCGAGAGCTCTCGCCACCGTCCGGTCGTGAACTGTAGGTTTTCTTGGTAAAAGTTGTCGAAGCGCTTGGTTTATTTTCTTTAGAGTTAGAAGACAGTTTTCATTAATGATGTTTTTTAAGCATTCTCTCATCTCACCATCGACTCGGACATTGTTTGGGCCACCTCATGGAATCTCTTCAACTCAATCTTCTCTCACATTTCCTGCTTCAATGTTCCTGGCTATTGACCTGTTTATTTCCAAGGCATCCACTACCATAAGGAAGTCTTCATTTGGGTTTTTGAAAGCCCTAACAATTCTATTTCTCTTATTTATTTCGACCATTACAATACTTACTGGACAAATTGACATTTTAGACATTTTTCCGTAATTGACATTTTATTTTCCGAAATGTATAGTAGAATGAATTTAATGGTCATCTGTTGGCACTAATGAACGCCATTTGTTGCAAATGGTCGCGTATGTATCCTAATGAATGTCACTTTCTATGCAAAACCTTTAATTGAACCTGACAAAAACATTAATGAAAGTCGATTGATTAAAATGAATATATTTTTGTGTTAGTGAGTTTGAGGTTGGTGTTAATGATAGTATATTTTCTGGTAATGAACAGCAAAAGCTGAAGTAGAGGTGTCCGCGCTATGGAGATTCTCGTACCCAGACCTCCTGGATACTGCACATAAAATATACTATCATTAACACCAACCTCAGACTCATTAACACAAAAATATATTCATTTTAATCAATCGACTCTCAATATTTTTTTTAATGTTCAATTAAAGGTTTTGCATAGAAAGTGACATTCATTAGGATATATACGCCACCATTTGCAACAAATGGCGTTCATTAGTGCCAACAGACGACCATTAAATTCATTCTACTATACATTTCAAAAAATAAAATGTCAATTACGGAAAAATATCTAAAATGTAAATTTGTCCAGTAAGTATTGTAATGGCCTAAAGAAATAGGAGAAACAGAATTCGTTTGGAGCACCGCCGGAGAATTTTTAGGGCATTCGAAAACCCACATGAAGACTTCTTTACGTTAGCAAATGCCTTAGGAATAAACAGGTCAACAGCCAGGAGCATTGTAGCGCGATATGTGAGAGAAGACAGAGTTGAAGTGATTCCATAAGGTAGCCCAAACAATGTCCAAGTCGATGGTGAGATGAGAGAATGCTTAAACAACATCATTAATGAAAACTGTCTTCTAACTCTAACGGAAATATACCAAGCGCTTCAACAACTTTTACCAAGAAAACCTACAGTTCACGACCGGACGGTGGCAGGAGCTCTTGATGGAATTCCTTGGCGTGTAAAATTAGCCAGACCACTTCCAGCTGACAGAAACTGACCGGACGTAATTCAAAAGCGGATCAAGTATGCAACCTGGTTTATGGCAAATAGAGTTGTTCAGCTCTGTATTTTCATAGATGAATGCGGGTATAACATTTGGATTGCTAGAAACCACGGTAGACTACGAATTGGCGAGAGTACTTACGGACAGATCTGTGGACAACGAGGTTCGATATGTGACTGTAACGATTGCCGTTTCACCAATTAACGGCCTTGTTCTACACTCAGCGATATTTGGGGGTATGAATGCGGCGAGAGGTAGATGAATGATCTTCAAGCTCGATACTCAGAAAATGATTTCTGATCCCCAGATGGTGATCGAACCCGCAACCTTCTGATGACCGGTTAGACGCTCTAACCATTGAGCTACCGAGACTCAGATGGTGAGCTAGCAAATTCGATATATATGTGCGACCTAAGCGGAAGCCACTATATATTAATAATAATTGAAGCTGTTTGATGTTTGAGGAAACGTGAGAGCTTGGATATATTAAGGTAGATGAATGATCTTCAAGCTCGATACTCACCATCTGAGTCTCGATAGCTAAATGGTTAGAGAGTCTAACCGGTCATCGGAAGGTTGCGGGTTCGATCCCCGTCTGGGGCTCAGAAATCATTTTCTGAGTATCGAGCTTGAAGATCATTCATCTACCTTAATATATCCAAGCTCTCACTTTTCTTCAATGCGCTGAGAGTTAATGAATTTTTAATGCAGACGAGGCAACGACTGAATCCAAACAAACATGTAGTGTTTATATACGACTGTGCCCTCGCACATCGAAGTGCTGACAACCCAGGTGAAAATACAGAGCTAAAAATACTACCGCCTTACAGGCCTTTCTGGAACATTGTTGAACAGGCCATAAGTTCCCTTAAGGTGGCCATTAAACCCGATATTTCTTGCCCTGAAATCCAGGCTCAGATGTATAACCAAGCTGAGACAAGACGTCAAGGCATTGCTTTAGGGGAATATTGACAGCAGCTATTGCTTACGGCATGTGAGAGAAATTTCGAAACGATAACTGCTCACAAATATGACTAGTGGCACCGACTTATGCAGACGTACTAGCCACGCTGATTAAACGGAGAAGAAATTCAGGGATAATTTGGACAAATGATCACTTTAATACATGCAGTTTTACAACGTTCTAACGTACTGAACTCTACTGTACTGCTCTGTAAGCTTCGATTGTAAATCGTTTTTGCTAAGATGTTAAAATTGCTGAGTGTTAGAAATTCACGTGCAGTGAATAAATGGTGCTAATGATAGGATATTTTCTTGTAATCAACAGCAAAAGGTATAATTACAGCTAGACATGGTCTAGACGCGTACGCGTCTACACAATCACTTCCACTGATCTTTACTCAAAACATCTTCACGTGTTATGATCGTGCAGTTCCTTGCTTTTAAAGTAGAAGCAAGCGGTTTCAGAATGAATAATGAGATCAGGGGCGGATTTAGGGTTATGCAAATAAGGCAGCTCGCTAAGGTAACTTACGACCGATCAAAGCGATTTTGATTCGTAAGATGGCATGTTCGACTCGTCGTCGTCAAGATATCTGTATCTGCTATTCAAGATGCGATAACTTTAGGTGAAGTAACTACCTGAAATACAGGGGGTTGCCAAAAAAAAAGAGCCCTCCCTTAACAAAACGAAAACGACAAAGTGTCATAATTCTTTTTATTTGATTAGAAAGAGATGGTACAAAGTCTCAAGCTTTATTAAAAGTTTTTAGGATTGTCCCAAGCACGCAACATTTAATAGTCCATAGGATATCCACGACTTTTAATAACTTTTGGGCAGCGATTTGGCATGCTTTGTACAAGTGTTTTAAGGTAATCATTGCTGAGATTCACCCATTCCTGCTTTAAACTGTCGAACAATTGTTCCTCACTTTGGAACGTACGTTTCCTCAGTTTCCTATTAATCTCGCCCCAGAGATTTTCAATTGGGTTTAAGTCTGGGCTTTGTGGTGGCCAAGAAAAAACTTCAATGCTTTGGTTTCTAAGATAGTTTTTCACGACATGTGATGTGTGTTTTGGATCATTGTCGTGCTGAAAAATGAAGTTTTCTCCATGAAGTCGTCGGGCTGAAGGTCGCATTTGACGAGTCGAAATTGGACGATATTTTTCCTTGGTTAAGGCCCCTTTTATCTGATGAAAAGCTCCAACTCTATGCCAAGAGAAACATCCCCATACCATAAATTTTTTCTGGTGCTTCAAGGTTCCTTGCAGAGATCGAGATGAGAACTTTTTGGTAGGACGACGCCAGACATGACTACGATTTTGGCAGCGTAAGATAAATGGTGATTCATCAGACCAGACTACGTTTTTCCATTCGTCCACTGTCCAGTGACGATAACGCTTCGCAAAGTTTACACGCTTACCCCGATTTACACTGCTTTCATAGGGTTTTTTGGTTTTGGGGCATTTCTTAAAATTGCGTTCATGAAGGCGACGCTGTACTGTACGACGTGATATTTCCGTAGATGTGCGCTCGTTTAGTGACTCTGAGAGATCAGCCGTGCTTGGGCAGACTTCGGAGGGATCACGAACTCTCACAGCTTCTCTGATTAAAAAACGATCTCCTCGAACTGTCGTCTTTCGTGGTCCTCCAGAGCGAGGACTTCTCTCCCCGCTATCTCCTTCTTTCAAACGCTTGCAAAGGTTTTTTGCCCATGAGTAACTGAGTTCATATTCTTCTGCCACTTTCCGAGCACTCCAACCAGCACGAAGGGAACCAAAATCTGTTGATTCCTTGCAAACTTCTTCTTTGCCTTTTCTTCCCGTTGTTGCTTCTTAGACGCCATCTTCCACAATGATTTAAAGCGAACTGAAAAAAGTTTCGCCTAACTATCTAAATACTGAAATCGTGCACAACAATTGTGGGAGAGCTTCTTCATACTGATACCATACTCCACTTCCGAATGTTTCAAGGCAAAGCAGCTTCAGAATTTTTAAAACCTTCGAACTTTTGATATTAGAAAAACCCTCTTTCACATGGGGGCTCCTTTTTTTTGGCAACCCCCTGTATACAAAAGAAACTTCGACGTTTCGAGCGAAGGCCCTTCGTCTGGAAGTTAGTAGCATGGGTCGGGAATACAACATGAGCTTTTATATTGTTGAATACAAAAGCTATCACGTGATAAAAATTAGACCAATAAGATGGATTTGGTAAAAATCCATCCAAAGTATAAACAAAAGATGTAAATCACATAACAGAATATATTAAGGAATATATTGAGGAAACTAGGTTATATTTGCACAATATGCGGATAAACAAGAACAAAATGGAAAAGGTTAGTAATACAGATACAATAAACTAACATCGGGCCTAGACAAATAGACTTAAACATAAGAAAAACGTTCATTAATACCATGGGGGTGGATGGTGCCGAGTTTAGAAATGAGGCGCATTTCATGTCTTTTGCGGCTATCATTGCTACCAGAAATTGGACAGAGGGCTCGAATTTTCATATCTGAAACACTGTGATTACCAGCATTGAAATGTCTGGCAACAGGCTGGTTAACATCGCCACCAATGACAACGCGGCGGTGCTCACCAAACCTTGTCCTCGAAAGTCTTCCAGTTTCTCCAATGTAAAGCATGCCCCATCTACTGCATGAGATGCAGTAGATGAGATGGGAGGAGGTGCACGTGAAATGGTGCTTGATATGATACTTAGATTTAGGTGCCAGAATGGTGGTGGAAGAATCTATGAAGTTACAAGTTTTACATTGACCCACACCAATGGTGTGGGTTAATGTAAAATTGTAAAACTCCAATGTAAAACAATGTAAAACTCCTCCCATCTCATCTACTGCATCTCATGCAGTAGATGTGGCATGCTTTACATTGGAGAAACTGGAAGACTTTTGAGGACAAGGTTTGGTGAGCACCGCCGCGCTATCATTGGTGGCGATGTTAACCAGCCTGTTGCCAGACATTTCAATGCTGGTAATCACAGTGTTTCAGATATGAAAATTCGAGCCCTCTGTCCCATTTCTGGTAGCAATGATAGCTGCAAAAGACGCGAAATACATCTCATTTCCAAACTCGGCACCGTCCACCTACATGGTATTAATGAGCGTTTTTCTTATGTTTAAGTCTATTTTTCTAGGCCCGATGTTAGTTTATTGTATCTGTATTTCTAACCTTTTCCATTTTGTTCTTGTTTATCCGCATATTATGCAATTATAACCCAGTTTCCTCCTCAATATATTCCTTAATATATTCTGTTTTGTGATTAACATTTTTTGTTTATACTTTGTTTTTATCAAATTCATCTTATTGATCTATTTTTATCACGTGATCGCTTTTGTATTCAACAATATAAAAGCTCATGTTGTTTTCCAGACCCACGCTACAAACGTCCCGACGAAGGGCCTTTGCTTGAAACGTCGAAGTTTCTTTTCGTGTATTTCAGGTAGTTGCTTCACCCAAAGTTATCGCATCTTGTTATCCTCCACTACCTACACTTGCATCCATTGCTCAAGATTGGATCTGCTATTCCACTGTCTAGCCAAAAAGAATTTGCGTGCATTGCACTAGAGAGTCATTTGCAGTGAGATTGAGAAACATCGAATTAAATATCAATCATGTTTATATCGACTCCTCCCCCTTTTTAGGCGATCAGGTCGGCAATGGCGTTAGATTACTCACATGTCAATTATTTTGCCTAAATTGGTGCTTGCATCAATCCTTGTGATTGGCTGAATTGCTTTTGCCTAAAGTTTTGCCTAAACAGTGATTTGTTTGAGGGTCTCTGATTGACTGCACTAATTAGCTGGTTCTTTTAACAGAAGTTACCATTGGTGCAGCGGCATTTACTTTGTAGTTTTTTTGCCCAACTTTCCGAACTACATCAGTCATATGATCGAAGTTCTGTAACATGATTGGTTCTTAGCATCGATTTTGCCTAAAATACTAATTTGCATTTGCTGCTCTGTGTTGGTGTTAACATCACGAGGAAAGCTGAATAAACTCCTTTCGTTAGAAAAACGGCTTCACTGTCTTGAAATATGTTTTCTTCGAGCTTATTTGAACAATGTCTATTTGCGTCGAAGAAGATCGACGAGACGTCCTTGCTGCCATTGTGTGACGGTTTGTCATTGACAATAAGCAGTTGCACTTGCTCGACGACTGATCTCAAACGTCAAGTGAATTAGGGGTACCTCCACAGAAGTTTTGGAACGGAGACTTACATCCCTTCATACGCAAAGAACAATCAGAACAAGTAGTGCATTGCTCTCAGGTAAGTAAAGTTGCTGGTCTTCACTTACTCTTCATATTGTTAAACTTAATGCATGCAATACACAACGTGGTCTTTAGTGATATTTCACTTATAGCAGAAACCCATAGGAAGAATCAATTTTAGATGATTTGTAGAAACTTTGTAAAATTTACTGACTAACATTCCCTAACAGTCCCAAAATATAAATTATTTATTATTCAGTGTAACTGATTCGATATGAATATTAATGGTACAGTATTAATATGATACAGTATCATATTACCTCACATCATTCATTCTGCACTGAAGATGGCATCTTGAAGTTGTCGAAACATGTATGCTTTTAAAAAATATATCGTTCACTTTAAATTTGTATTGATTTGCTGCTACTGAGAAATTATGGTAACATCATCTACGACTTAGCACAAACGTATCATGGAAAGGTTTCCTTATCGGACTTTTGGAATTATGAAAAGCTAACGAATAAGCAGATCACTTCCTCATCAATTGTAAATAATTTATTCATATCCTAACTCGTATATTACTGTATCATATTACCTCACATCATTCATTCTGCACTGAAGATGGCATCTTGAAGTTGTCGAAACATGTATGCTTTTAAAAAATATATCGTTCACTTTAAATTTGTATCTTTAGAACTGAGATGCAGAAGAGAAGTAAACACTGTTATCTGTCAATTCAAGGTTTCTTTCAAATGAAACAATCGTAATTTTGATTTCATGTTTAGATCTCTTTTTAAAGCTTAGTGAGTAATAAATGTCATCAGAAAGTTTTCATACAGAAAAAATAAACTAAACGAGCCACAATCAATCTAAAAAGTTGAGAAGCTCAAAAAACGTGAATTGAACAAACGACAACTCGTTTTCGCTTACCAGTGATCGATCCCTGAAGACTGGGTAGAATTTGATATTTTACTTCACGAAGAAGTTCGTCTAATATGGGGCTGAATTTACTTTATTGAAATGACATTACAATTTTAGGAAATCTCTAATTCAACAAAGTGTAGTTAAGCGGAAGATCTGGCTTAAGTACCCACAACTATGAAAAGGGAATTTTCTCCCAATTCTCAAACAAAAATGGTATATATTATTAGATATATTATGCATACTGTATATAACATATAGATAACATATATATATTATATATATAATACATATTACATATATTAAAGATACTCAAATATTCTTCCAAAATTCATTTAGAATTCATGAGGAAAATACAAAAAAAATGATATCCACGTCGTGTCTTTATATGTGATAAAGACAGAGGACATTCTATATGTGAAGAAGAAGTTAATTTTTTTGGATTAAACACATAAATTTCCAAACTTTCTTCAAGAATTAGCTATTAAGAGGTTCATTTTAGAAGACATCTAACTCGCAATACGCGTTAATAGGATCTAAAACAATCGGCTATCGCCTCATGTTTTAAATTTCGGTAAAGCACTCCTGCTTGGTTTTTAAATATTAATTATATCTATGATGTCAATATAAATACATGCACACACACACATATACACATGTATATGTTTGTATGTATTATAAATAAAAGCGAAAACGTTTGTGCGAGAAGAGTGGTTAATAAATCTTGTTCTCTACATTGTCGTTTTATACGATTTATCCACATACACTTATACTTATGTTTTACAACCTAAATACTTTCCATTTTAATATACACATATCTATACAATGCAATACAGCAAGACAGTTGCCATACTGACTTTATGTAGAGTGCTCAACACTTTATAAGATAGAGCAGATAAATAAATAAATAAATAAGCTTAATACTCTTAGTTGTTACTCAGAGTTTCACGTCTCTTCGGACCATCATCGGACAATCACCCGAAGACCGTCCCAAAAGACGTGAAACTCTGAGTAACAAATGAGAGTATTAAGCTTATTTATTTATTTATATATACATACATATATATATATATAAATACATCTATATATATATATATACATATATACATACATATATACATATATATATATATATATATATATATATATACACATACATATATATATACATACATATATATATACATACATATATATATATATATACATACATATATATATACATACATATATATATACATACATATATATATACATACATATATATATATACATACATATGTATATATATACATACATATATATATACATACATACATATAAGTATATATATATATATATGTATATGTATATATGGCTTAGATGTACCACAAGCGTGGAACATTTGAGTTGCCTATATAATGTAGACTTCTCCATCCTGTTCCTCAAACGGTTCCGTCTGTAGTTATATATATGTATATATATATATATATATATATATATATATGTATGTATGTATGTATGTATGTATGTATGTATGTATGTATAAATTACGAGGCAAACCAAACAAAACGCGGATGCAATGTTCAAGGTAATGGGCAAAGGCCACTTCACTTTTGCATTTTGTCTGTATAAAACAACTAAGGCAAAAATAATAACCTACCAATACCCAACAAAGCAGTTTTCAGCTATACTGTTAACAAAAACAAACTGGAAACAACAGTTGTTCAAGGTCGAAGTACTCAAACAGACGGCAAAGGACCTGGAGTAAACAAGTTTACTCAAAATGGTTGCGTTGCGTCAATTACCAATTTTAGTTCTCCATGCCGCCTCCCTTCCTCTAGTTCTACATGATCTGCATAGAAGCAAGCCTGCAAGCTAGAAGAATTCGTTGTCTCAAGCGGTAGTTATTTATCTGTCGTCTACATGACAAATGGTAGCCAATGAGAAAAAAAAGAAAAGAATGCGGAAAACACATTTTTTAACTAGACGCCTGCCACAGACAGCCCTCCGAGTAATTATCATTTGGCTTAAGAATGACAAGCATATCGCAAATAGATCTCTGAAGATGTTTCGCGCTAAGCAACGACGAGCTTTTATCAAAGTTTTCGAGTTTTAGATTTGTTTTTGACTTATTTCTACCTTTTACGGCTTTGTCACAGCGGCGCAACAGCAAGCTGGGAAGAGTGGGTAAAACTCATGGGCCCCAAGCAATCGAAATTAAGCGACATCACGTCATGACGGCATGAATTTGCTTGAATATAGTTTTAAACTATCTTCACTTCTCAGCATGATTAAACTATCATTTAAAGGTAAAAGCTTGATCCACCACCTCTTTAATAATCCATCTATTTACGTGTGACAAATTTACCAAAGAATGAAAATGAACGGACGTGATAATTTTCACTAAAATCCTCTGAACATTACAGATAAAATCCTGTACTGTGATTCGGCTCCAGTAAAGACATGAGGAAGAATATTTTCACCGTTTCCCGGTAACGGCGGCTTTTAAAACCCCGGGATACTTTGAAGTGTGTTTAACAAAAAACGTTACTGGAGCGACTAGAATGGCATAGAAGCATCTTAGAAAGAAGAAAAAAATTTCTAAGTTTGTAATATGAGGTTTGCTTCACGACTGAAGAATTAGAACTACTTTGTGCACTGGCGTCGGCGCCACAGCTTTCGTAAACATTCTCCTTATAACTGCTAATTAAAATAAATATTAATGCCCAGCAAAGTACATGAAGTAAGACCATGATTTATAAAAGAAATAAGTTTATTAACAGGACTAACGTCTCGTTGTGTCTTGCAACATCACCAGAGTATGAATGAATTAAGTATCGTATTTACAAGGTTAAAGATATAAAGTAGGTGTTATATTACAAGATGTATAAGAAATGGAAATGGATAGAGTGGTTAAAAGAGAGAGAGAAGAACAGAACTTAGAATGGCATTCAAGGAAGGTTTAAGTTCAAATAATAAGACTTTCTCTTACCAAAAGTTCAGAGGTGGAAGAACAGGAGGATAGGATTTTGAAGTCGTTGGGTGATGCAGCGTGGTCAGTCTCAGTGAGATGAGTTAAGATGCTGAAAGGTGATGGGTTAAGAAGCTTTTTATCTGTCAAGGCAGAAACTCCTAGATGATCAGAGGCTCGTGTATGTAAGTGGTGGGCCGTTTGAGCCAAATACAATGCGGAGCAGCATTGACATGTGTAAGCTAAACAACACAAGACCTCAGAGCTTTAGGAATCCTGTCCTTAAAGTTGAAAAGATTAGCAAGTCGCTTGCCTGGTTGAAAAACAAAACAAATTGTAATACGAGGGTAAGCCGAAGATCAGAGTTTTAAAATTTGAGATTGGATTTGAAGAGAGTGACAACCAGTGAAAGGAAGAGAAAAGTATAAAACCTTTTTGGGGACTGTGTGAATGACTGATTTGGTTGTAAAGGTTTTGTCCAAAAAAAAGAGAAACGCATTTGTCAAATAAATGGGTGGGAAAGCCATTGGTTTTAAAGATATTTTTTAAAATTTCAAGTTCTTTGTGGAAATTTTCATAACTAGAGAAAATGTTGAAACAACGATGGAGTAGTGATAAAATTAGACCTTGTTCGTAAGTGAAAGGTATGAAGCTGTAAAAATTTATGAAAAGACCAGTGAATGTGGGTTTGCGATAAACAGAGCTGGTGAAAGTCCCGTTATGACAGGTGATATCGATGTCGAAAAAAGGTAATGAGCGGTTAAATTCAGTTCCAAAAGTAAAGTTTACATTTGAATGTTGATGGTTAAGAAAATTCAGAAACAAGGGAATGTGATCAGGGGAACGGAAAAGTAAAAAAACAATCGTCAACATATCTACGATAGTAACTGGGCTTGAAATTGGAAGGACAATTATCAAGCCAAGATTTTTTATGGGAGGATAAGAGGATGTCTGAAGTACCCCTTGGACCTCTCTTTTCAGAAATAAACCTTCCTTGAATGCTAATCTAAGTTCTGTTCTTCTCTCTCTCTTTTAGCCACTTTATCCATCTCCATTTCTTATACATCTTGTAATATAACACCTACTTTATATCTTTAACCTTGTAAATACGATTACTTAATTCATTCATACTCTAATGATGTTGCAAGACACAACGAGACGTTAGTCCTGTTAATAAACTTATTTCTTTTATAAATCATGGCCTTACTGCGTGTACTTTGTTGGGCATTAATATTTATTTTAATTAGCAGTTATAAGGAGAATGTTTACGAAAGCTGTGGCGCCGACGCCAGTGCACAAAGTAGATCTAATTCTACAACCGTGAAGCAAACCTCATTGTAATATTACGAGGATGTCTAAACATATCAGTAGAGGTCACAGACAAGGGGGTCAAGAATAGAGATATCAAATGACGATAATATAGACTTGAGCAGATATAGTATACTAGCTACGAATATAGACATCGATAGTAGGAGACTAAGAAGATGATCAATAAAGGTCGTCTGTCATTTTATTGTGTGTGGATTATTACATTGGTGCCGTGACCAGGATGACTACACCAACAACAACAACGAGAGAAAATTTGTTATCTGTTCCTGCAACATTTTCAGACGGCGATTTCGGACTGTGCTTGCGCAAATTCGAACTGTGTTCGACTACAAACGGTTGGAAAGAGGAAGAAATGTTGAAGCGTATACCGACTTTGTTGTCGGGCAAAGCTTTTGTAGTGTTTGATCGGCTTGGAAATGACAAGAAAGCAGATTTTAAAACTTTGGCGGCGGCGATAAAGAAGGCATTTGGTGGCGATGAAACGAGCAAACATATTGCTATGATGGAGTTTCGTCGACGTGCGCGCAAGCCGGGGGAGGATATCCAAGTGTTCGCATACGGTTTGGAAACCCTGCTCAGTCGAGCAATCCCTAATATTGGGATTGACGAGAGAAACACGCTTTTAAAGCAGCAATTTATCGAAGGATCTTCTCCGCTAAAACGCGAGTTATTACAAAGACCGAGTTTGAAATACGAGGAGACAGTCCAGATTGCACAACGATTAGATTTGACACCTGAGTTGTCATCGCCAAATACCGATCCTAATGTGAACCAAATGAGAGTTCAAAGAGAGGACGAAACCAGCAGCGAGTCAACAATGGTGCGCCAGTTAAAGGAAAGCGTCGAAGTTCTCACCGAGAAAGTAAGTCAACTATCAGCATCGGTGAACAATATCAGTGACGTGGCAGCAATACGAACGGAGAAACCCCGTCGAGGTAGACGTGGCGCTTGTTATAACTGCGGCGGATTTAATCATCTCGCCAACGAATGTTGTCAACCCAGGCGAACAAATGACCGTGGGCAACGTGGGAACGAAAACTACTGTTTTGTGTGTGGTGAACTCGGACATTTTGCCCGAGATTGTCAGTTTCGGTACCAAGCCCCTCAACAACAGCCTCAGGGAAACTACCAAGGGCTGACCCGCTATTAGGCCAGAGTTCAACCCGTGACGACAACGCCATTCCAATTAACAGTGTTTTGCCAACTGCAGTTTTCATTAAAGCTACATTAGGTGAACACCTGCAGCAGTGTCTCGTAGATACCGGAGCGACTGTGTCACTGGTAAACAAGGACATTGTCCGAGGACACATAAGGGAATGTAAACTGAGGGCACGGGGCGTTGGTGGGGAGAACTTGCACGTGATTGGCATGACTGATATTCATGTAAACGTGAATGGTTTAAATGTAGTCCACACCTTTGTGGTAGTAAATATGCAGGACCAGTGCATACTCGGTGCTGATTTCTTGAAAGCAAATGGGATGATTGTTAATATTGCACAGGAAAAATTGTCGTGGGACTCTGGGGAAATTCGCTTGCTTATTGAAGCAGCTTCGCCAACTGTCAATGAATTATCGGTTCTGCTGGAGAAATACGCAGACGTATTTGTAAGCGGACCAGATGACCCTTTGGGTCGGACCAGCAACGCTGAACATGCAATTGACACTGGAGACAGTCGACCGGTCAAACAACGACCATACAGAATACCTGTTCATTTAAACAAAGTTGTGAAGAACCAAGTTGATGAAATGCTTGCTCGGGGCCTCATTAGGCCAAGTAACAGTCCGTGGTCATCTCCAATTGTAATGGCCCCCAAGAAAGACGGTGATTATCGTTTCTGCGTCGATTTTCGACGCTTAAACGCAGTTACGAGGAAAGATGCGTTCCCAATGCCACGAGTGGATGAGATCCTCGATAAACTTGGTGGAGCACGCTTCTTTTGCACGTTAGATTAAGCTTCAGGGTATTGGCAGGTTCCTCTGAGAGAAGCGGATATAACAAAAACCGCATTCACCGTCGGCCCCAACCATTACGAATTTACTATTATGCCCTTTGGCTTGACAAACGCGCCGGCCACCTTTCAGCGGATGATGACAAAATTGCTCCATGGGATAAGCGGGTGTCTTGTATTTATCGATGACATCATCATCTTTGCTGACACTTGGGAAGAACATCAGAAGATTTTGGAGGAGGTCTTGCATCGAATATAAGCAGCCGACTTGAAGCTCAAGAGAACCAAATGTCAATTCGGACATGAATCGGTCCAGTTTCTGGGACATATTGTATAAGCAAATGAAATCCACCCAAATCCAGAGAAAGTCCAAGCAGTCCAGGATTTTCCGACACCTTCGTCGTTGTCGGACGTCAGAGCATTTGTGGGAATGGCATCATACAACAGCAGGTATGTCCAAAATTTCACGGACATTGCTTCTCCTCTTCATGAACTAACCAGAGGAGGCAGAGAATTTTGTTGGACACCAGCAGCACAGCAAGCGTTTAATACTCTAAAGACTCACTTATCCACTTCACCCATCTTTGCCCTGCCAAATTTTATGATTCCCTTCACGGTTCACACCGATGCCAGCGATACTGGTCTAGGCGCAGTGTTATCGCAACGTACTGGTTCCTGTGAACACGTAGTTTGCTACGCGAGTCGGTCACTGACATCAGCTGAGAAGAATTATTCGACAACTGAGAAAGAGTGTTTGGCGATTGTGTGGGCAATTCACTATTGGCGCCCATACCTACTGTATGAAGAGAGGATTTTGATACGATCATAATTATATACACCAAAAATCTGAGTACCATAGCCGGAAATCGAACCCAAGGTCTCCGAATCTCAGTGTCGGTGCTCCGACCTCAGACAGAAATTTATGACTGTCCTAACCGTGTCTCAGTAGTTCAGAGGTCAGAGCACCGATACGTAGATTCGGCGACCTTGGGTTTGATTCCCGGCTGGGGCAATCAGAATTTTCGTATATATATATATAGATATATTTTACTATTATGATATATTGCATTATGTTATATTGTATTATGTTATATTGTATTATGTTATATTGTATTATGTTATATTGTATTATGTTATATTGTATTATGTTATATTGTATTATGTTATATTGTATTATGTTATATTGTATTATGTTATATTGTATTATGTTATATTGTATTATGTTATATTGTATTATGTTATATTGTATTATGTTATATTGTATTATGTTATATTGTATTATGTTATATTGTATTATGTTATATTGTATTATGTTATATTGTATTATGTTATATTGTATTATGTTATATTGTATTATGTTATATTGTATTATGTTATATTGTATTATGTTATATTGTATTATGTTATATTGTATTATGTTATATTGTATTATGTTATATTATATTATGTTATATTATATTATGTTATACTATATTATATTATATAGCTTATATATCTTATATTTTATCATTATATAATTTTATAAAAATTTTATTCATAATTATAATAAGATAACCTGTTCACCTTGAGCAATCAGCATCGGAGAATCTTTATAATAACTTCTAAAATTTTACTGAATCAAATTAAAACCAAATTGTGGGTTTTCCCCACAATTTGTATCACAATAATATCGGCAATCCGGCCGGATATTTTGCAGGATCCAGCAGGATACCGAATTGCGAACTTTTTACACAGCCCGGCCTGATACGCTATCCGGTGTATCTCTTAAAAATATCCATTAGATATACCTAAGTTCCTCACATGTGAATGTCTTTGGTTTGGACTATAATTTCGTGTTTACTGAAAACTTTGTTTGAAGTTGTTATTTCTTTATTAAATTGCCCGTTACTTACTTTAGTACTCTAGCGTATTGACTCTTACCGTATTTTCTATTGAGCCACCAGCTTCTATTTAGCCCCTCCCTTCTAATAAGCTCCCAGCCCTGAAGTGCTGAAAAAAAAAAGCCTCCCCCTCTATTAAGCCCCCACCATATTATCGTGGATGATATAATATTGCTTTTCTCTTATGACTTTTGCTTGTTTAGTTTCTAAAATTATTTACATTAGTTAATATATGCACATATACAGAACTTTGTGATATTTTCCCTGTGGCACACAATAATAAGGCAAAATAAAGATGCACTTATGAATTTTTAAGAGAAAAATTCCACGAAATTTTCTCTTCATGTATCTCTGAGGATGATTCTGTAATGTAATGAATTTTTTAAAAACGTGAAAATTTTTTAAGCCCTCAGCCTCTGTTTAGCCCCCACTTCTAATTAGCCTCCTGTCCAAAAGGGCTGAAAAAGAAATAAGCCACCTGAGGGCTCAATAAAGGAAATACGGTATTCGTTATAATGAACGTTTGGGTGTCAGTGGTTTGACAGTTATCTTTTGTAGTTTGCTTTACTAGACAAGATTCATCATTAATAAAAATTGAAAATGTACCTTGAATTGACACTCCACTCGTACTTGGTTCATGCGTTGTTTCTTTCGATGGTTGTTTCTCTTGAAACCGAAAAGCAACAGTCAGTATTTTTCAACAATTTAGTCTTTTCTATACCTCTATTTTTTATTATATTCAAATTTAGCCTTTTGAATCGTTATTTTCTATAGTTATTTTAGACATTAACATATTTTTTATGCACGCCAGTAGGAATATGTTCGACGTCAAATTCAGGAATGAGATATTCTGTTAGTAAAAGATTCCGTAAACGTGGCGGGTTATGTAGACGTAACAAAATTGCTCAAGAAATCAGAAAAAGGCAAAAACTGGCAAAAAAAATGTCAAGCAATAAACTCATATGGAAATGTTCTTTGTGGTTTCAACACTTCTTGAGCTGTGTGGTTTATCAGGACTTAAACTTGCTGAGTTTTGACGACTATGATAAGTCACACAACTGAAGTTGAAGTAACTTGTCAACACCATCTTCACCAAGGTACGCCACCAGAGATTTACAGTGTCGTTCTACTTCAGAAAAACCATGTAGGAAAATCCACATAGTTGATGGTGCTGATATCGCTAGGTCGAAGACTAGCCAGTTCCCCTTATAACGTCAAGAGAATTTAACTACCAGAACACTGCAGTTTTTTCAGTGAATCCCATTAGCATTCCAAACAAGATTTCGAAAACTATTCTGGTGGCTGTATTCAGCATAAGTATCCAGGAAGCTGCCCCTTTTCAGGATTTGGCGTGATTGTGTAGATCTTGCTTGTTAAAGTCTCGAAATCGACAAAAATAACAAGGGTACTTTTAATTGTGTATGGCAATCCTTGAAATAAAGCAAGGTCTTGTCTTCGTTCGAGAGTTCGATATGCTGTGGCCCATGTTAAGATTAGTGAGGTGCATGGTTTAGTAGAAGGTCTTCTCGAATAAACTCATGTAGACAGTATGGACAATAATACATTCAGACTTTTATTCGACTTTTATCGTGTAGCAATTTAATATTTCGTAATGCCTTGTGAGTACAATAGCAAATTTACGTGGATGTTAAATCGTTCTTTAGTTATGTATGAAAGCCATAGATGTTGGCAGAAGGGTTGTTTCATCCCTCAAATTTGCCAACTTTATCCTTCATCACAGGAAACTCAACTCCATCAAAATTCAATCAAGATTTGCTATGAAAACGCTGATAATGGTGGAGTCTTTTGGGATTATTACGTTGCTGAAGAGGATGAATAGCCGCCAGGACCGACCACATAAAACCTAAACACTTATTGTCAGAATTCGCATTGCTAATTGTGGCTTTTTGTTGAGCAACTTCCACGGTAATGAAATGTAACCCGAACCTTTTAGCAGGGTATACTGAGCCATACTTAATGTCAAGGTAAAATATTTCATTTAACGCCCAGTCACTTCCATCTTTCTGATTGACAAGTAGCGATTGGATGACTTTTTGCTTGGCTTCTTGTTGTTGAATTTGAACTTCGTGACTATTGACCGTTGTCATGCATAGACTTTGGAAACCTGTTTCGGTGGTCGAATCTTCGCCATCAGGTGTGGGTTTCACAAATCGTACTTTTACATTGATGTACTATTTGAGGCCTTCAATCTTCTGTTTCAATTCCTTCGAAAGATGAATGAGAATGGGTTTAGATTTAGGTCGTATAAACTGCAACATGTCGGGTTTCTGATCTTTTCATAGTTTGAGTTCGACTTTCCTCAGGTAATCGTGCAGGGAGACGTCAACTGACAAAAAGGCAGTCATCATCGTCCTAAGGCTTTTAAACTTCTCTTCCACCGATTTGGTCACCGTCTCTTGGTTTCTTTTCGGTAGGGGTTACACGGGGCACTTCCGACTTTCTTGCTGGTACCATCATCGCATAACCATCAAAATAAGAATCATGTGCAATTAGTGATTATCATCAAAATAAGAGTGAGAACAACCTGGACGAGTCCAGTTAAATGTTTCTGCTTTTTCTTCTTTCCCGTCAATTTTGGGTCGAAAGACTGTCTAAAATACTTGGCGTCTTGCGTGCGGCAACATTCACTTTTAGGTCTACAGCAGAAGAAAATACCCACAACTGTGCAAGCTGGCAAAAACCACTTTCAGCGCCTGTTATGTTTAGTAATCAATCTTTATTTCAGACCTGTGAACTACAATCAACAAACGCTTATCGTATTAGCTGTCCGCTATCATGCACTGTCGTCTTCTGCCCCAGTGCTCTGTATGCGTCGAGTATATAGTCCGGAAATGCAGGATTGTATATATGATCTAATAATCATGACATCTCTCTTTCAACAAAACGAACTAACAAAACAAAATGTGAGAAATTCAATGTCTAGTCATAAATCCAGTTATTAACTGTTCGTTATTTCTGCTCTTCGAATCCATATCGTTCTGGCGTCTTGACGGTTCTTCCTGAACAGGTAACTGTCTTTGCTGGGGCTATCGTTGCTGCCTTGTCGTGTTCTTCTGTATCATCGGTCTATTTCCTTGGTTTGTCCGCGGCAGCAGGTTGTTCTTGTTGCTGGATAGGTCTTTCTTTTTCTGGGTATTTCATGATGTCTCTTCTGTTTCTTCGGTACTTCTGCCCTGTTACTGTCTCGATGGTATATGATCTGGGTTGCTCTGCTCGGTTACATACCACTATTGGTTTCCATTGTTTCGTTGCTTCGTCATACACTCTCACTGGTTCTCCTTGGTTAAGTGGGTGCAGTTCCGTTGTGCCACGATCGTAGTATCTTTTGGATTTCTCTTGTTGCTGCTGAAAGTGTCTCTTAATATCTGCTGCGTCGTACATAGGTTCCAGTAGCTTTGAAGACATTGGTAAACGGGTTTTTGTTCTGCGTCCCATCAACATCTGGGCTGGAGACAGGTTAATTCCTTCAACTGGGGTATTTCGAAGGTCGAGCAATGCCATATTAGGGTCGGTTTTTTCGTACTTGGCTTTTTTTAGCAGCTTTTTTGCAGTTTGTACGGTTCCTTCAGCCAAGCCATTTGACTGTGGATATCTTGGCAATGATGTGGTATGGCGGATGTTGTTACCAGCAGTGTACGTCTGGAATTCGGAACTCACAAATTGTGGGCCATTGTCGCTAACAATTTCATCGGGAATACCATATCGTCCAAAATGTGGTCCAAGATTGCTGATAACTGTCGAACTTTTGGTGTTTGGAAGCTTTGTTATCTCGAAAAACTTCGAATAATAATCTGAAATCACCATAAAGTTATCATTATCTAGTTCGAACAAGTCGACTCCAACTCTCTGCCATGGTCGATCCGGAGTCTCGTGACCTTTCATCGGCTCTCGTTGCTGTTTATTCTTAAAGAGGAGGTAGGTACTACATTTGGAAATCAGGTCATGAATCTGACTATTCATACCCGGCCAATAAAGGAGATCTCGAGCTGTACGTTTGCATTTCTCGATTCCCAAATGGTTTTCGTGTATTTTCCGCAGCATGTCATCTCTCATTGACGATGGCACGATAAGTCTTTCCCCACGAAGCAGTTGACCATTTTGGGAGCTAATATCGTCAAGAATTGGCCAGCATTCTCTGATACTTTGGTCGACACTTGATTTGTGATTAGGCTATCCCTCCTGTATGGTTTGTTGCAAGGTTTGTAACGTGGGGTCGTTGTTGGTTGCTCGCTGAAATTCTTCTATTTTCTCGTTGCTGATCGGAAGATTTTCTACTGTATGCACCATATACTGGTCTTGGGTTTCACTTACAGCTGGCGATGGTGCTCGACTGAGTGTATCAGCTATATAGAAACTTTTTCCGGGTTTGTACTGAACGGGGAGGTCGTATTTCTGTAAACTCAGCATCATTCGTTGTAGTCTCGGCGGTGCAGCTGTCAGCGGCTTTTTAAATAGGTACTCTAAGGACTTGTGGTCTGTTTCCACGGTAACAGGCTTTGAGTATATATATTGATGATATTTGGTACATCCGAAAAGTATTGCCAGGAGTTCCTTTTCAATCTGAGCATAGTTTTTTTCAGAACTGTTTAACGATCGCGACGCATACGATACCGGTCGTTCTTCTTGGAGAAGGCATGCCCCTAGGCCGTAAGATGAGGAGTCTACGGATAGCACCATGGGTTTTGACACATCATAGTACTGCAGTATCTTCTCTTCCGTGACTCTTCGCTTGATTTCTTCAAACGCATTATGGTGTATTTCTTCCCAATGCCACGCAGTGTCCTTTTTCAACAGTTCTCTTAAAGGAACTGTGACGTTTGACAGGTTTGGGATGAATTTTGCCAGGTAATTTACCATTCCCATAAATCTCTGCAGTTCCTTCTGGTCTTCCGGTATATTTATCGCTTTAATGGCGTTAACTTTATGTGGATCTGGTTTCACTTCATCACGGGTTAGGAGATGTCCAATATACGATAGTTCACTCGTCTGAATCTTTGATTTCTCTTTGAGCTTGCGGTTTAGTTCACGTGCTCATTGAAGTGCGCTTTGTAACCTTCTGTTGTGTTCTTCAACCGTTGTACCCCACACCAAGATGTCGTCCACAATAACAGCGACCTCTTCGATGTCGTCTAACGCTTGTGTCATTCGCCGTTGGAAGACCTCTGGAGCAGAATTAATACCAAACGTAAGTCTTAAAAACTTATATCTTCCGAATGGTGAGTTGAAAGTTACCAGTCTTGAACTCTCCGCATCTAATTTAATCTGCCAGAATCCTGACGATGCGTCAATTGTGCTGAACACCTTCGCTTCATTCAATTCTGCAGCAACCTCCTCGATCTTCTTCATGGGGTAGTGTTCTCTCAGGATAGCCTTGTTCAAATCTCTTGGATCGAGGCATACTCCTACTTTCCCATTGTTCTTCTCAACCACAACCAATGAATTGACCCATTCTGTCGGTTCAACAACCTTTTCAATTACCCCGAGATTTTCCATTCGGTCAAGTTCAGTTTTAAGTTTTTCATGGAGCGCGTACGGGACTTTCCTTGGCGCGTGTACAACTGGCGTAACGTTTGGATTAGTTTTAATGTGATATTCGCCTTCCAGGCACCCTAATCCCTGAAATACATCATCGTATTCGTTAATTATTTCTTCACTGGTCTGCTGTGTTGACAGGTTTGACGTACCTGTCTCATCAGATGTATCGTTCACAGCGAATACTCGTTTAATGAGATTAAGTTCAAGGCATGTCTGTAAACCGAGGACTGGAACAACATTACTTTTCTTGGCTATTTGGAACTCCACAGGATAGAACTTTCCTTTGTGTTCAAGCGGCACAGTGTTTTTTCCCATCACCTTGATGTTGTGTCCCGAGTATGAGACAAGTTTTGTCTTTGACTTTACCGGTTTCTCTTTAGTCAATCGTTGATATGTTTCGTAGGGCATAACATTGCATTGAGCCCCAGTGTCAAGTTTCAACGCAATATCTCTTTTGCCGACTTTAACGACAACATTCCATTCATTCTTTGAATTCTTTTTCTGGGTTACCGTTCCGATATACATTTCTTCCTCTCAATCTGAACTTCCTTCAACAACATGTACAGGCTTAACAGAAGTACGACATACCCTGGCGAAATGATTTCTTCCTTGGCATTTGTGACACGTCTGTCCGTTTGCAGGGCAGTTGCGCAATTCGTGATCGTCATAGCCACATCTCGAACATTTCGTCTGGGGTGTTTGCTTGCGTTGGTCGCGTTGCTTTCCTTTCTTCGTATTTCTTAACGAGAAATTTTTCTGCGATAGTGATGAGTTAACCGCGTGTATAGTAGATTCCTTTGCGCTATCCAAATTGCGCAATTGTGTCTTGCTAATTTCAAACGTACGACAGATGTTGATCGGTTTTTCAAGTATTAGCTCGGGGTCACGCAGAAGTCTTGCCGTTACTTCAGCACTTTGAATTCCACACACTATTCTGTCTCTTACTAGGGAGTCTTCTATATCACCAATTTCGCACCATTTTGCAAGTTTTTTCAACACGGTAACATAGGAATCGATGGATTCATCAGACACTTGACAACGAGTGTTGAATACATGCCTCTCGAAAGTTATGTTCTTTCTCGGTGTACAGTGATTTCGAAACTTTGCAATAAGAGGTTCAATCTTGTCTTCTTCAGCCTCTATGAAAGTGAATGTGTTCAAAACCTCGACAGCATCCTTCTCAGCGACGGTTAATATAATTGAACACTGAACTTTTTCATCTTTCTTGTCGCTTCCAGTTGCACTTAAATATAATCTGAATTGCTGTATCCACCGACGCCAATTTTCTGCTAGATTTCCTTCAAAAGACAACGGTCTTAGCGGTGGGAGTGAATTCCACGTAGCCATGTTAGCTACACTCCTGACACCATGTTATGTTTAGTAATCAATCTTTATTTCAGACCTGTGAACTACAATCAACAAACGCTTATCGTATTAGCTGTCCGCTATCATGCACTGTCGTCCTCTGCCCCAGTGCTCTGTATGCGTCGAGTATATAGTCCGGAAATGCAGGATTATATATATGATCTAATAATCATGACAGTGCCAGCATCAAGTTTTCCGTTAGGAAGGTTTTATTGTTACGGAGGTTTCGTTCTCATCGTATAAAGCTTGCAGCCAGAAACGCAGTGGCGCAGTGAGGAAGGACGTAAAAGGAGAATTAATACCAAATTGCTTTTGATGTCTTCAAAAGCAATTTGAAGATAAATGCCCAGAAGAGTTATTTTATTTTCTGAATTCGAGGGTGGGATCTCATGTAGACTCGAAGCATGTGTTCCAATGTGAATGCATCGATATACAGAGCCGCTCATGTAATTTAAATCATTTTTATGATGTTAAAAGACAAAAAAGTTAACTTTATTTACAAATATAGGAACCGAGGTTTCGACGTTGGCTCACTGTCATTATCAAATCAAATTTGACGCTAAGTAAAATACAATATTGAATTAAAAAAATAGGACATAATCATAGTTTCGCTTAAGCACTAAAAATTACAAGACATTAACATTGACAGTTTGGGATCATATATCTCGTGGACTGACAAAATCATCAGCATTAACTCTTTCACTGCGGGTGCTCTCCCTTTGACGAGTAAAATCATGTAGAGTAAGCCAGAGAAAATTTATGACAGTCTTATGTACCAGGGAAAGAGTTAGAGGGAGATTAACTCTTTCCCAGCGGGATAAGAATTCTGTTATTTTACTTGAGCTAACGCGAAACCATTTTACTCGTCAAACGTTTTGCGGCCGCCGCCGAAGAGTTAACCAATAGATGAAATAATAAGGCTTTTAATATAGCTTGGAGTAGGCTACTGGCTGAGAAACAAACCTATGGATCTGTAATCGATTTAGCTAGTCGTTTCCACACGTGACAGGTTGTTGTTACTTGTCAGTTGTTGAATTATTTCCCAATAAATTATGAAAGTTTTTAAAGCGTGTGTCCCCACACCTGTTCGTTCTGTCCCCTGGTTACAATTCTTACCCCTTTAGTCAAGGATGTACGGGCACCACCCATTGGAAGTCAACAAAATGCGTTTGTTAGAAGATCTATGCGTTTGGATTTTTGAGCCTACAATCAGATAAATTAATTTTTCTGTCAAATACAAGGCTGATTGAGTCGACTAATCGTTAATTCTCACTTTCGTTTTCCAGATTATTAAATTATCGAGAATGTGTAGTTACGGTTACTCTGGAGTAAACCCCTTATCGGGACCCTTAGTCCCTCCATCGGGGAATTCCTAGCGCCACCCCTGCGCAAAGGAGCTGTAGAAATATATCATCATCTATTGGGGAGATATTTATCTCAATCTATCAGTGGCTTTTCAAATATTGTTGACAATTTCAGTGTCCATTGCTATTTGTGAGAGGTCCTTCGGAACCGTAAAACTGATTTTGACTTACTTCGGCTCATCAATCGGACAAGGTCGGTGTAGTGCATTGGCTGAGTTAAGCATTGGGAGAGGAAAATTGTTTCTCCTAGTTTTTGAAAGTTTGTTTAAAAACTGTGCGATTTTGAAAGACAGAAAGATTAATTTTTAAGTACATATTCCATAAATTAATTATGTAATTGCATTGAAAGTATTTTGTAATTTTTAAGTTGGCAAGGGGGCACCACAGGTAATGCTTGCCCCAGGGTACCATTAAGACTCATTACGCCTTTGCAGAAACGCTCTCTCGACTCGTGTTTTCGACGTGAAATCAATAATTTTGCTGTGAATAATGAAAGTGAAATTAATATGTCAGAGATATCACAGTAAATGTCCTCATTACAGTCTCTATCTATGCGACATATTGGGTACTTCGTGGCTATTTATTTACAGCATACGTTGATAAGTCGGACTTGCAATCACATGTGGGCTCGGAGTCTAATTACTGGACTCAGATTTGGTGGACTTGTGGTGAACACTGTCATAAAGCCCAGACTGCCTCTCTTGCATCAGCACCTTAATTTATTCATTTTATATTACTGAAAATAGTTAATGCAAAATACTTAATAAACAATTAAAGACCAAAATTGAAATATACAAAATATAAAATATCTTTGATTTATTAGAATAAATAACAATTAACACCAATCACCTGCTGCTTTTAGACTAAGCAGATAATCAGCAACTGCGGTATTTGCAGTTAATGATGCAAGATGAAGTGGAGTACGTCCAGCATTAGTTCTTGATTTGAAGTCACTACCTTTCCTGATGAGTAGTTTTACCGTATCTAGACGCATATTCTGGCAGGCATAGTGAATAGGCATGTAACCATCCTTGTCTTTTGAGTTAACTTCAGCACCACATTGGATTAAGTGCTCAGCAACTGAGGTATGGCCGTTGAATGATGCCAAATGAAGTGGAGTATGACCATAATCATTTTTTGATCTGATATCACTTCTTTTGCTGAGTAGTTTTACAGTATCTAGATGACCATAAATGCAGGCATAGTGAATAGGCAAGGAACCATGCTTGTTTCTAGAGTTAAGTCCAGCACCACTTTGGATAAGATAATCAGATATTGAGAAATATCCATTGTAGCAAGCATGATGTAAACCAGTTCCCGCTGGATATTCTCCTCCCTGCTCTTCAATGTCTGCGCCATTCTTAACTGCAGCTTTAACGCCATTCAAATCTCCTTTTTCTGCTTCAGCCCAAACAGACATTTTCCTATTCAAAAGATAGGTATTCAAATTTTAAAAAGATTGAGACCCCATCTCCGCTGCCCTTACCTCCCTCAACTGGATAACGATGCATGGGAACAGAGTCTCTGCACAATCCCACCCCGCATCGGTCCGACCGCACGGGGATGTCGGTATTTTTCTCCATTCCTTTCAGCTTTATCTACGTCCGAAAACCTACGCTGTATCAATGTGGGAGACCCAACTTTTAATTTAACATCAATTATGAAAATAAGTATGATAAGTTTAAATTATTCATGTTAATTGAAGCTTTCTGATATGAACTCTTACGATATGAACTTACACTGAGCATGTGCCACAAGACAAAACATTTCCCATACAAGGTTCACGATAGGTCGTCGGTTAATCAGAAAATAAGTTACGTTGCACACACTAAAATTTTTATCTCTACATCTTACAATTAACTCTGATTTGAAACCCAAAGAGTTCTTATGCGTTGCTCCAGCAGTTTTCTTATTGTATAAATCTTTTTAGTAGAAACTTAGTCGAGTACCATTGCAAATGCTCCATTCTGATTGGGTACACTATTTGCTATCTGTTCGTCGATAGATAGCGAGTAGGAAAAATGGCTTCCCCTTCTAGGTTTTGTGAAGTTTCTGAAGACGAAATAGAATGCTTATTTGAAAGTGCAGTCCCAGAGAAGACGGGAAGTGTTCTTTGCAAAGTGTGTTTCTACTAAAACAATCAGATTATTCGCTCTCGATTTCTATGACGTGATAGTTGACGTGGGCTTCGTCAACTATCACCTCAGAAATCTCTAGCTCCTAATCTAATTGTTAAATAGAAATTCCGCGATGTAGCTATTTTACCTGGGTTAGTGCTACTTTATATACCTCAAACAACTCACTGTCCATTATCGGCAACAGTAGTCAATCGTAAGATGCCATTGAGTTAACGTCTCTCTGCTGATGTGATTCAACGTGCTATAGATACCCAAACAGGAGAACCAATGGAGAAGACCTAAATTTTACATTAATCCACCCAATTTTCCCAAGGTCAGTTAATTATTTCTTTATTTTTTGACAATGAATATACAAGTACAGTGAACATTGTGCTTCTCCTGGCCCATTTCATTGCCACATACTCACATTACCAACGTATACGAAGTTAACAATTTTAGTAGCAACGATTAACCCGTATTAAATCCTTCATTTACTAAAAACAACGCTTCCTTATATTGTATTTGCCAAAACAGTATATTGATAAAAAAAATAAATAAATAAAAACAAAAATTAAAAAAAGAGAGAGGAAAGAGAAAAAAAGAAATCCCAAAAAACAATAGACAGTCCTTATTCTAGTTCGTAAAGGGTAAATAATGGGCAAACAACGACAATAACGGACAAACCATGCAGCCTGTACCTGTACTTTAGTAGACACCGGCGGTGGACTGCAAACTAAACCCTGATTTGGAGTGTTGATACCTGTATCTACACTTCCAAGATAAAAATTCATGTATACCCTTGTGGAATAAGTCTAAGAATTCGATTTTCCCAGATATAACTGATGAAATGAAAAGATTAGGTTATTGTGGGACAATTATGTGGTTTTTATGTGCATAGCTTTTATAAATTTTCCTCAGTATGTGTTGATGTACATTAGTCTGTTGGAACTGGGCAGCGGACTCAGTTAAAGCTTTAAACCCTGTGGATTTTGATTAATGAAAACGTTTTTAAAATAATTTTTTTCTAACTACAGTAGTGTTATTATATAAGAAGTGCCAGGTTGTACTTCAGTGCTTCTGATCGAAGTTCCACTGTAAAAGTACGGTACCATATTGCAACTAATAACAACAAAATCCAAATGTCTAAAGTACATGTACTTATGGAATGGCGTTATTTCAAGTGGTAAGACTGAATGTCTTTTTTTGGAAAGGGATGGTCAAGGCAGTTAGGAACATGCAGTGTTCACGAGTTCTTGGATGCATTTCATAGAGGTATCTCATGTAATTAATTTAAACAAATGTGTGTACTGCTAGCAAAGCACCCATTTATTTAGCAAAACCTGTTACATGAAGTTGAAAGAAAAAGCATACAGAAGAATATTTACCACCTAAACTGAGAGTAAAATCAATGTACATGCAATCATTAAAGTTGCAGTATGTGCACGAAATCATTCAACAGCTGTTATTCTAGGAGCACCATCACTTCGTTATGGGATTTGATTGGCATCTTAATTGTCAGTGCGCCAATGGTGACTTGTATTGGAAGATACCTGTAGTCTTGCTCTCTGCATTTTCAGATCTTAACTGTAACTATAAACTGCATCATTTTGCCACATGATGATAAAAACAGTTTATGATCGAAATAAACAGACAGCTTATACCTTGCTTGTGGCCAACACACCCGAAGCGAGGGGTTGCACTGGACAGTGATATTTGCTCACTTTCTAGATTCTCGATTGGTCCGATAGTTAAATATTCAATTGGGTTGGTTAGGGATTGATTAGCTCATTAAAGGCAATGACACATCTTAGTATTTTACTCAACCGTATTTAATGCCAAACAATTTCACATGTCACAGGGATGAGCCATAGATGGTCTTTGAGAATAGTCTAACATTAGCAAGATTAAAATTCTCAAGGGCTGCTTTAAGGTTAAAGGAGTTTATTCCATGAAAGTGAATTTTAGAGCCTGTTTTTTGATTAACAATTTATTAAAGCATTCTAACAGTTCTGCACATACACGGGTATATGAATGCCATGAACTATCACCTAAATATGAAAATGTTGTATACTGCCAAAGTCTCGAAGCAATATAAAGAAACTTCAAGAATATTAAATTTGGAAACCAGTACATGTTTACAATGACTACCCTACTATTTCTAACCAATGTTACAAGTCCATTGTTAGTTTTAATTTCCAGCAAGTCCTCTCACATCAGAAACTAATATTGGACAGCAACAAGGAGAATATACAATCTGACTCTGATGTTTAAATGTTGGGTAAACTTATGAACTTTATAAAGATTTACTTTGAGCACATGTACAGTGCTCAAAGAATTTATAACTTTATTAAGGTCAAACTTGTATTTTTCAAATTTTAAATAAACAGTACCGAGCCAGTACCTGTTTACCGTTCATTATGGTCGTTTATACTACTCGCTGGGTTGCTCATGTCATCTTACCACGTAGGAGTCAGAATAAAGCTATTCTCGCTAAGTTACAACTAACAATAATAAAAGAGTTTCACTTCCAAAAAACAAAGCAGGACGTTAACTGTTGTACGAGTGAGTTTATGAAGCTTTATCAAAGTAAATTTATTTCTAAAAAGTTATCTTGTTTATATCTCAAAATCTTAAGCATGCCTTGGGATATTAAGACATGTTTGTAAATTCTTACAAGTTTTCTGGGTCCCATATGAAAGAAATCCGAAGTGATCACGAACTAAGTACACTTACAAACAACGCAGGAGCAGAGCATTTCTGAATCCTTTCAATTAATCTCTACTATAAAATTTTTCTAGTATCATTTCAAGTGAACACTATTTTTTCAAGGTTGCGAATGTTTTTGAAGCTGAACCAAATAAATTGAAACTGATAATTAAGGTCGTGTAAGGGACTAGAACTATACCATCCCGAGTCCTTAAACTGACTTGCAAAACTGCCTGATTAGGCGGGAATGCATTCTTCATTTTTCACCAAACTCGTACCCAACGCCTCCATACGAGGGAAGGGTTGCCATAAAATGGTAAAAAATCAAAACAGTGGGCTGAAAAGACCTTGTGTATGACATTGAGTCGTGTACGACAGTCAAAAGTGACCGTTTGAGTAAGGACATATTTACACGATACGACTGTCGTATACGATTGTTCATTTTGACGTATCCGATTCAGTCACGAGAGTCTTCAGGACCAATTGTAATATTAGCGAGCGAATAACAAGCAGGAATTGTTCTTTATGACATAATCGCATACGCCAAAGTGAAGAATCGTATACGACAATCCTATCGTGTGGATAAGCTGACGTCATGTACGAAATCACAAGGGACAATAAGTCGTATACGGCTGACGACGTCTTGATGGGCGGGACAAAAAATTGCATTTCATCGGCTTTTCTCATAGGGGAATTCCACTCCATCTCTGGAACTTACCTACTTCACTTCCCCAATTTGGGAAACAGGACAAGACGTCTTTTACCTCTTACGATATATTTGCGCAGTAACCAAACTATGGAACAGTGAAATTACCCGATTTTGTTCATCCATGTAAGTTGACTTGAAAGTTAGTTGAAACTAACAAACTGAAGTCAGTTGTACGAAGCCCACATACCATAGCCATAAGATAAAACCTTGCTAGTGAACGCAGCCATTCACTCTTTAACAATCGAATTCAAATTTTACCCATGGAATCATTTCCATTAGGTGGATAAGACGCAATTTGATGGATATACGATTTTTATAAATTTAAGTTTAGATATTCCAAACTTCGATACCGCTTTTTAATAGTTAGGATATATTCAAGGAATAGTCATCCTGGGGGAGGTGGCAGGGAGGCTACAGGCCCTGTGTTGGGGAAGCTATGCCCTCACTGATTGGGTAAAAATTAATAATTTTTAGAGCGAAATCTTCAGAGACGATCTAAGAGATTTAGAGAAGTTGTGCACAGAGATGTTTTACAAAAATTTATTACCAAACTACCCAAAATCGCTTTTAGAAAACTTTAGATTTTTAAAATTTTCTACTATCCACATCGTTTACTACCCGGTCGGAGACTTTATCTCCAGCAGCGTAGAATCTAAGTCACCACCTCAAAAGTATCCGGGTTTTGAATAAGAGCCTCCCACCATCGTTTTTGGACACCCGCTGAAAGTGATTTCTTAGGAGGGCTTGCAGTCCAGGAATATTACAAAGGTGATATATACTTATATATATATATATATATATATATATATACACATACATATAAACATACACACTACGTCACCTAGTCACCACGCGTGTAAAGAGACTCCACCCACGTTGAGATTAGTGCCGTGGCACTACACTTCGTGCGCGGGTGAGGGAATAATAAATACGACAGAAATATATGGTACACTTCTTTCGAAATCACCAGCAATATCTACTTAAGTATTATCATAAGTTTACCGGAGTCTTTAGCTTACTTTGTCATTGCTATTACTCCTAATCACTTTGCCATTTATTTTATTGCTACATGTAGTTGCTTTGAAGAATATCTACAATTACCAGCTTTTATTCATTGGAAATAAAAAAAGGACCTTTCTCAGGAAATAAAGTCAAATTACTGTCTATTGCTGGATTACTGCTCTAGTGGCTCTTTGTTAGCATTCTCGTTCAAAACACCGTCAACTAAAACTGTATCCTCAGACTTAAAATACGATTAAGTCGGTTTTCTTTCTACGTTCGAGAGTTTTGTCCTCCTGAAGAAACCTAATAAACTAAAGTGCTTTTGAAAAGCTGGGAGGGACTGTATGTGCAATACCTGAAATAGCCGGGATTGCATATACAATCCCCGACAAGATATTAATTCAAGTATAGGATAAATACCGAGAACGGAGGCTTTAAGCCAGATACATCCAGAGGGGTCGAAGGCCCCGAGGGATTTATCTGGCTTACAGCCGACGTTCGAGGTATTTATCCGACTTAAAACTCGATTAAAGAGGTTTTCTTAAAGAAACCTCAGGGAATAGACTTGTAGGATGTAACATACGTATTTCTAAAAGTCATTATTAATTCATGAGGAGAAGAAAAAAAAAGTCATAAGCGTGTCGGATCTATATATGTGAAGAAGAAGAAGTTCAATTTTTTCGGCTTTCGAAAGATAAATTTCGAAACTTTCTTCACGAATTAGCTTATTAGGAGGTTCATTTTAGAAGACATTTAAAAAACTCGCAGTTCGTGCTTTATCGGATCTAAAACACTCGGCTATCGCCTCGTGGTTTAAATCCCGATAAAGCACTCCAGCTCGGTTTTCAAATATTACATATAGGGTGTATTCAATTCTTTTTTCTTCTTTGACGTGGGATAACGTTTGTATTTTTAATCGAAGTTTCAGGGATTATATATATAGTCCCGGGAACTATATATATAATCCCAGATACCTATGTAAAACAGCTAATCAGTGCATTACTAACCCCTCTTTCCCCCGGGACAATTCAAAAGCCGCCGCCAGCTTTTAAAATACTCTATTGTTCTTGGCAAGTTTATTAGGAAGATAAAAACCTGGAAAGAACAAAGAAAACCGACTTAATTGTGTTTTAAGAAGGAAGACAACCTGAAAACATATTTTGTTCTTCTCGCTGTTTATCCTCTACTTCAAATATAATAAAGTGGATATCAGGTGGAATAGTGCAATCAAATAAGGATGTATGGAAATCTGACAATGATTATTGTTTCACTTAACGTCAGCATTCTTTCATGTCTTTGGTTAAAAATATTGTTTAAAAGTCATTTGTTCGAAAAAGCACCTAATGTATTGTACGTGACTGTGCCATGATCTGATTAAAATTCATGAAATAATGGTTGTATTTTCAATTCGTAGAGTCTTTTGTTGCAAACGAGACAATGGGCCAAAGTATAAATACACTGAATCCGCTTGTGTTTGAGGTTAACCCATTAAGGACCAGGCACCCCACTCTGCTAAAAAAAATTATCTAGTAATTTAGGTAGAATGAAAATAATTCTAAAGTGCACCCTTGTCCCTTAATGTGATTTGTGAATTTACAATTGCACAAAATGCTGTGGTCAGTTGATCGCAATAAGTATATTCAACTGGACTTCATAAATTTCTTGCACAACTTCTCCTAAAGCAAATCTATTTAATATCTTGTCACTATGTAACCCTAACCGCCATAAAAATGCCAGAATTGAGGCTACACCACTGCCTGCAATATGTTCCCATCAGAAACACGATTAATAATATTATTAGCAGCAGTGCACGTTTAATGGAAACACTTGTTCCCATTAGCCACAGCAGATGACGATACACAGCCTAGGGGCAGACGACCTGAAGATTTGAACTACATCTAAAGCCAATTTGGAGTTTCAAATGCAAAATTAACCAAATTTGGATATAAATCTAGTTCAGCAAGGCCAAAATGGCATGTAATGCAACCATAAATTGGCTGTGTACAATTTGATTTATAGACCTAAGTTTCAACTGATGATTTGGATTTTTATCAGGGAGAATGAATGGACAACCTTTATCCCAGCTAAAGGCCCAGACTTCAACGAAGTTTTTGGACATTAGAAGATTTCTCTATTCCGTTCAACTTTCTGAGCAGTTGTGGTGCATCTATCAAACCAAAATGATTAATGGCAGTACTAACACGAATATCCTGGTGATACATTTGTTATGAAAAACATATTTCATTACCTTTTGTAGTCTGCAATTTGTGTTAATGTGAGCTGATATGAAATTTACATCAGCGTGGTCTGTTATGAAAACAGTTCCTATGTTACGGTTGGACGATCATGTCATGAAAGTTGTGATGTTTGTTTGGGTTTTGTCTGGTTTTTGACATGTAGACTTATTATCTTATTTTTGTGACCACATCACCATGACCAATCCTTTAAATAATTTTATGAACAGTGTTACCGATCTGGTGTAAAAGGTTTGTGTTTGTGTTGTCAGATTTGCGGTCAAGGTACAAGTTGATTTTGTTTAATCCTTAGGTACTTCAGGTACTTACTGAATTACTTTAGTAAGTAAATACTTTAGGTGTTTACTGAGTTCCAGGTATGATGTACTTACTCTTCTGACAAGATTTGAGCTTGAAATACAAAATGAAACTGTGAAATAACATAACTAGTATAAGAACCCTTACATTCTGACTTTACTATCTTAATTTGGCAAGGACCTATATGCCTTTAGTATCGAAAAATCTTTTCCAAACATCCTTGTTGATTATGTCGTATTCTAAACAAGGCCTTCGCATGGCAAAGCGAAAGACTTGATCAGAATGTATTTGATTGGTCAACTTTTACTGTCAATCAATGTCAACTAAAATTACCAACCAAAAGAATGAAATGGAGATACTCTTTTGCCAACAGCAAAGGAACTAACAAAGAGGAGCTAGCGAAGAGGAGTAGAAAAGAGAGCGGAAGAGCAGAGAAAACGAAGCTAGTCATCAAGAAGAGAACCCAGAGTCAGAACAATTTCTTGCTACAGCTGAACATTCGTAAACTTTAGTTTCTGTATAAAGATCCCGTACCTCGCCTAAAGCGTGACTCTACTGAGCTAACAACACCCCTAATTTAACACATTACTCATGCTTTCTTGTTCCTCATCTGTCACGTACATGTAACTACAGTTATATAATTATCACCGACCACAAAACAACAACAAACTTTTCATGGTTCTGGGTTGACTGTGATCAGTTTTCTATTCGACAGTCCAACAGAAACACATTTAGCAATTCCTGCTTTTCTTTTATGATGGCAGATGCTGCAGATAGAGGTCTCAGTTACTTTCACAACAACTACAGTTTGACAACTTTCAAACCAGCCTCAACAACTGTACATTCACTGAATCATTCTATTAACCCTCGATTCCCAAACAGCCATTCGGCTTGGTACCAACAATTGCTTTCTATTAGGTTTCTCTGGCTCTGCTAATAGTTGCAATAAACAGGAAATACCTGTTTAAATTTTTGGGAGCTCGTCATTTGAACACTAACTTGAACAATCTTTTCAACTACTAACCTTCTTACAACCATCAATCGCAATGGACAGCAATCACGTCCAGTAGCACTTCTTACAGTTGAACATAAAATCACAAGTTGAATACATTTGGGCAATCCCTCACGTTACCTTTACGTTGAAGGCAAATAGCATTAACTACATTTCCTAAATAAACAGGAACTTTTCATGATAATCTGACTCTGTTGAAGTCAACTGAAAAATGTTGACTCGAGCGGGATTTGAACTCTCACCTTCGGGATACCGGTCCGTCGCTCTACTCGTTGAGCTATCGAGTCCACAATGATTGGAGGAGATATTTATCTAATTTAACGGCATGAGATATTCTCGAGACAACTTAACGCTTATCCATGACAGGATGTATCGGAAGAACGGTATCCCGAAGGTGCGAGTTCAAATCCCCCTCGAGTCAACATTTTTCAGTTGACTTCGGCAGTATCAGATTATCATGAAAAGTTTCTGTTCATGTATATTCCTGAGGATGATTCTAACATTGCCTAAATACTTATAAATTTTGATGCCATAATAGAAAATAAACGATGTTCCCATAAGGCCATATCTTCCAGCACCTACCTCTTTGACCATATGTAAATTACTGTCTTACCCTATAGTAATGAGTTCCATAATTTTTTTGTCCAGAAACACGTTAAGATCTATCCCTTCATTATTAAGCAATAAATCATTAAAGCAATTTTACATTAAATATTCGTGCACTTACATTTTCCCTTGCTGGTTCTCTCTTCCATGGATTTTTCTTTCAGTTGTTGCTTTAACTATAAGAGTAAATGTTAAAAATACATGAAAACTACTTTTAGTTGAAATAGAAGATTTACAGTATACTGTAATATTGAAAATGTTTAGAAGATTTGTTTTTCCCAGTTGTCTAAAATTGCATCAATTTGTTTAGGCACCTCAGTAGTTGGCGTCAGGTGCTGCGGTTGGTCAGCCAATAAATTATGGTACAGTAAATTAAACAAAACTTAATAAAATAAAAAAAAAGTAAACAGCAGAAAAGAAAAGTAAAATAAAAAAAAAAATAAAATAAAGTAGAATAAAATAATATTGAATTTAAATTTAAATGAAATTGAAATGAAGTTGAAATATATATGAAATAAAATTAAATAAACTGAAGAGAGATGAGATGAACAGAAATGAAATGAAACAAAATTAAATATTTTAATTGGATGCTTCTCAACCTTCAGTTCATCTTTAACCCATTGATGCCCCAACAGCCAACCCAAACCCTCTCATTCATGGATAAATTTTTTCTAATGATAGTCAGAATAAATTAAACATGGTAATCTATGTATGCAATAGAATAATGCTCAAATGAGATACCTGAGTGCCTGAGAATGGAACACGTGACCTCTTGATCACAAGTGACTTGCTCATTTTTAACTTTTCAGGAATACAATAATTCAAATGGCCGAGCAAATAGCAAATGTATGCAGGCTCATATGTCTACTGCTTTACAGTAGGTGTAACATAGATCGTGTCAAGGTTATCGAGTATCTGCATGTCATTTATTACTTATGGATATAATCAGCAATAAATTACTGACATACTGAGACTCACATAACTCACCAGAACCGATCATATGGTACACCAGCGTTGCATCAATTATTTATATTTTATAACTGGCAAAAGTAACAATTACAGGTGATGAAGACGGCCATTAAATGACTATAAACTCCAAGTATTTTCCCTTCAGGAGAGTGTCCTCCACAGCTATGCGTATCGCCGTCATACATAATTACACCTTGATAACTTGCCTACATCAAGACTCCGCTAAAAGTTATCGGTCTTGGGGGAAAGAAAAGTCCATAGGCGTAGGAACCAGGGGGCATTGGAAGCACGTGCCCAAACAACTTCTTTGAAACGACAAAAAGTGCCCTTTTAAGCATGAAAAGGGTCCTTTTTAAAGAAAAATGAAATGATTTTAAATAAGAGCAACACGTCAGTTTTTGCCCTATTGGTTGGATTTATAGATTAAAAGATAGATAGGAATATGGAAAAAAAATCCCACATTCAACAACATAACTTTTACTCTGGTGTCAGTCTCGACCAAGAAACTGGAGCTTTTCCTGTTGAATTAGTATCCGAGAATCCCAAAGTATCATCACAAGCCAGCGGTTTGCCTAGTCCATAGGCCAGCAGGCCCAAGACTTTTTTTGTAATGAAATAGGTAGAAAGAATTATATAAACAAAAGCAAACAAAATGCCAAAAGCTACCCAAAGCGCAAAATTGTTTTCAGCAAAAAGTATTGCATTGATTAACCCAACGCAGTTCAGTGCCAACAACGATCAGATCCACCAGTTTTCCCTGGTGTAATTAATCCAATCATCCTCATTTTTAAAACATTTCTCGGAACCATTCTTCTGGAATCCTCTCCGGGACGGAGCGTTTGGTGCAGTAGTTCACTTCCGCCGCCCACAAATACTCTGAGGTCTGGGTAGGAAATTTCAAATTTATCAAATGATAGAATGCGTAAAGCCAGCAACATTGGACAAGGATCTTCAAGCTAATGATTTTCACTTTTACTAAAATACAAAGCTCTGTCAAAAGAATTGGGATGATAGATGTTATGTGTTTTGAGGTTATCCTTTCTGTGCGCAAAGATGCCTCTGAAAGGTATTCCCCTCCCAAGAAAAACTTTTATTCCTACGCCGCTGATTGCTTGGTCCCTACTATGGAGATATCGACATAGACTGTTTCGCCTTCGCCTGGCCTTGTCCTTATGTTGTTGTTGCACGTTATTTCGTGTGAGCCAGGCTTAACCTGTAAACTGGGAACTGGTAATAAAATCTTTAGACGGATCAGCAGAAGACGAGACGTGAGATGAAAGTAATGCCGGGGACGGACAATGGTTGTGATCTGGATGAATTGTGGACATAAAGAAAAACAATTTCTGAGCTCCAGACCGGATCGAACCCGTATCCTGACGACCAGCGAGACACTCTTAACTATTGAGGTACCGACATCCAGATAGTGAAATAATCTGTTGGTCAGTCGGTGCGACATATGTACTGCTTGTGCAGTAGCCACGATATGGTAATATTGTTAGTGAGTGACATGAATGTTATACAGAAAGTTCATTTGGAAACGTGACGTTAGTACAAACGTTATATGACCTGATCACCTCAGATTCTTTAGTCCTCTGAGGACGTTCAAAATCACAATTTTCCCTCGTTGCTGAAGCAAGTGGGAAATTTCGCCTTTGTCCGCCAAATTTCCCTCATGAATAACTTATGGGAAATTTTGAAGAGGAAGAAATCCTTTGCTTGTAGAGCCTGTTTTTTATTAGCCACATTAGCATAAGTTCAGTGGCGATTTATCAATGGGGAAATCGACCATCCCGCCATTGCCGCCTTCACTCTAGTCAGGAATATCCTGCCAACACAGCAGTTTTTAGGACGAAATACACACAAATTACTCGTTAGCCCTTCAGATGAAAGAAAAAGTTTCCGAGGGCGATAAGGTCAATGCCGAGATTACGTACACTTAGAATTAGAATTGAGAGCTTACGCAACAGACGTTCTTGGTTCACGGAAGGCAGCCCGAAGAATTGATCAATTGGTAGTGTAACGATATCATGTTTCGCTCCTCCCCTCAGCTGTTGGCGCCTTTTTTGGGGCAGATCGAATTACTCCGACGTGAGAGGAGCTAGATAAAAATAAAGGGGGTGTTGGTTGATTTTGTTGTTGCGTTGAATATAAATAAAGTGGCACGGTCCCAAGCAGTTGTTGTCTGCTTTGAAATTGCGGCACGTTACAGTAGTTTTGAATTTTAGGGAGTGAATGATCAAAGATGATGAATAGCTTACAGATCCCAAGAGAGATCACAGCACCAAGTGGAGAAGAAACACATAAAGCATGCTACGTAGCAAAGGGTTATTCTCAAATTCCAGAGGTAGACTATCAGGAAACATTTGCCCCTACTGCTCGTATGAGTTCAGTTCGAGCGCTGATGCAACTTGGTGTGCAAAACGATATGATAATTCACCAAATCGATGCTAAAACGGCTTATTTAAATGCGCCAATAGATTGCGACATTTATATGTAACAGCCAAACGGTTTTGAAAAATTAGGTAAGAATGGTGAAACATTAGTATGTAAGTTGAAGAAATCGTTATTTGATCTTAAGCAGAGTGGCAGAAATTGGAATAACATGTTGCACAACCATCTGATAGACGAGCAATTCACTCAATCATGTGCTGATCCATGTGTATATACAAGACACATCGACCACAAAAGGTACATAATAATGATTATCTGGGTGGATGATATTATAATAGCTGCCAGCAACTCAAAATTGATGGCAAGTGTGAAAGAATCTTTAAGTAAAAGGTTCAAGATGAAAGATCTCGGTGAGATATCGTGGTGCTTAGGAATCCAATTCAAATATGGCAAAGATTGTATTGAAATGAACCAAACGCAATACATTGAGAAGATCTTGTCAAAATTTGAAATGAAGGAGCGTAAACCAAAACCAACTCCATGTATTCTTGGGATTGATGAAGTTGCTGCATCAGAATCACCCTAATTAAATGACCCAAGGTCGTATAGAGCAATTGTAGGCAGTTTGATCTATGTTATGACAGGCACAAGACCAGATTTGTGATATGTCGTAACTAAACTTTCACAAAAAATGTCAAGGCCCAACCAAGTCGATCTCAATGCGGCTAAGCACGTTTTAAGATACTTAAAAGGCACATCAGAACAAAGTCTAAGGTTCAGAAAATCCCAATAGAAATAGGAGTAGTATAACTGGGTATAACTTTCAGTTATCAGAAGATGGCCCATTCATATCATGGCAAAGTTGCAAGCAACAAACTGTTGCATTGTCGACATGTGAGGCCGGATACATGGCATTCGCAAACGCTATTCAAGAAGCGAAATTCTTGAGGCAGTAATGTATTGACATGAGAGTAGGTGATGTAGATACTGATGTTCTTATGCATATAGATAACCCAAGGAGCAATGAATTTAGCTAAGAACCCAGTACACCACCAAAGGTCTAAGCATATTGACGTAAATCCTGCTAATTCAAGGCAAGCAAAGTTGCCTTGAGTGTACAATTACACAATGAATGTACAATTACAGTCAACATCAAGGTGCCGTATACCAAATTAACAGTTAATTTTAGTTGCTAAGTAGTCTATAGAAGCCGGGTTCTTGGACATTTTGGGATTTGACTAAATTTCCACATTTTCAAAATAGACAAAAATAGTCGGGAAAAACCCTTTTCCTTGTTTACGTAATTTTCAGCTGCTTCGCTTAGAACTCCGTTCGATCACTTCCGGTGACTTCTAGACTCTTCCAGGAATTTGTTAACGTTACCGGGAACTTCAACACATTTTAAAAACGGGTCAAAACTTTTCAAACAGCTTCGCTGACATGTTGTCTTGGGGGAATAACCTAACACAGCAAGCTGATAAATTCCAAACATTCCATACATGCTCAATCTCCCTAACAACTAGCCTCACTCGATGTCAACAAAAAAACTATTTTCGGTTTGCTCAGTTGTTAGGGAGATTAGGCATGTATGGAATGCGGGGAAAGTCACTAAACGACTGGTGGGGGAATTACCTTTTTTAACATAACCGAAGGTCCACGCGAAGCGTTTTTAAGAATTTTGTTTTAAATAAAAATGTATGATATAGTTTTAAGAAATACTAATAGATATTTATTTACAATATGTAAAAAATGTTTGAAAATTCTAAATTTTTACCTAAGATTTAGTAAATTGTTTAGATTTTTTTGGAATAATGTTTTTAAACTTTATATTTATATTTCAGAACCTAGAACATTTCGATGTAAAATTTGCGGAAAAATTAGTTATTATTAAAATTTAATATAAATAAATGGGTCATTGTATTTCAAAAACAAAAAGTGAAAATAATTCACACGATTCAAGTATTGAAAATCATATTGAAAATTCTAAAAATAAAAATTCAAAATCAAATCTTGACCGATCCGGTATAAATCTTCATGGTTATCCATCAATAAATTTTAGAAAAGTTAAAAAAAGTGGTTTTAGAATTGGCGCGCATGTTGATATCGGTTTTAAAGATTTTGAAGCTGGTGCGAATTTTGGAAGTAATTCTATTGAAGAGGTTAATTTTTCAGAAAATAATAGTCATTTAAAATTATTAAAGTCTCTTGAAAATGAAAATAAAAATGACACAGAAAAAGATAAAATAATTGCTTCACTAATTAATTTAAAAAAATGATAATGTTAACATTCCCTCCGGTCAGCGCTCCGCTGAACCAAAACCTAAAAATGAAGATGAATAACTTTGTAATTTTATAATAAATCAATATATTATAAAATTAATTTGTTGAGGATGTTGATTCTTCTGTCGGAGGTGTTGATTCTTTTGTTTTAGTTTGTTTTTTAATAACAAGTTTTCCAACGGTAATACCACCAGATAATATTCCAAGATATGGTAGATATGGAGATACTTTTTCAACTACATTTTTTACATCTCTTTTTAATAATTTATCCTTAACAAGTTCTTTTTCTAATTCTTCACTACTTTCAATTGCTTCTAACCCTCCTAATAAATCTGAAAATTTACTAATTAGTAAATCTGTTAAAAATACGTTTGCTTTTTCTGCTTGTTTAATTTCATATTCAGAATAAATTTTTAATATAATTTTATCACTCGCTTTTTTCAAATTTTGAACTGATTGACTAATTTCCCCATCTTCAGACAATCTTATCAATTCTTCTCGTTTTTTCATTACTTCTTTTTTAACATCTTGCGTTTTACTTTCTTGATCATCCGACTGATCACGTTGATTACTTGCGGATGTATTTGATGGGTCTGAGTCCATTTGCGGAACTTCTATATGATCACTTGTTTTACTCATTTATTTTATAACTAAATGGAAAAATTAAATTTATTTCCAAATATGAATATTTTTTTGTTTTCAAAGTTTCTAAAATTTTTTCCAATTCTTTGCGGTCATCCACTCCTAAATATTCTTGAATTATTGTTGTCATATCTTTTTTATTTGGGTTATAAAATGTAACCAATTTTGAAATATTTTCTCTAAATGGTTTTGCAATAGATGTCAATTGTTGTGTAATTACAACAACAGAAAGATTATAATGTCTAGCACTAAATCCCAATTTAACCAACTCACTTGTTCTATTTTTAACATTTTTTCCACTTGCACAATCATCCAATATGATTAAACTTTTACTTCCTTTTGAAAAGTTAACTATAAATTTTAACCAATCTTCAACGTTGTCTTGGTCACAAGGAATAGCAATAAAATCTTCATCTTTATCATATTTCCAATTTTCATAAGTTTTCTTCCATTCAAATGTAGGACAAATTAAAAAAATATAATCAAAATAATTTTTATATTCATTTTCTATAAAATCTAATAGATATTTTGTTTTTCCACAAGCAGTCATTCCAACAATTATCATATTAAATTGTTTAATTTGAACCTCTGGTTCTGAGTCCTTCGGACGATCGTTCACATTCACGTTCATTTTTTATTTTTGTTTTTTTTATCATCTTCGATGTTTAAAATTGGATTGAAGATAAATCTTTATTTACAATATTTAGCAAACCATCACTTATAACAAATACATAACACATTACATTTGCTGTAGTAGCAGTCTTTTTAATTTCCAACAATAACCCAGATTGTGTGTTTACCAATTTTTTTCCAGTTCCATAAACAAAGTTGTCATCTAATGTTCTTAAATCAATACATAATGCAAAAGAATCTTTGTAGAATTTTTCAATATCCATAACTGCATCACAGTCAAAATAATTACAACGAAATATTCTAAGTGCTTCTTCAAAAAATCTTCTTTTCTGAAATCCTTGGGAATATATACTATTTGGAACCCCCTCAACACTAATTTTGACATCTGTTATATTTGGATAAACAAATTGTTCACTATCTGTGATAGTTTTATTTCTAAATAACAACACAACTGCTTTCATACTTTTCCGTGGGATATTTATGGTTTCATTATGTAAAGTTGCGTCTTTATCCCATTCTACTGTTTTCATCAAAGTTACATAATTATATGATAGTGATCTTCCTGAGGTGTAATTTGTCAAAACATCAACTGCTAAATCTTGGTTTTCAATTGTTTCATATTCCAATTCTAAATTTTCCAACTTATATCCACCAACACTTTCACCACTTTGTGCTACCATAATTTCACTTGCTTTTGGGAAAGTTAAAATATATTGAAAATTATTAATCATTCCATAAGGAGCATATAATCCATGATCCGATAGTATTTTTTCCAATTTTAAGCACTGTTTTGTTCCATAAATATCAAACATTAATTTATCACTAACTTTTTCTGCACTTCCACTTGTTGCTCCAGAGTCATCCTTTGAAATTAATTTTCTCAAATTTTCACTTGCTAACCCATATTCAACCATATCTGCTCTTTCGGATTTAGTTTTCCAAAGATCTTTGTAAATTTCCAAAAGAGATTCTCCACTATTGTCATAAACAATTTCACCAGCAAATTTAACAACTAATCTTTTCTTTAACAATTTTGATAAATTATTTAAAAACCAAGACTTTGTATTTGAATTTTTAAAATTAAATAACAATCTTAATGAATCGGGCACAAGACATAAATTAGGGTTTAATTTTGGGATATCTATATAAAGGTCTTCTTCTGGATTTACTGAATTTGGATTTAAAGTTACAACATGTCTTGTTCTGATTCCTTTAATATCACTCATTTTTGATCTTTTATATCCTGGGTATAGTTCGTTTATTCTGTTCATTTTTTATTATACAAAAAAAAATTTTTTTTAATCTTTACCTTTTTGGTTTTTCTTTCGGTATTCCTTGTATTCATTGTATAAAAAGTAAGTGATTGCAATAGCTAATATCCATAAATTTTTAGCTAGAAAAGAAATACCATTTGCTCCCCATGATAATATTTGAGAAATTAAATTTAAAACTGCTGAAATGACTGCTCCAAAATTTTTACCTATATTTGCAATTGCTTTTGCTAATTTTCCAACTGCATTTGCACCTTTTTTCAATGCGTTTCTTGCACCCATAACTATTACTGTAATTATACCTGCTACAGAAATTGCTACTGCTGATAAACCTGCGAGATTTTCTTTTGCCCATTTTTTAAATCTTTCTAATCTTCCTAGGTCAGATTCTTCAGCATTTTCATTTAAAATTTGTATTCCTTCTTCACTAATTGGTCTTTCATTATTTTCAAGTCTCATTTTATCTGCTTGAAGTTTTGCAATTTCTGAAAAACTTTTATATATACTTTTTTGGGGTTCAGCTGTTTCTAAATCAGCTTTATCTTTCCAATGTTGACGTTCTCTATCAAATCCATCAATTTTTCCACGTATAACTTCTTTTTTTTCATTTTCTGATAAATCATCGCCAAGCGTGGAGTCAATAACCTCCAAATATACCAAACCTCTAAATTCTCTTAATTCATCTCTTTCAAATAATGTTCGTCTTGGGTCCTGATTATTATCAATGAATTTTTTTAAGTTATTTTCATCAATTATATTATCAATTTTATTTTGAATTTCTAAAATAGAATCATCAGTGACAGAATTAATAAATTCATTTTCAAGGTCACCATAATCATCAAGGTCACTGATTCTTTTTTCTATTACCGACCTTGAAGTTTTTTCATATTCTTTTTTTGCTTTTTTCATATAATCATTAAATTCATCAACATATTTCTTATTTTTTCTGGTAAATAACTCTGGTTTAAAGTCACGGTCAACATTACCAATCTTTTTACCTTTGAATATAATGGAAACTGTGTCATTTTCTCCAAAAAATACAGTGTTATCTAACAATATACTTGAATTTGGTCCATTTTTCTTTTCAAGAGTAACATTGAATAGTTTTTTGAAAGATTTTTTTCTATCATTAGTCATTGATCTACTCATTGATCCTATATCTTTTTTTGTATCAGGTAAACTACCAATTCTTCCACGACCAACCCTATTAAATTTACTTTTTGGATTTTCTGTGTTTATTATATTAATACTTCTATCAGGGTCATCTCCCCCAAAACTTGTTTCACCGTACTCACGGTCCTCACGGTCCTCACGGTCTTCTTCTTCCTCCATATTTTTATTTCTCATTTCAATATCATCAAAACCGTTATTATCCATTTATTTTATACATTTTATACATTTTTAATATTTTCTTCTGGGATCCAAGAGTTATGTTTATTATCATAACCTAACCACTTTACCAAAACCATTTTTTTTCCTTTAACTTTTTTTCTTTTTAATATTTTCTCTACTTTATATAAGTGATCTTTATCACTCACATCATCAACAGCTGACAATTCCTGTTCATAAAATTTTCCAATAATTGGTTCTCCCTCAAAGTCTTCCACTTCATACATGTTTGGATCACCTCTAAATACTTTTAAAATTTTAAAAATTTCTTCTGTAAAATTAGCTTCATAACCTTTTTTAAAGATATTCTTATATTTAGAAATCCTAACAATATCACCAATTTTGAATTTAGGTAGAGGTAAATCTCCCAATGGATGACCATATAATGTATTCCACACTTGGTCTTTGTTAGATTCATTTACATCAACAGGTTTCATTAATATACTACTGTGTTTAGTATTATTATAATTATCTACAAGTTTTTTCAAAACGTTGATCCAATTATAAGTTTTATTTTTATAAAAATATTTCCACATAGATGTTTTTAGAGTTCGATTAAATCTTTCAACTATAGCTGCTTTTTTAACAGATTTAGAGGAAAAATATTCAACATTCTTTTCTTTCAATAAGTTTTTTACACCAACATTATAAAATTCTTTTCCTTCATCAAATTGAGTTACATTTGGGTATTTACCAAATCTTTTTTTGAATTTTCTAAGTAATTTTGAAACAATTAAAGTCATGTTGTAAGTATCTTTTCTATAAACAGGAATAGCAAACGCATATCGACTCAAAATTTCAACAGCAGTAAGAATCCAATAATAATCATCATTTTGTTTTTTGTATTTTTTCATATCAATTAAATCCATTTGTATTTGATCACCCAGATCTTTAACAAATGTTTTTTGAAATTTATGTCTTCTAACAATTGCTTTGTATCTTGTAAAAGTATCTTGTGTTTTTAACCAGTCTTTCACAATTTTTCTTCTAACTTTTAACCCCTTTGGAAGTCTGTCTTTTAATTTTTGGTAAACTCTTTCTGCAGATTGATAACCTGTTTTAGGATTGTAATAAATATCTCTTAACTCTTGTTCAATAACAAACATTTTTTCATCCATTTTTGTGTTCATTTATTTTTATAATAGTCATTAAAATAAATGACTTCAACTGACATTGAAAAAGCTGAGAAAAAATATTATGGAAAAAATTATGATTTTGTGGTTAATAAAAGAAAAATTTTGGATAAAAAGTTTAAAGAAAATTTCTTAAAAAAATATCCATATGCAGATATGTGAAGATTTTACTTCGAGCATGATATTAATAAAGATGGAAGTTGGGAAAAAACAATAATATATTTCAAAAACCGCGAAGCGGTGAGCCAGGGGCTCGATGTTTCAACAGACATAAATTCAGATACATTTAAAAATGATCCAAATATGACAAAGTATTTAACAATAAATAAACCAAAACCTCACTTTCCAAAAATTTGGAAAATTGGAGGAGCTGTACAAGAATTACCAAGAGGAAAAAGACATGTTGGTTATACAGGGAAAAATTATTATTGGGATGAATTTCCTACACAATATGTTTTAAGTTATCCTATTAACCAGTTTAGGATTTATGTAAACAATACAGATTATTTTCAAAGTAATTTACCTGGATTAAACATAACTACAAATGATAATGCAAAATGGTCACTTAATGAACCATATTTTCAAAGCATTATAGGAACATGGATTGCAACTTATGGATGTGGAATTTCAATACAACATTTATTATTTTCAGCTGATGTTCCAAAACAAATTACATCATTTATGAGATTTCATCTATATTTTACAGTTAGAAGAATTATGTGGCAATTGAGAAATGGTGATGATAAAACATTTTATAAATTTAATGCTGGTTTTTTAAAAGATCACTATCCAAAATGGACATGGCAAGAAATTTCAGGAAAAAAAAGACACATTGGAGATTCTCATGCAATTGATATGACTACATCATGGAGAGGATATCAACACGGTCCTGGTCAAATTAGAGATACACAAAATGATTACAAAAAATTTGTTCCAAAAATTTCAGATGGATTAATCAAAAAAGGAACAGAATTATTAAATCATTCCATTGAAGCATATCTTTATGCAATCCTTGGAGCACAAGCGAGAACAAGACAAAGTATTGTTTCAAATAGAGCTTCAGCTTTAGAAACACAAAAAGTTTTTAGACAAATTTTTGAAGATTCTATAATAAATTATGATACGACAACATGGATTAATAATATGAATCAAGCAATTTCATCAACAAATGTGGTTTTAAATACAGCTATAAGTCCAACTTTATGGTTAATTCCATCATCTTTAATTATTTTAAAAGATCCTATTGAAGGATATAATAACAAATTAAAAGTTTCATCAGAAAATATGGTTTTTGGAATTAATAAAAATTTAAATTATTATGGAGTATCCAACACAAAAGATGTTAAACAACACAACATTGAATTAAAAAAACTTGAAAATTTAGATCAATCACAAAAACCTTTAGATAAATCACAAAAACCTTTAAAAAATAATAAATTACAAAAACCTTTAAATAACTTTTCAACATCATCAAAAAATACTATGAAAAGCGAATCTTTTATTATTTTATCTTTATCGATTGTTGGAGGAGTTTTAAATGCATGGTACGTGCTCTGAGAAACAAAGTTTCGAATCAAAATATATATTATAAAATATATTATAAAATAAATGACAATATCTTTAAAAATCTTCATAACAAAAGATGAAAACTCTAATAAAGTAATTTCATTAGATGAACCAATTATATTAAACAATTGCCATAAAATGTTTGTAAAGTCAGTAAGTATTTTTTGGAATTACGATAATTTGGATAAAAATATTCATCATTATACTTATGATACACAGGGCGCTAATACAAAAATTAACTTCAAAGATGGATATTATACCCTTAATATTTTAAAAACTGAATTAGAAAATGTTGGAAAAATAGAATTAGAACAAATTGATTATTCTGGAAAATGTACAATAAAATCGGATAAAACATTAAATTTACAAACATTTGGTCCAATCATAGGATTTCCAGAAAATAAAGTAATACAAGCAAATACATTAACAGAGAGTGACAGCGAGGTAAATATTAATAACAACTTGGAATATGTAAACATAAGCTGTAATATGATTGATAAAAGTAAAAATTTTGTGGATGGTAAAAGAAGTAATGTACTTGTTCAAGTTCCAATAACAACAGAACAAACATTAAAAGGTAGTGTTTCTAAAATTTATCCACCTGAAGAAACAGGGCCGGGAGGAGGAATAAAATTATCAAATGGAATATATAATGAATTAGAATTCAAAGTAGAAGGAAATAATTCATTATCAATAGGAAATGTTTTGTTAGAAATTATTATAAAATAAATGAGTTTATTCTATGGATATGAAAAAGTTAACGATAATATAACAACAGGAGGTTTACCAACAACAGGAGGGGATATGACAGGAGATATTAACATGGGTTCAAACCATATCATAACATCAGTTGACCCAACAAAAAGAGAACACCTTGCTAGAAAAAAATATGTAGATGATTTAGTAAGAAGACACACAGATGTAGATTATCTATCAAGAAGAGGAGGTACAATGAGAGGAAATATTGATATGGGCCCTAATAAAATTACAACAAATGTGAATCCTTCAAGTGATAAAGACCTTTCTAGAAAGAAATATGTAGATGATCAAGATTCTAGAAAATTATCCTTAACTGGTGGAACAATGTCAGGAAATATTAGCATGGGAAATCATAAAATTCTAACAACTTCAGATCCTACGGGTGAAAAACATTTAGCAAGAAAAAAATATGTAGATAATCAAGATTCTAAAAAATTATCCCTAACTGGCGGAACATTGACAGGTGATGTTACAATTGGAAGTAATAAAATTATTTCTTCAACAAATCCTACACTTGAAACAAATTTAGCGAGGAAGAAATACGTCGACGACCGTATTTATAATAGTTTAAACATTCTAAAAAAAGATGTTAGTTTTTCAATTTTGAAAGATAATTTTTCTTTGAAATTTCATAATTTATATTTCATTGAATATAATTCAGTTTATGATTTATTGTTTGAAAGAAATGGAGGAAAAGTTAAAGAATTAATTGATTATGGAATTGAAGGAAAAAATTTTAAACAAACAACAAAAAGTCTTCAACCTTCTTTGTGTTTAGAAAATGAAAAAGAAAATAATAAATATTTTTTTAAAATTTAATGGAACCAACAGCAGAATGATTTCAGATTCCAACATTAATCCAATATCGGGAACCGTATCAGGAAAAAAAGATATTGTAAATGTTTTTGTTGTTTATAAATTGAATTCTGTTCCTTCATCTGGAAGTGATTGGTTAAAAGGAGGAATTTTTGGACATGATAATGGAGGTTATGATAAATTTGTTTGTTTTGCAAATCCATCCACAAAAGAATTAGTTATTTCTGGAGATAGTGCTGATTTTTTCAGTATTGGTTCAAATCCTGTAAATCATAGAACACCAATTGCCGCCTTCAAGTCGAAGGCGAATGCTGGGGATCTGAATAAATGGATATGTTTAAGTATTCATTGGGATATGTATACAACACCGAAAGATAATGAAAGTTTTGTTTATTGTAATGGAAAAAAGTTAACATCTTTTACATCGAAAACTGTTTCAGGCAGCGCAGCTTTAACAATTGGAGATATAAAAAACAGCACAAATTCACCTTTTGATGGAAGCATGTCTTTCTTTTCAATTTTAAAACACGAGAAAATGACAGAAAAAGAAATTTTGTTTTATCATTATGTTCTTTGTAATTTATACAATGTTGATCATGATTCAATAAATATATCATGAAATTAATTTAATTGTATAAATAAATGAGTGTTATATTTGATGATGATGATTTTAGTTCAAAAACACAAAGTCAAAAAAAATTTTTATTAAAAGAATTTGATAAAAAATTATATTTATCTGGCGGAACAATGCATGGAAATTTGAATATGCTTTCTTATAAAGTAATTTCCAGTGCAACACCATCTGGAAATACTGATTTAACAAATAAATCATATGTTGATTCCAAATTATCTTTATCTGGTGGAACAATGACAGGAGATTTGGATATGGGAAATAATCATATTGTTCACGCTGCAAATTATTCTCCTTCTTCTAATTATCATGTTGTGAATAAAAAATACGTTGATGGCAAAACTAAAGCTTTGAGAAATGATATTGTGACAACTTCGTTGTCGTGTATTTATAATTTACAAATGGATGATTTGGGAATTTTTGAAGTTAAAGATGATGATGATTATATTGAATACACTGGAAGTGATAAAAAGGTTGAAAAACTTTTAAATTTGTCAAGAAAAAAAGATTGGATTTTCAAACAAGATGATACAAACAAACAACCATTTTTCAAAAACTCTACAATTAATAATAATTTTTATTGTGTTCAATACCACACTAATCTTATATCAAATAGCAACAATTTACATTTAGTTAGTACACAAGATATTTTAAGCAATCAACACTTGAATTTTTATTTTGTATATGGTTTAAAATCATTAAATTCGTCTAACAATGAGGTGTCGTTGTTTAAAATCGTAGATAATGAAACAGCAAGTCAACCAGATCCTTCTAATTTTGGTATTTCTTATCGTAATTCATTATTATATATCACAAATTCATCCACTTATTCAATTTCAAATGACAGATGGCAATTGAAAGCAAATGCAACTCAAATAAACAAATTAATATGTCTTTCTGTTCATTGGGATCAAGGTAACGTCAGTGGTGATAAAAAAGGAAATCTTTATGTGAATGGAAAAGAAATTGTTTCTTTCAATACAACTGCTAGAAAGTATCACACTCCAAATATGAAATTTTATCTTGGATCAAAAAATAAAGATCATGGAAAAATGGATGGAGAAATATTATATGTATATATTTCAACAAGAAAAATGAAATATCCAGAAATTGTTTTAAACCATTATCTTCTTTGTAAAAAATATAGTGTTGATTTTGACGAAGATGAAATATTAAAATATATAACTAAATAACTAAATAAATTTTAAATAATTTTAAATAACCGCTTGCGCGCAGCTTTGCTGTTTGTGGCTATTTAAAATTTACTTGTTTTTTATTTGAATCTATTTAATTTTACTTATGAATAACTTTGAATAACTTTTAAATAAATTTTAAATAACTTTTAAATAACGTGAAGCGTGACAGCAAAGCAGTTTTAAATAAAAAAATTTACTTGTTTTTTATTTGAATCTATTTAATTTTACTTATGAATAACTTGAATAAATTTTAAATAACTTTTGAATAAAAAAATTATAAATAAATGAGTGAAGACAGTAAAACAAATAAAGTAACAGCAGTTGAAAAATCAGCGAAGCTGCAAGCAGATGAAAAAGCAAAAGACCCAAGAAAAGTTGAATTGGGAAAAAGATTAGCAAAAATTTCAAAAGAAGCAAAAGAAAGAAAACGTGAACAACGTGAACGTGAAGCTGAGAGAAGAGAACAAAGTGAAGCGATCAAAGCGAAAGAAATAAACCGCATAGATGGTATTTCAGAATATGTTGATTTTAGATATCTTGTTGGTGGTGTGACAATTGTTGCTGCACTTGGAGGTCTATATTATGCTTATAAAAGCGACAAAAGACTTGAGCGAAGCGAAGCTGAAATCAAGAGAAGCGAACTTAGTGAAATCAGCGAAGTGAAATCAAAAGTGAACGAAACGAAGGACAGCAAGCTGATAAATAAAAATGACTTTGATCGACCAGAGGCCTCAGCATCGAAGATGCAACCTACTAAATGTAAACCATTAACTACGCAGACCGCTTCTCGGTCATGTATAGAAAACCTAACCTGCAAAAAAATAAAGTTTATAAAAAATTTTTTATATGTATAAATAAATGGGCGAAATGAATAGAAAAGAAGTTATGAATGAATTATATGATTCTACAATAATTACATTGGGAGCTGTTGGAGTTGGAATGGTAACTAGAAAAGTAATTAGTGATGGTTTATCAACTCCATCTAGTTTAGTTCCAACTTTAAAACTTGCAGCAGCTGTTGGATTATCATCACTTGCAGTTAAATATGCTCAAGACAAAAAGTGGATTCCTTCTGATCCTTTCAAATCATAAACAGCGAAGCTGCAAGTGAACGAAGTGAACGAAGCGAAAATAGAAAAAATGAGAAAATGTAAAAATAAATGGAAACAGTAGTTGGTGGATTATTTAATGCAGTTGCTTTTGCAGGTGCTGGATTTTTATTTTCAAAATTAAATCATTCTGGATATGAAAAAGAGATAAAAAGACATAATGAAGCAATGGAAAAACTTAGTGAAGCAAAGGAAAAATGGTATGAGGAGCAAGTAAAAAGAAAAGAAGAAATTGAAAAATTAAGACAAGAGTTGTCTGATGCAAATGCTGATATAAATAAAACAAATATGTCTTTGAAAAATCTTGCTGAAATAAATAATCGTTATAAATATTTAAAAGAAGAAGCAAATAAAGAAGATGATCGGTGACTGCCAAAATTAGAAGATTATTATAAACCTTCTGATGAAATGAAAGAATATCAAAATGTTGCTTTTTTTCTTGTTGGTCTTTCAGGAGGTTATGTGGTTTATAAAATTATTTAAAAATTTTTCTTTAAAAAAAAAATTTATCTTAAATAAATGGAAAACCATTATCAACAAAAAACATTTAAACAATTGTGGAATATTGCAAGAGAAAGAAAAATAAAATATTATAAAACTTTTAACAAAAATCAACTTGAAGAAATGCTTAGATTTGAAATAAGCTAACCAAATGAAAAGTATGAGAAATATTGTAGAGAAAAAATGAAAAACCCAGTCCCAGTAATAGCTATAAATAGAGCAACTGGTGAAATCTTAAATTTTAAAAGTCTTGGATCTGCTGCAAAAAATTTTAATAAAAATGCGGGAAGTATAAAATATAGAATTAATAATAAAAAAGATTTGAAAATTAATGGGTAAGAATTTTTGATTTTTTATGACTGTTGAACTGAAAGTTCAGCAAAGCTATTTTTATATTCTTTTTAAAATTTTTTTGTTTAAAGGAAAATTTATATATAATAAAAAAAGAGATGTCATCAACAATTATTGAAATACTTGTACCAAAAAATTATAAATATACAAAAAGTAATATGTATAATACTTTTATCAAAGAAATTATTAAACTTAGCGGAGAAGAAATATTACTACATACTGAATTTACAATAAATTATAAAAAAAAAGATTGTTATTTTTATGATTTTGAAGTTGATTACCAGAATGATGAAAAAATTTATATGCATTATCATCTTATTTTAAAACCTCAACCAAAAATAAAACCCCCATTATTAAATATTTTTATACTTAAAAAAATTGATCTTTAAATCATTTTTAATTTTTTTTAAAATTTGGTCACGTGACCAAACATGAAAAAAAAAAATTAAAAAAATTTTTTTTTTGACTTTTAAAAAAAAAAAATATATATATAAATAAAGGATGAATAACGAAGCCAATAATGACAATTCAATTAATTCAAAACGTGGTCGTGGAAGACCTAGAAAATATCCTTTTGGTTCTTTTGTAGGACCAAGACGGGAAAAAAGAGGTAGACCGGCAACATTACCTCCAGAAAAAAGACAAAGTGAGCGAATTTTTGCTAGAGGTAGAGGAAGACCAAGAAAAAATCAGGAAATTTCCTCGTCAATTTTAGACAAACCAATTATAGAAGAAAATTTGCAAACCCCTTTATTATTACCAAAAAAAAATTTAAACATTAATTTACTTGAAAGATCAAAACAAAAAGCAAATGATTTATTTAACAAGAGTAAAGAAAAAATACTTAATTTATTTGATAAATATACACCCTTGAATAATAGAAAAGAAAAAATAACAAATTGGTATAATCATCTGAAAGATAATGTTTTAGATATATTTAACAAAATACAAGGTAAAGTTTCAACCCCAACTGCAAAATTTAAATTGGATAAAGAAGCTTTGAATGTAACGAAAAGATATGAATTGAATTTGAAAAAATTTGAATTGTCTTTATATGATCCTTTGACTCTTTTGAAAAAAATAAAACCATTGGCGATTGAAAAATTCAAAAAATATCCAAGCACAAAACAACAAATAACTCTTGTGTGTTTGATGTCAAAAACAAACCCCGCAACAGGAGAACAAACTGTGGATAATGCTCATTTTCATAGTTACTATGAAGAAATTTTTGAAGGAAATAATTTTGATGAAATATATGAAAAAATGACACAAAAAATTATTTTAAGTTTTGAAGAATTTTTAAAAAATTCAAGTTTGTGGAAATTTCATAAAGGTTTGAAAGTAATTCTCAATATTAGCGAAATTAAAAGATTACTTGCTTCATCTTATATTCCTTTACCAGAATTTTTAAAAAATAAAAAAGCAATTATCAATCCAAAAAATGAAGATCAAAAATGTTTATTATGGTGCATAACAATAAATGAACTTTTGAAAACCACACCTGATTTAAAACACCCTGAGAGAATTACAAAAATTTTGAAAAAGAAAGCTGAAAGTTTTAATGTTAAAGATATTAATTTTCCATGTGGATTTTCTGATATTGATAAATTTGAAAAAAATAATAACATTACAATTAATTTATTTGGATACAACGAAGACAAAAATCATGAAATTTTTCCTTTGAGAGTAAGTAAGGTTGATCTGAAGGTGCTTCGCGATCCAAATATTGAACCATCACACGTAAATATATTGTTAATAACTAATGAAAATGGTAAACATTATTGTTTAATTAAAGATAAAAGTAGATTATTTTCAAGTCAAATTAATAAAAGTAAAGAAAAAACACATATTTGTGATAATTGTTTGCAACATTTTAGTAAGGAAAATGTTTACAAAAATCATTTAGAATATTGTAAAGAGTATGAATGTGGAAAAACTGTTTATCCAGATAAAGGTGAAAAATTAAAGTTTAAAAATTATGAAAGAATGCATGATGTTCCATTTGTAATTTATGCAGATTTTGAATGCAATCTGAAAAATATAGATGAAAATATTGGTGAACATACAAAACAATTTCAAAAGCATGAACCATCTGGATATTGTTATTTAATAAAATGTTTTGATGATAATTTATATAAACCAAAATTAGTAAAATGTAGTAAAAAACCCGGTGAACCTGATTTTGATATTTCATTAAAATTTGTAAAAAGTTTAGAAAATGATATTAAAAAAATATATGAGAAATTTAAATTTTCAAAAAAGATAATATTAAGTGAAAAGGATAAAGTAGATTTTAGAACTGCAGAAAATTGTTATGCTTGTGGAATCAAATTTGAAAATGAAGGTTTAAAAGTAATGGATCATTGTCATTACACTGGAAAATATCATGGAGCTGCTTGTGTTAGTTGTAATTCAAAAATGAAAAATCCAAAATTTATCCCAGTTATATTTCATAATTTACAAAACTATGACAGTCATTTGTTTATTAAAAATCTTGGTGTTTCAGAAGGTGAAATTGATTGTATACCAAACACTGAGGAAAAATACATTTCATTTACAAAAGAATTTATTGTTGGTAAATTTGAAAAAACAGACATAGTAACAGAAAAACAACTTAAAAGTAAATTAAAAGAAAATATTATTGAGTGTGAAGAATTAATTATTGACAGTGAAACGACAGGACCGCAGGTCCAGTATAAAATTAAAGAAATTGTTAATGTTAAAAGAAAAATTAGATTTATTGATAGTTTTAAATTTATGCAAACTAGTTTAGCAAATTTAGTTAATAATTTAGATAAAAATGAAATGAATATTTTGAAAAAATTTTTTAAAAATGAAGAACAAAGAAACTTGTTAACTAGAAAAGGTGTTTTTCCATATGAATGGTTTGACAGCATTGAAAAATTAAAAGAAGAAAAACTTCCTGATATTGAAAAATTTTATTCTAGTTTAAATGATGAAAGTATAAGTGAAGAAGATTATTCACACGCACAAAATGTTTGGGAAAAATTTAATATTAAAAATATGAGAGAGTACCATGATTTGTATTTGAAAACCGATGTAGTTTTATTAGCTGATGTTTTTGAGAATTTTAGAAAAGTATGTAAAGAAAATTATAATTTAGACCCTGCATGGTACTTCACTTCACCTGGCCTAGCATGGGATGCAATGTTAAAAATTACAAAAGTAGAATTGGAACTATTATCAGACCCACAAATGTATCTCATGATTGAAAAAGGAATCAGAGGTGGAATTTCAACAATTGTAAAAAGATATGCAAAAGCAAATAACAAATATATGGAAAACAAATATAATTCTGAAAAAGATAGTGTTTATCTTCCGTATTTGGATGCAAATAATTTATATGGTTGGGCAATGAGTAAGAAATTACCAGTTAGAGATTTCAAATGGATGAAAAACAATGAGTTAAATAATTGGGAAAAATATAATTGTATTTTAGAAGTTGATTTAGAATATCCAGAAAATTTACATGATTTACATAATGAATATCCTCTCGCCCCAGAAAGATTAAAGGTTGGTCAAGTTGAAAAACTGATTCCAAATTTAAATAATAAAGAAAAATATGTTTTACATTGTGAAAACTTGAAATTGTATGAAAAGTTGGGATTAAAAATCACTCGAATTCATAAAGGAGTAAAATTCCATGAAGAAGATTTTATGAAACAATATATTGATTTGAACACAAATTTGAGAACAAATGCAAAAAATGATTTTGAAAAAGATTTTTTCAAATTGATGAATAATTCTGTGTTTGGGAAAACCATGGAAAATGTAAGAAATAGAGTTGATATACAATTGGTAAATAGACAAGAAAAAGCATTAAAATTATTTTCAAAAAGTAATTTTAAAAGTAGAACGATATTTTCTGAAAATTTAATTGCAATACATAAATATAAGACTAAAATTATGTTGAATAAACCAATATATTTAGGAATGAGTATATTGGATTTATCAAAAACTTTAATGTATGATTTTCATTATAATTATATTAAGAAAAAATACGGCGGAACCGAAGGTCGCGGAACCGCGTCATTATTATTTACCGATACAGATAGTTTAATGTATGAAATTAAAACTGAAGATTTTTATAAAGATATTTCTCCAGATGTAGAAAAAATGTTTGATACAAGTAATTACTTAAAAGATCATAAAAGTGGGATAAAAACTGGATTAAACAAAAAGGTTATTGGAATGATGAAAGATGAATGTGGTGGAAAACAAATAGAAGAATTTGTTGGTTTGAGAGCAAAATTATATGCTTACAAAATGTGTGGAAACGGCGAAGACAACAAAGGAAAAGAAGAAAAAAAATGTAAAGGTGTTAAGAAAAATGTAATTAAAAAAGAAATAACATTCCAAAATTACAAAGATTGTTTATTTGATGGAGAAGAACAAATAAGAAAAATGAATTTGATAAGACATAGAAACCATGAACTGCATACAGAAAGTGTTGAAAAGATTGCTTTGTCATATAAAGATGACAAACGAAACATACTTGAAAATAAAATAGACACTCTTGCATTTGGTCATTACATGAATGAAATGATTGAAACTTATGAGAATATATTTGGATTCAAACCGTAAAATACTTTATCGGCGAAGCTGTTTAGCAAATAGACTTATTGTTTAAAATTCTGTTAAAAAAGGTAATTCCCCCACCAGTCGTTTAGTGACTTTCCCCGCATTCCATACATGCCTAATCTCCCTAACAACTAAGCAAACCGAAAATAGTTTTTTTGTTGACATCGAGTGAGGCTAGTTGTTAGGGAGATTGAGCATGTATGGAATGTTTGGAATTTATCAGCTTGCTGTGTTAGGTTATTCCCCCAAGACAACATGTCAGCGAAGCTGTTTGAAAAGTTTTGACCCGTTTTTAAAATGTGTTGAAGTTCCCGGTAACGTTAACAAATTCCTGGAAGAGTCTAGAAGTCACCGGAAGTGATCGAACGGAGTTCTAAGCGAAGCAGCTGAAAATTACGTAAACAAGGAAAAGGGTTTTTCCCGACTATTTTTGTCTATTTTGAAAATGTGGAAATTTAGTCAAATCCCAAAATGTCCAAGAACCCGGCTTCTATAGACTACTTTGCTACGATCAACTGGTAATCCTTCATTCATTTATGAAATTCCATCATATACATGTACACTTCCAAGACGAAATTCATCGATTTCACCTAACATAACGGATGAAATGAGAACAGAATGTTACTCTTCTGCAAGAGCGTGGTTTGTATTCTGTTTTAAATAGTTTCTATGCACTAGAAAAGTTTGTCAGTGCTGCACTCTCCCGCCTCATAATGAACTAAATCACTTGGCTCGTCCAATTCATTCTTTCGTGGTTGAATAAAGAGCATTTTCTCGTGTTACACTACATTCTTTTTCGCACTTCTTCCAAAAAAACAAAAAAAAAAAAAAAACCATTTTAATTATTATTCTTAAATGCAAAGTGTTACAATGTTAGAATCCCATGTAGATGAAATTCAAAATGGTAGAATATAGCAACAAAATGATAAAAAAATAGCAATAAAATTATTTTTGGGCTTCAGTCATGTTCCAACATACCCTGGGAGTGGTTTCTTTTGCCACCAACTTAATCATTAACAACTTTCATTAAGGTGCCACTAAATACAAATGGGTTACGGAGCTCTGAGAATGCAATTGCTCCCATGTGTAGCTTTTATAATTTTCGCTCTGTGGGTGTTGAGCAGATGTAGTCTGTTGGAACTGATTATTGTGACGAATGAAAATGTTTTTAAATAACTTATTTTGAGCTAGCCCTGTTACATTGGTAACTAATATGTGACAGAAATAAGAAGAATATGCAATATGACTCTGATGTTTAAATGTTGGGTAAATCTATGAACCTTATAAAGATATACTTTGAGCACATGTACAGTCCTTTCGTGCAAACGATGAAATTTCCACAGTCAGAATACACTACCATGGCAACAGCAAAATTAAAACTTCTGCACATGTTAGTTAGATGTTGCAGTTAAGTGATGCTGATGCAATTAAATTAAATGTACTTCAAATGGTGAGACTGAGTAATATTGTTTGGGAATGGAATGACTAAGTCATTCAGAACTCTCAAGCAGGGTTGATGAATTCTTGCATGCATTTAATAGACTTAGTTATAACAATACCCAGGAATTATTAACACGAAGTGTACAAAAGAATATTTACCACCTATGTCAAACACATTGAGAGTAAAACCAGTGTAATCATGAAATCCATACTTATTAATAATCATAAGCTTTGATTGGCACAATAAATATCAATGAACCAATAGTGAAAATCCATTGAGCAGTGACAAAGAAAATTATAAATGATTATTTTAAATGGATGAGCCTGATGACTTAGGTCCTTGTGACAAAGTAAAGTGCAGTAATGATGTCCATATTAAGTGAAAGTAAATTTTGAAGTGTTGGTGTCATACATTTTAAGACACATCCAGAAACAGTTGCAAAACATGCAGTTTTTCGGCTTTCAACTAGCAATAAAACCTATGATACTGCAAATCTAGCACAATTAAATACTGTGACGGACTCTTCTAGTTCATGGTAACAACCTCGTTGCTATTAAATTCTAAAAACACAATGATAACCATACAATTGCCAGCTAGACTGCAGTTTTGGGGACCCACTGTATCACTGACTGGTTAGGGTAAGGGTTTGTATTAGGGTTAGTGAGCTGGCAGAATGGGTTTCTGCCTTACTTGGGTCTGCTAACTCCAGTGCCCATTTTTATTGAACAAAAGTATTTTCCTGACATTTGAAACATTACATGATTTAGTATCAAAATTGCAGATCAATACGATACATTTGAACATGACTTTCATTAAAGATTGGTAGACATAATGTTTAACAATTAAATGGAATAAAAAAGAGCTGTTTGGTGCATAAATGGAGTACCATGATGTTGACTGTCATTCTCATCTAATGTGCAGTTGAGTCAGTTTAAGATATCAAAATAAATTTATCATGTCAGCCACTGAAATCTGGAAGTGTCAGGCTTTCTTGAGAATGCCAAATCACATCATTGAAGGTTGTAAACTTAGCATGCAATTGGAAATGAACACAAAAGACTGGTGCCTAAAATGGCTGCTTTGATTTTATGCAATCTTCTATAGACCTACCTGAAATGGGGATATCATGATACATGTAAAAAAGTGGAGGACCAATCTGAAAGAACTTTCTAAATTTTGAGGTATAGTACTACAGTTTAACAGACCCATCTCTCCGTTGGTCTTTTGCCATTGGCTCAGTAAACCAGAAAAGGAGCTTCTGGCATGACATTTATACAGCAAAACTCAGTGATCCAACAAATGGGTCTAAAATCCTATTAGCTTATCAACTGAAGATACAGTATCTGGAGATTTAAAAAACATAAGGTTAGAAAACTTTCCAAGGATTTTTACTCCAGAACGGCTTCCTTATTGATCAACATGTCGTGGTGAAAATCTCACTGACATCATTATTTCACCACCAACGTTTTGGATTTACTTCCACACCAAAATCAAAACCAAAACCCAACCCCAACCCAAACCCTAAACATTATCCCAAAACATTATCCCTAAACGTTGTGCCTAAACTCCATCCCTGAACCTTTTCCCTAACCCTAACTGTTATTCAATGTGGATAATAAGAATAAAGATTGCTTTCGCCTCATTACAATACTCTTTGTCTTATTAATTCCAAATAATCAAATATTTTCGCATGCTTTGGGGTGTGCAACTTTCCAGCTGCAAAAGCTGCTTCATTTGTGTTCTGAGCCAGGAACAAAGACTGGCCACAACGTGGTTTTGTTAATCTACAATGCAGCCTTAAATTTTGATTCATTCATAGATTACTAAATCTATAAGAACAAGTAAAAAGTTTTGAGTTCAGAGTTTACTTTTTATTTTTCAGTATAGCAAGTAATAATGCCAACACATAGCTTAGAAGTTCTGAACCAATCAGAATCAATATGACGTCACCATTTATAGTTCATCAATTGTCAAGAACAACATGAAGGAGAGTTTTTCGTTTTTCTAATGCTTGCTCTGGTGCCTACGTGTATTTGATGTGCTTCCTTCATTGTTTTTCACAAGTAAAGCGAACAGAAGAGATCTAAGCTATCTAAGAGTTATCCCATCTTATAACAAATGTTCCCCAGATTTAAAAAAATAAACAACCAGGAGAGTCAAGCAGATGTTTAAAAATTTACAAAATCATTATTCACAAGATAAGTGAAAGGAGCATGCAAGCCAAAAGGTTTCAGATTTTGCCAACGACAGATGCAAAATCAAGTATGTGTGACCTTTGTTCATTCATGACTTGAATCCACTGATATGCTGCTCTCAAAGAACAAAATATAAGTAATGACAAAGTTGCCAGTGCTGGAAAGAGTGTTGGAGAAACAACCATGATTCTATGAATGTCGATGGTGAATGATAACAACTGCACTATTTCAAGTAGAGTAACTCCTGCAGATATTCCTCATTTGGTGAATAATTAGGACCGTTATTTAAATGGAAAACACAATGAAGATAACACACAAACATTCCAAAGCAGAAAAAAATGAAATACTGGTACCGGTAATATTATTCACCCAAAGCAATGCTGTGTTAATTTCGTCCTACCTCTTTACATACTGTACATGTAACCATTACATCTATGTGTGCATAAATTATGCATAATTATGCAACTGTACTCTACAATCGATGGATAATTACTTTTCATGCATGTGTCATTGAATGTGAATGTGTATGACTGTGTACTAGTTTATTTCTTTATATCTACTGTATGTGTGAATGTATGTCTGTGTCATTGGGATAATGGGTGGATAGATAAACAATTTGGTGAACTTTTTAACCTTTTATAAATAAGACTTAGTGTGACAACTCTGAGGGCCTCAAGGGTTTTAAAGATTTGAAACCAATCAAAAGCCCATACAGACTTGTGTCGAAACCAAGCCGTAATCTTTTCATTGACCTCAACTGTAACCATAAAATACATCTTTTAAACACATAATGATTTACCTTAAAGTAGTCTGATGTTAGCCAATACTTCCAAAGCTACTGCAAGGGGTGCACTGGGTTGTGAATTTTTCTCTCTGGCTGGATACTTGATAGGCCTGATGGTAAACAGTTCAAAAAGGGCAGTTAGGAATTGGATATGTTAACTTTTTAGTCCACATTTGACTTTTCAGTTAACTTTTTAGGCAGGCAATTTTTGTCAAGAAGAGATGTTTCAGACAAGAAGAGGTTATAAAAATACCTCAAATCTTTTTCCAACTTTTAGAATTCCTTTGGCTAATGCCAAATAATTTTACTCGTCAAGGGGAGATGTCTAATAAGAGAGGTTATTAAGAATACAAGGTTTTAATCTGTTAACCTACTAACATCTGGCTCTGGTAAAGCAATATAAAGTGTCTCACTTAGTCAGACTAATTCTGAATGAATATGGTCACACTTAAAAAGCAACAGGATTGACATAGGATTCAACCCTTTAACTCTCAGTTGTTTCCACTTGCAATTTGAGAATAGTCCAACATTGGCAAGAATTAAATTCTCAAGGGCTACCTAAAAAGGGAAAGAGTTAATTCTGGGAAGCTGAATTTCATACGATGTGTTTGGATTAAACATACGAGAACATTCTGTACATACAAGCATACAAAAGTCACTGTTCATAGTTCAATAAAAAAGAAAATGCTGTATACTGTCACTGTGTTTGAAGAATGTTGTTTTGATCCCAGTACATATCAAGATGGACTTCCCTATTCCTGCGATCCAAGGGAACACTACAATTGTTATTCCCTTGTCAACTGACTATTTTGTTGTGGTCGTTGTAATTACCACTTCAACTGCAGAATCTGTACTACAGTATGAAATTAAACTGATTTTCTGGGAACATGTCAATGTTTTTACTTGCTTGACATTTTATCAATCACACGAATGTGCCAATGTCTTAAGCTTGAACCTTTTGCCACCCAGACAGTGAACCCATGCCATCTCTTTGCTTGCCTGGAATTAGCAGGATTTATATGGAAGGTTACAAAAGGCAACAATGGATTACCATAATGGACACAGTTTTTATCCGTTGCTGACAACTGGCACGCACCCTCCTTCTGCTCAACAAAATCATGTCGCATTTCTATAATAAAATAAAAATGTTTCCTTGGGTGTGGAAGGGTTAATTCTGTGAATAGATTTCTGTACCACACATGATAATTGGACATGAGACCTTATCACCAGCTAGATTCTCCAAACACTGAGCTGCAAAAACAATTGGGGTTGTAGAGTGATGTGTCATGTTAACTACGTGCACTACATATAGTTCATAATTGATGGAGAATAAGTATACTGACAGGTCTTGTGTATTAATATATCGGTTATGCATTGTGTCCACTTAATCACAAACAAATGACGAACTTGTTGAGACTTCCCAAACTTTATACAGTGCATCTGTTCCACCAGTTATAAACCAGCCCACACTATAACCTTACCCCTACCATCTAATTTTTTGTGGCCGTACGTTGTGAGCATCTTGCCATACAGGGATCAGTTGTTACTTGTTCCATGGCTGTTTGAGGCTAACAACTTTTTTCTTGGTGTTAAAGTATGAATATCATGTGCACTAATAATATTTAACAATATTAACATCGAACTAAATTTTACACTTAACTCTTTAATATACTGCAGTTTCATGTATGCGACCATTATCATTCCACTGGAGCTTGGGCTAATGCTATCCATAATCATTGAAAGAAAGGTCTGGTTGAAAAAGCTTAAGAAACTCTTTGTTAATATGTTGTCTTAACAATCCAGAACTGGTCTTCAAAAATAAAAACATGTGGTTACCCAGTTCCTCATGTTAAAAACCCTACATTACTCATGGAGAAATCTAGAAAATTAATGATTATTTAGACTAATGTACTCTTTTTACCTTGGATAACAAGTGGTTAGATTGAGATTTTGTTGTCAAGTGGGGATCCACCTCTTAAAACGTAGTTGACAGAGAAAAGTATGGTCATCTTGGACAACTGGATGTATACTTCTGTTTTTAATTTCAAGCCAAGAAATAATGTATACGTACATTGCATACTCATTTATATCTTTCATGATAGAATTTCCATCACATCTGGCTGAATGACCTGAGCACATTTAACGGGAATAACCTTTCATACTTTTATCAGTTACCATTAGTAAACAATTTTACTCATCAAGAAGAGACCTCTTGTTGGGAGAGGGTTAACAAGGTGTCCTTAAACTTAAAACGTGGGGTTGATTGCAGTCGGTTTTCCGTATTGCAGTCAAATAAAAACACTTCATCTTTTGCCTGCTTTTCTTGGGGTATTGCACATGGTGCAGGTGGAAGTCTTTGACACTTTCACAGCAGGTTTGGTACTGTAACATTGAAACCAACCGTAGCATTTGTACGTTGCTTTATTTTATGAACTTTATTTACTCAAAATAAATCATGCATTATTACCCATAAAGTCTGTTTAATTTGTTATGCTATGATATTTATATAACTAATATCTTAGAATTTAAACTTTAAGCACGTTACATCCCATTTATGTAACACCAAGCGACTTTTATGGCTAAGGGTTTATGGCTAAAAAATTGTTTATTGCTGAGATGATTTTTGACTTCTGTATTTCACGGGGATCAAATCAAACGGAAAAACAGATACAAAATCATTATCTCCGCTAAGCAGTTGTAAAAATTGAACTTCATCGATATTACATGCCTCACGAAACCTTGCCACATTCCTGTACTTCATTTGAATGTCGGTCAACTCGGCTCACTTATCCCCGTGTCTGCTTCTTCCTTTGCCTTCGATCCTGCGTGAATTAGTGCTTGACTATGAAATTTGAGTTCTTTGCATATTTATGATCAAAGCTGACGATATCTTGATGGTTGGACAAAAAATTGCATTTGATCGGCTCTTGTCAAAGGAAGATTCTCCTTCATCCCTGGGACTTATTATTTTTGCTCCCCATTTTGCGAGGCGGGACATGACGTCTTCCCCGTCTTAGTAACCAAACTATGGAAAAGTGGAATTATCAGATTTTGTTCATAGCTGCAAGTTCACTTGAAAGTTGGTTAGCACTAACAAACTGGGGACATTTGTACAAAGCCCGCATAAGTTGTCTGTAAACTGCGGGGACTGTCACATTTTCCATCACATTTGAAAAATTACCAAAAATTTTTCAAAGTGTCGCAGGGAAATCCCCTAACACAGCAGGCTGATAAATTCCAAACATTCCAAACATTCCTAATCTCCCTAACAACCAGCCTAACTCGATGTAAACAAAAAACTATTTTCGGATTCGCCGGTTGTTAGGGATATCTGGAATGTATGGAATGTGGGGAAATCCCTCAACATCAGGTTTGGGGAATCACCTTTTTCCTAATGACGCCATTTCCAGCCGCTTCCAGGAATTTGATGATGTTACCGGGAATTTCAGCACATTTTAAATATGGGTCAAAATTTTTCAAAGTGTCACAGGGGAATACCCGAAGAACATTTTTCACATTCCAAACATTCCAAACATTCCAAACATTCCTAATCTCCCTAACAACCAGCCTAACTCAATGTCAACAAAAAAACTATTTTTAGTTTGGCCGGTTGTTAGGGATATCTGGAATGTATGGAATGTGGGGAAATCCAGCATCATTTGGTTTGGGAAATTCCCATACCATTAGGTTTAGGAAATTCCCATATTTTTATACAATTTTAAGCAATAATTCTAATCTTGTCATTATGGCTTGAACCCAGATATATTCTCAAAAGTCCCCATCATTTCTAACATGTAATGTCCATATGCTAGTGTGTCTATTTTATTATCCATAATTATTCTTTTATCATCTTTTGAGGACAATGCAATTTTTTCTACACTTTCAGTATACAATTCATGATTTTGATGCCTTATTAAATTCATTTTTCTCATTTGTTCTTCTTCACTAAATAAACAATCTTTATAATTTTGAAATGTTATATTTTTTTCAATAACATTTTTTTTCACTCCTTTGCATCTTTTTGATTCTTTTTCATCTATTTTAAAAGAATATAATTTTGCTCTAAGCCCTACAAATTCTTCTATTTGTTTTCCCCCGCATTCATCTTTCATCATTTCAATTACTTTTTTGTTTAAACCGGTTTTAATTCCACTTTTATGATATTTTGGGTAATTACTTGTGTCAAACATTTTTTCAACATCTGTGGATATATCTTTATAAAAATCTTCAGTTTTAATTTCATACATTAAACTGACAGTATCTGTAAATAACAACTGCGAATTTTCACCATATTTTGGTTTAATATAATAATAATGAAAATCATACATTAAAGTCTTACTCAGATCCAATATGCTCATTCCTAGATATATAGGTTTATCAAGCTTAACTTTTTTCTTATGCATATGCACAGCAATAAAATTTTCAGAAAATATTGTTCTTTTGTCAAAATTGGTTTTTGAAAATAATTTTAATGCTTTTTCTTCTCTGTTAACTAATTGTATATCAACTCTGTTTCTAACATTCTCCATAGTTTTCCCAAATACAGAATTATTCATAAGTTTGAAAAAGTCTTTTTCAAATTCATTTTTTGCATCTGTTCTCAGTTTTGTGTTTAAATCAATATATTTTTTCATAAAATCTTCTTCATAAAATTTAATACCTTTATAAATTCCACTAATTTTTAATCCTAATTTTTCATATAATTTCAAGTTTTCACTATGTAAAACATATTTTTCTTTATTATTCAAATTTGGAATTAATTTTTCAACACCTCCTGCTCCGCAGGTGTCAACTTTTAATCTTTCTGGCGCTAATGGGTATTCATTATGTAAATCATGCAGCTCTTCAAGGTATTCCAAGTCAACTTCTAATATACAAGGAAATTTTTCCCAATTTTGTAATTCTCTTTCATTCATCCATTTAAAATCTCTTACAGGAAGATTTTTACTCATAGCCCATCCGTATAAATTATTTGCATCTAAATAAGCAAGATATACATTATATTCTTCAGGATTATACTTTGAGCCCATATAAGGATTATTAGCTTTTGCATATCGCTTTGTAATTGTTGAAATTCCTCCTCTAATTCCATTTTCAATCATAAGGTACATTTGTGAGTCAGATAATAATTCCAATTCAGCTTTAGTCATTTTCAACATTGCATCCAACGCCAATCCAGGTGAAGTATAATACCAAGCGGGATCTATCCCATAATATTTTTTTACAAACTTTTCTAAAATTTTCAAGAACATCCGCCAAAAGTATCGCATCAGTTTTCAAATATAAGTCGTGATATGATCGCATATCTTTAATATTAAATTTTTTACAAACATTTTGCGCATGTTCATAATCTGCTTCGCTTATATTTTCATCATTTAATTTTGAATAAAATTCTTCAATATCAGGTAATTTTTCTTCATTTAATTTTTCAATACTATCAAACCAATCATATGGAAACACACCTTTTCTAGTTAATAGTTCTCTTTCTTCTTTATTTTTATAAAATTTTTTCAAAATATTTAATTCATTTTTATCTAAATTTTTAACCAAGTTTCCTAAACTACTTTGCATAAATTTAAAACTATCAATAAATCTAATTTGTTTTTTAACATTAATCATTTCTTTGATTTTATACTGTATTTCGCCGTTCGCCTCTCTAACTTCTTCATATTCAATAATATTTTCTTTACATCGACTTTTAAATTGTTTTTCTGTAATTATTTTTTTAGATTCAAATTTATCAACAATAATCTCTTCTGTAAATGAAATATATTTCTCCTCAGTGTTGGGGATACAATTAATTTCACCTTCTGAAACTCCAAGATTTTTAATAAACAAATGACTATGAAGTAGATGAACGATCTTCAAGCTCGATACTCAGAAAATGATATCTGAGCCCCAGACGGGGATCGAACCCGCAACCTTCTGATTGTTGCGGGTTTGATCCCAGCGGGTTCGATCCCCGTTTGGGGCTCAGATATCATATTCTGAGGGTTGCTGGTTCGATCCCCGTCTGGGGCTCAGATATCATTTTCTGAGTATCGAGCTTGAAGATCGTTCATCTACTTCAATATATCCAAGCTCTCATGTTTCCTAAACATCAAACTGAAACAAATGACTATCATAATTTTGTAAATTATGAAATATAACTGGAATAAATTTAGGTTTTTTCATTTTTGAATTACAACTAATACAAGCAGCTCCACGATATTTTCCAGTATAATGACAATGGTCTTTAACTTTCTCGTCTTTTTCAAATTTTTTAGCACATGCATAACATTTTTCAGCTCTTTCAAATTTTTTTCTATCTTTTGCTGTTAATATTATGTTTTTTTTAAATTTAAATTGTTCATGTATCTTTTTAATATTATTTTCTAAACTTTCTACAAATTTTGCAGATACAGAGCTTGCGCCGTCTCCACCGTCACCAGATTTTTTTGCATATTTTACTAATTTTGGTTTAAATAAATTATCATCAAAACATTTTATCAAATAGCAATATCCAGACGGTTCATGTTTTTGAAATTGTTTTGTATTATCACCAATATTTTCATCCTCATATTTTAAATTGCATTCAAAATCTGCATAAATTACAAATGGAACATTGTGCATTTTTTCATAATTTTTAAACTTTAATTTTTCTCCTTTATTTGGATAAACAGTTTTTCCACACTTATATTTTGAACAATATTCCAAATGATTTTTAAGAGTTTTTTCATTACTGAAATTTTGTAAACAATAATTACAAATATGTAATTTTCCTTTATGTTTATTTACTTGACTTGAAAATAATCTGCTCATATTTTTAATTAAACAATAATGTTTATCACCGTTTTCATCGCTTATTAACAATATTTTCACATGTGTGGTCACATGTGTGTTCACATGTGTGTTCACATGTGTGTTCACATGTGTATCCACATGCGTGTCCACATGTGTGTTCACATGTGTATCCACATGCGTGTCCACATGTGTGTTCACATGTTCTTTGTTCAATTTACTCACTCTCAAAGGAAAAATTTCATGCTTTTTATTTCCAAACCTTTCTTCTTCATTATATCCAAAGACATTAATTGAAATATTATTTTTTCAAATTTATCAATATCTGAAAATCCACATGGGAAATTAATTCCTTTAACATTAAAACCCTCAGCTTTCTTTTTTAAAATTTTTGTGATTCTGCCAGGATTTTTCAAATTTGCAGCGGTTTTTAAAATTTCACTTATTGCCACACACCATAATAAACATTTTTGGTCATCATTCATAGGATTAATAATTGCATTTTTATTTTTCAAAAATTTTGGGGTTGAAATAAAAGATGATGCAAGTAATCGTTGAATGTTATTAATATTAAGAATTATTTTTAAACTTTTATAAAATTTCCATAAACTTGAATTTTTTAAATATTCTTCAAAACTTAGAATAATTTTTTGAACCATTTTTTCATATATTTCATCAAAATTGGTTAAAGTAAAAATTTCTCCATAATAGCTGTGAAAATGTGCTTTATCTGTTGTTTCTTCTTCACTTACAGGATTTGTTTTTTTCATTAAGCAAACAAAGGTTAATTGTTGTTTTGAACCTGCGGTTCTGAGAGCTTGAGCCTCTGGCTCTGAGCCCTTTGGGCGATCGCTCGATGTGCTTGGATATTTTTTAAAGTTTTTAATCACCAATGGTTTTATTTTTTCCAACACACTCAAAGGATCATATAAAGTCATTCCATATTTTTCCAAATCTAGTTCATAACGTTTTGTAACATTCAAAGCTTCTCTATCCAGCTCAAACTTTGGATCAGAAACCGTGCTGCGGTCCAGTCTGGTTTGTGATTTTTCCTGTATTTTGTTAAATATATTTAAAACATTTTCTTTTAAATGATTATACCAATTTGTTATTTTTTCTGTTCCTTTGTTTACATTATTTCTATATTTATCAAATAAATTCAGTACTTCTTCTTTAGACTTGTTAAATAAATTATTTGCTTTTTCTTTAGACCTTTCAATCAAACTTTTAATTTTTGAAACATATTTTGTTGGTTGTAATATATTTTTAAAATCATAACCAGGATTTAGTGTATCAAGTAAATTTCCTCTTTTAAAAACATTTTTTGGTTTTAATAAAGTTGTATTAATATTAGGGATATCTGTGTCCAATAAATTTTTTGTTGTATTCATTCTTTATTTATATGTTTATTTTTTCTTTAAATGCAATATGATGCAAAAAAAAAAAGAATAAAAATCATCTGATTTTTTTTCTTAACCACACACCAAAGGTCTTCAATAATTAAATACAAAAATATTAATGAATAAATTTAATCTTTTTGGTCTTGGTGCTGCGCTGAGACCTTTGGTCGATTTCAAAATAATTTTATAATTTGTATAAATTTTTTCTTCAGCTTCATAATCAATATCAAAATCACTAAAAATACAAAAATTTTCATCATAATTTATTGTAAATTCATGATGTGGTAATAATTCTACTTCACCAGCAATTTTAGCAATTTCTTCAGTAAAAATATAATATAAATGGTCTTTATCATTATTTTCATAATTTTCTGGTTTTAAAAATACTTCAACAACTTTTTCTGAGACTACTTGATTCATTGTTCTTTATTATATACAAATTTTTCCTTAAGAGCAAAATGCTTATTCAGCAAAAACCAAAAATGTGTGATCATTAATTTTCAAATCTTTTTTTGCTTTAATTCTGTGCTTGATGCTTTCTGCATTTAGGTTAAAATTTTTTGCGGCAGAATAAAGACTTTTAAAATTGAAAATTTCTCCTGTTTCTTTGTTTATAATAATTATTGGTGTTGGTTTTTTCATTTTTTCTCTGCAATGTTTTTCAAACTTTTCATTAGGTTTACTAATTTCCAAACCCAGTATTTTTTCAAGCTCATTTTTTTGTAAGTTTTATAATATTTTATTTTTTTTTCTTTTGCAATATCTCTCAATTGTTTAATAGTATAATGACTTTGTTTGTTCATTTATTATATATAATTTTTTATTTAAGAGCAAATTTTTTTTTCTTAAAAAACAAAAATAAATAAGTTAAAAGTTGGTATTTTTCTTTTCTTAATCTTGTAAATCTTGTATAATTTAATCTCCAAATTTATTAAACTTTTAAAGTTTTCCATACAATTACAATTAAAACCATTTAAATTTAAATAATCAAAAAGAAAATTATAATATTTAATGGCAATTTTAAATAAATTATAAACATTTTCATCTTTTAACCAATTATTATATTTTTTATATATAAATTCAAAGATGTTCATTTATTTTATTTATACCGTTATATAAATTTGTAAACTATGTAGCCTCCTGAGATTCCAACCAGAAAAAAAGCAACATTTTGATATTCTTTCATCTCATCTGAAGGTTTATAGTAATCCTCCAATTTTGGTTCGTTTCCAACAGCTTCACTGTATTCTTGCTCTAAACTTTTCACACGATTATTCAGAGCTTGCTTGCGTTGCTGTGCTTCTGCAAGAGTTTTTAATGCTGTGTTTGTTTGATTTATATCTGCATTTGCATCTGATAATTGTTGTCTTAATTTTTCAATTTCTTCTTTTCTTTTCACTTGCTCTTCATACCATTTTTCCTTCGCTTCGCTCAGTTTTTCCATTGCTTCATTATGCCTTTTTATCTCTTTTTCATATCCAGTATGATTAAGTTTACTAAATAAAAATCCAGCACCCGCAAAAGCAACTGCATTAAAAAGTCCTCCAATTACTGTTTCCATTTATTTTTATTTAATTTTTTATTTTGCCCACTTTTTTTCGCTTTCTAAGATTTGAAAGGATCCACAGGAAGCCACTTTTTGTCTTGTGCATATTTAATTCCAAGTGTTGATAATCCTACAGCTGCTGTAAGTTTTAAAGTAGGCACTAAACTAGCCGGAGTTGACAAACCATCACTAAATACTCTTCTTGTTATCATTCCAACACCCACAGCACCTAATGTAATTAGTGTAGAATCATATAATTCATTCATAACTTCTTTTCAATTGATTTCGGTCATTTATTTATATACATAAAAAAAATTTTTATTAAAGCTTTGCTTCCTTACAGGTTTTCAATAGAACACCTTGGTGGGCCGCTTTGCGGTTTTTTTTCTCTACCTTGAGAGGTGCTACCGTCATTCTTTTCTTTTACATTATTTACGAACTTGTTGCTGAGCTGAGACCTTCGGTCGATCGCTTCGCTGTCTTTTTCTTCTTTGATTTCTCTTTTGTCTCTTTTACATGAATAATATAACCCTCCAAGTGTGGCAACAAGCGTCACACCGCCAATAAAATATCTAAAATCTATGTAATCAGTTATTTCTTTTACAAAACGGACTCTTGCGCGGTTTTCTTCAGGTGATTGTTTATTTTCTACTTCACTTCGCTGTCTTGCCTTTCTTTCTTTTGCTTCTCTTGAAATTTTTGCTAATCTTTTTCCCAATTCTACTTTTCTTGGATCTTTTACTTTAGCAGTTTTTTCAACTGCTGTTACTTTATCAGAAGTGTTCACTTCATCTGGCTTAACCGTTTGTTTACTTTGGTCACTCTGTTCACTCATTTATTTATCTTTTTATAATTTTATTTAAAATTTATTGTAAGTGTATTTAAAATTTATTACAAGTTGTCAAAAGTGTATTTAAAATTTATTCAAAGTTATTACAAGTTGCCACAAGTGTATTTAAAATTAACTTACAATCTACTTCAAACAAATTTTAAACAAATTCAAGTAAAATTTATAAATCATTAATAATAGATTCATCAAAATCTACATTAAATTTTTGACACAATACAATATGATTCATTAAAATTTCTTTATCTGTTATTTTTTTATGTAATTGTATAGCAATAAATGCAATTTTTCCTTTGAAACAATCTGTCACTTTACCATTTTTTACAGTTTTATTACTTCCTCCAAAAACCAACGAAGTTAAACCACTTGTAACCAGTGCAGATGCAAATGTTTTTATTAATTTTCCATTGCAAAAAATTCTTGAAATAGCAATTTTAAAGGGATATGATTCCCTATCATAATGAACAGAAATGCATTTCATTTTGTTATATTCTGTAGGGTCAGCTTTCAATGGAAATACATTTGGATTTATATCTAAATAATTGTTTCCTACTCCATAAACAATTAATCTTTTTGTAGAAGCATTGTCAAGATTTTGGAATCATATCATTCTGTAAATTCCATTGCTACTACCTTTATTTCCAAAAATTGCAGTAAAATCATTTGTTCTTTTAATATTTTGTCCTTCCATTTCATAAACTACAAAAATATGAACACGGTCTTTAAAATTTGAAGAAGCAGTCGGGGTGTTTATATTAACCGGAACTTCAAAAAAATGACTTTCATTCTTAAAATACATTTTGTTTGGAGTTTTATAAAATGGCCTATTTAATTGTCCTTCCATAAACAAATTTACATCCAAATTTTCTGTTTCTGTTTGATTATAAACTGTTAAGATTCTGTTATCACTATTTCTATAAATAATATATGAAGTATCGTCTTTAATTTCATAAACTGCAGTATAAAATTTAAAAAATTGAAACCAAAATGTATTAAATTTGTCATCTACATATTTTCTTGTTATAATATGCGTTTCATGTGTTGGCTGGTGATATGTAGAAATTATTTTATGATTTCCCATATTAATGTCTCCCGCCATTGTTCCTCCCGCCAAAGACAATTGTTTATTATTTTGGTCATCTACATATTTTTTTCGAGCCAAATGTTTATCATCTATAGGATCAATTGTTGAAATTATTTTATTTGTGTTTATAGTCAAATCGCCGGTCATCGTACCGCCTGTTAAAGATAATTTTTTATCAAATTCATTTAAAATGAAATTTTTTCTTTTTGAACTAAAATCATCATCATTAAATATAACACTCATTTATTTTATATATTTATAGGATTATGATCGACATTGTATAAATTACAAAGAACATAATGATAAAACAAAATTTCATTTTCTGTCATTTTTTCGTCTTTTAAAATTGAAAAGAAAGATATTGATCCATCAAAAGGTGAATTTGTGTTGTTTTTTATATCGCCAAGTATTAAAGTTGTATCTCCTAAAACAGTGTTGGCCGTAAAAGATGTTAACTCTTTTCCATTACAATAAACACTACTTTTATCATTATTTGCTGTTGTATACACATCCCAATGAATACTCAAACATATCCATTTATTCAAAACTCCAGCATTGGCTTTTGATTGAAAAGCAGCAATTGGTGTCTTATGATTTACAGGATTTGAACCAATACAGATAAAATTAGCACTATCTCCAGCAATAACTAATTCTTTTGTAGTTGGATTTGCAAAACAAACAAATCTGTCAAAACCCCCATTATCATGTCCAAAAATTCCTCCTTTTAACCAATCACTTCCAGATGAAGGAACAGAATTCAATTTATAAACAACAAGAACATTTACAATATCTTTTTTTCCACTAATTGGATTAATGTTGGAATTTGAAATCATTCTATTGTTATTAAATTTTAAAAAATATTTATTATCTTCTTTTTCCCTTTCTAAACACAATGAAGGTTGAAGACTTTTTGTTGTTTGTTTAAAATTGTTTCCTTCAATTCCATAATCAATTAGTTCTTTTACTTTTCCACCATTTCTTTCAAACAACAAATCATAAATTGAATTATATTCAACAAAATATATATTATGAAATTTCAAAGAAAAATTATCTTTCAACACTGAAAAACTAACATCCTTTTTGAGAATGCTTAAATTATCATCAATATATTTCTTCCTCGCTAAATGTGTTTCAAGTGTAGGATTTGTTGAAGAAATAATTTTATTACTTCCAATTGTAACATCACCTGTCAATGTTCCACCAGTTAGAATCCACCAGTTTAGAATCTTGATTATCTACGTATTTTTTTCTGGCTAAATGTTTTTCCCCTATAGGATCTGAAGTTGTTATAATTTTATGATTTCCCATGCTAATATTTCCTGACATTGTTTCACCAGTTAAGGATAATTTTCTAGAATCTTGGTCATCTACATATTTCTTCCTCACTAAATCTTTATCACTTATAGGATTCACAGTTGTTGAAATTTTATTAGCGCCCATGATAATATTTCCCGTCATTGTTCCTCCTGTTTTTGATAAAAAAGTTCCTGAGCCGCCCGATGTACTCACTTTGTCATCTACATATTTCTTCCTCGCTAAATGTGTATTTTCTGTTGGATCAGCTGATGTTAATATATGGTGTGAGCCTATGTTAATATTTCCAGTCATTGTACCTCCTGTTGTTGGAAGACCTCCTGTTGTTGGAAGACCTCCTGTTGTTATATTATCGCTAACTTTTTCATATCATTAAAATAAACTCATTTATTTTATAATAATTTCCAATAAAACATTTCCAACAGATGATAAATTATTTCCTTCTACTTTGAATATTAATTCATTATAAACTCCATTTGATAATTTAATTCCTCCTGTTTCTTCAGGTGGATAAATTTTAGAAACACTTCCTTTTAGTGTTTGTTCTGTTGTTATTGGAACTTGAATAAGTACATTACTTCTTTTACCATTTACAAAATTTTTACTTTTATCAATCATATTACAGCATATGTTTACATATTCCAAGTTGTTATTAATATTTACTACATTGTCGCTTTCTGTTGAAGTATTTGCTTGTATTACTTTATTCTCAGAAAATCCTATGATTGGTCCAAATGTTTTCAAATTTAATGTTTTATCCGATTTTATTGTGCATTTTCGAGAAAAATCAATTTGTTCCAGTTCAATTGCGCCGACATTTTCTAATTCAGTTTTTAAAATATTAAAGGTATAATATCCATCTTTGAAGTCAATTTTTCTATTAGCACCTTGTGTATCATAACTAAAATGATGAATATATTTATATAAATTATTAAAATTCAAAAAAATACTAACTGATTTTACAAACATTTTATTACAATTAGTTAATATAAGTGGGTCATCTAATGGAATTATTTTTCTGAGTTTTCATCTTTTGTGATGAAGATTTTTAAAGATATTGTCATTTATTTTATAATATATATTTTGATTCAAAACTTTGTTTCTCACAGCACATACCGTGCAATTAAAACTCCACCAATTATTGATAAAGATAAAACAATTAAATTATCACATATGGGGCCTGTGGCCATTGGTGTAGTTGTGTTAAAGTTTTTTGTTTTTTGAAGCCATGACGACTTTTTCAACATGTTTAATTTTTCATCTTTTTCTCCTACTTTAGCTGTCTCTGACAATTTTTCCAATTTTTTCAATTCTATGTTGTGTTGTTTTTTCACAGGTTGTTGTTTAACTCCATAATAATTTAAATTTTCGTTAATTCCAAAAACCATATTTTCATCAGAAACTTTTAATTTATTATTATATCCTTCAATAGGATTTTTTAAAATTATTAGACTGCTTGGAAGTAACCATAGACTTGGACTTATGGCAGTATTTAAAACAACTTTAGTTGCAGTTATGGCCGTATTCATATTATTTATCCAGGTTGCTGTATCATAATTTATTACACTATCTTCAAAAATTTTTCTAAATTCTTGTTGAGCTTCTAATGCACTAGCTCTGTTACTAAAAATAGATTGCTTTGTTCTAGCTTGACTTCCTAATATGGAATAAATAAATGCTTCAATAGATTGATTTAAATATTGAATTCCAATTTTTGTAAAACCATTACTTTTTATTGGAATATATCTTTTGTAGTCATTTTTGAATGATTCTGGATATAATTGATAAACAACCCCGCCTTTTTGTCTATAAATCATTTTTCTTCTAATATGTTCATAGTTTCTATAAAATTTATTCACAGAAAATTCTCTACTAATGTCTGACATTTTTTCTCCACCGTCCATTCTTCTTAAAAGTCTTCTCACAGTAAAATACAAATGAAATCTCATAATTGATGTTATAATAGGAAAAACGTCTTTGGATGGTGTTAAATGTTGAATTGAAATTCCACAACAATAAGCAGCACAATAAACTGAAAAACAAACTCTATAATAACTTTCGCTGTCGCTCAAATTTCCTATCCAATAATTGGTGGTTATATTCAATATTGGTAATTTAGATAAAAAATAATCTTTATTATTAATATAAATTCTAAAATTTTCAATTGGATAATTTAATATTAAATGATCAGGATATTTATCATAAATTGTAAGTCCTTCAACAGTTAATGGATTGGATTTTGGAATTTCTTGAATTGTTCCATTGGATTTCCAAATTTTTGGAAAGTGGGCGGAACGCCCGCTGTCGCTGTGTTCAACAGGTTTATTTATTGTTAAATATTTTGTCATGTTTGGGTCATTTTTAAATGTATCTGAATTTATATCTGTTGACAAAAATGAACTATTTTTAAACCAAATATGATAACCTTGAAAAACAGCATTTTTATCAAAATCAGCCTCAAAGGTAAACCTTGACATGTCTGCATATGGATATTTTTTTTTAAAATATTTTTTCTCCAATTCAACATCTTTAATATTTTTCATAACATAATCATAATTTTTTCCATAATACTTTCTTTCCATTTCTTCAACCTTCTGCGTAGCAGTTTGTTTATTCGCATGTGTATTTGAATTCATTGTTTATTTTAATAAAAATAAACGAACAAAGTTAGCGACAAAGAGGTTGTTATTGAACAAGAGTTAAGAGACATTTACTACAACCCAGAAACAGGTTATCAATCTGCGGAAAGACTTTATCAAAAAGCAAAAGAAAAGGGATTAAACGTTAGTAGAAAAATTGTGCAAGACTGGTTAAAAACACAAGATACTTTTACAAGATACAAACCAATTGTTAGAAGGCATAAATTCCAAAGAACATTTGTCAAAGATTTAGCTGATCAAATACAAATGGACTTGGTTGATATGGGAAAATATAAAAACCAGAACAAAGGATATTATTGGATACTGACAGCTGTTGAAATTCTAAACCGTTATGCATTTGCCATTCCTGTTTACAGAAAAGATACTAAAAACATGACAAAAGCTGTGGGTGAGTTGTTGAAACAATTTAAAGAAAGGTTTGGGAAATATCCCAAAGTTGCTCAATTTGATGAAGGAAAAGAGTTTTTACAATGTAGGTGTAAAAGAACTATTGAAAAAACATAATGTTGAATATTTTTCTACAAACTCTGATAGAAAAGCAGCTATTGTTGAAAGATTTAACAGAACTCTAAAAACATCCATGTGGAAATATTTCTATAGCAACGGAACTTATAATTGGATTAACCATGTAGATGAACATGTAGATAATTATAACCATACTAAACGTAGTAGTATATTAATGAAACCTGCTGATGTGAACAAGTCTAACAAAGACCAAGTGTGGATTACACTATATGGTTACCCATTAGGAGATTTACCTTTACCTAAATTCAGAATTGGTGATACTGTTAGAATTTCTAAATATAAGAATATCTTTACTAAAGGTTATGAAGCTAATTTTACTGAAGAAATTTTTAAAATTGTAAAAGTATTTAGAGGTGATTCAAACATGTATGAAATAGAAGATCATGAGGGAGAACCAATTATTGGAAAATTTTATGAACAGGAATTATTTGCTGTGGATAAAAAGGATGATGTTTATAGAGTTGAGAAAATATTAAAAAAGAAAAAAGTCAATGGAAAAAATATGGTATTAGTAAAGTGGCTAGGCTATGATAATAAACATAATTCTTGGTTACCAGAAGAAAACATTCAAAACATCAAAAATGATAAATTAAATAAAATAAATAAATAAATGTCTGAAGGTTTTGATGATATTGAAATGAGTGAGCGAAGCGAACAAGTTCGTAGAAACATGGAAGAAGAAGAAGAAGAAGAAGAAGAAGAAGAAGAAGAAGGGGAAACAAGCTTTGGTGAGGATGATCTTGAAGACAACCCTGAGGGTCATAATAGAAGTATAAACATAATAAACACAGAAAATCCAAAAAGAAAATTTAATAGGATTGACCGTGCAAGCGGCGAGCAAAGCTCTCTTTCAAGAGAAACACCTGTGAATATATCAAGAAAAATGAGAAATGTAAAATCGATAATAACTAATGATAGAAAACTAAGTTTTAAAAAAATATTTAAAATTCGACTTGAAAAGAAAAATGGACCAAATAATAGTATATTGTTGGATAAAACAACATTTGTAAGAGACCAAAAAAAAAATGTTTCAATTATTTTCAAAGGTGAAAAAACTGGTAATGTCAATACCAACAATGAACCAAAGTTATTTACCAGAAAAAATAAGAAATATGTTAATGAATTTAATGATTATATGAAAAAAGCAAAAAAAGAATATGAAAAAACTCCAAGTGCGGTAATAGAACAAAGAATCGGCGTAGCCGTCGCGAAGCGTGGAGACAATTTATCAGCTAAGCTGTTTGCTGAAGGTGATGATGGTTATTTTGAAAGTGAAGTTGTCAATTCTATCACTAATGATTCTATTTTAGAAATTCAAACTAAAATTGATAATATAATTGGTGAAAATAACTTTAAAAAATTCATTGATAATGAACAGGATCCAAGACGAAAATTATTTGAAAGAAATGAATTAAGAGAATTTAGAGGACTAGTATATTTGGAGGGTATTGACTCCAATCTATCAGAAAATGAAAAAAAAAAAAGTTATACATGGAAAAATTGATGGATTTGATAGAGAGCATCAACATTGGAAAAATAAATCTGATTTAGAGACAGGTGAACCCCAAAAAAGTATATATAAAAGTTTTTCAGAAATTGCAAAACTTCAAGCAGATAAAATGAGATTTGAAAATAATGAAAGACCAATTAGTGAAGAAGGAATACAGATTTTAAATGAAAATGCTGAAGAAAGTGACCTTGGTAGATTAGAAAGATTTAAAAAATGGGCAAAAGAAAATTTATTAGGTTTATCAGCAGTTGCTATTTCTGTAGCAGGTATAATTACAGCAATAGTTATAAGGGCAAGAAATGCATTAAAACAAGGTGCAAAAGCGGTTGGAAATTTAGGAAAAGCAATTGCAAATATAGGTAAAAATTTTGGTGCAGTCATTTCAGCAGTTTTAAATTTAATTTCTCAAATATTATCATGAGGTGCAAAAGGTATTGCCTTTCTTGGTAAAAATTTATGGATATTAGTTAATGCAATTACTTACTTTTATAAAGAATACAAACATAGAAAGAAAACACAGCAAAGCTGATAAACAACCATAGGTTGGTAAACTAAAAATATTTTTTTATATATAATAAAAAATGAATAGAGTAAACGAATTATATCCAGGATATAAAAGATCAAAAATGAGTGAAATTAAAGGAAACAGAACAAGGCATGTTGTAACTTTGAATCCGAATTCAGCAAATCCTGAAGAAGAACTTTATATAGATATTCCAAAATTAAATCCTAATTTGTGTCTTGTTCCTGATTCATTAAAATTATTATTTAATTTTAAAAATGCAAATAGTAAATCGTGGTTTTTAAATAATTTATCAAAATTGTTAAAGAAAAGATTGGTTGTTAAATTTGCTGGAGAAATTGTTTACGATAATAGTGGAGAATCTTTACTAGAAATTTACAAGGATCTCTGGAAACCTGAATTTGAAAGAGCAGATATGGTTGAATACGGCATCGCCCGAGAAAACCTCAGAAAATTAATTTCAAAAGATGACTCTGGAGCAACAAGTGGTAATGCTGAAAAAGCTTCTGATAAATTAATGTATGATATTTATGGAACAAAACAGTGTTTGAAATTAGAAAAAATACTTTCAGATCATGGACTATATGCCCCTTACGGAATGATTAACAATTTTCAATATATTTTAACTTTTCCAAAAGCTAGCGAAATTATGGTAGCACAGTCTGGCAGTAGTGTTGGTGGATATACTTTGGAAAATTTAGAATTAGAGTATGAAACGATTGAAAATCAAGATTTGGCAATTGATGTTTTATCAAATTACACCACAGGAAGATCATTATCATATAATTATGTAACTTTGATGAAAACAGTAGAATGGAATAAAGATGCAACTTTACATAATGAAACCATAAATATTCCGCGGAAGAGTATGAAAGCAGTTGTGCTGTTATTTAGAAATAAAACTATCACAGATAGTGAACAATTTGTTTATCCAAATATAACAGACGTCAAAATTAGTGTTGAAGGAGTGCCAAATAGTATATATTCTCAAGGTATGCCAAAAAGAAGATTTTTTGGAGAGGCATTTAGAATATTTCACGGAGGATATGAAGATAGTGATGCAGTTATGAGTATTGAAAAATTTTATAAAGATTCATTTGCATTATGTGTGGATTTGAGAACATTAGATGATAACTTTGTTTATGGAATGGTAAAAAATTAGTAAACACACAGTCTGGATTGTTGCTAGAAATTAAAAAAACTGCTATTTCTGCTAATGTAATGTGTCATATATTTGTGATAAGTGATGGATTGTTAAACATTGTAAATAAAGATTTGTCTTCAATTCAATTTTGAAAACAAAAATCAAGGATTTTTGAAAAATAAAAAATGAATAACAGCAAAGCTGAAGGTAAAAAGCCATTTAATATGATAATTGTTGGAATGACTGCTTGTGGAAAAACAAAATATCTTTTAGATTTTATAGAAAATGAATATAAGAATTATTTTGATTATATTTTTTTAATTTGTCCTACATTTGAATGGAATAAAACTTATGAAAATTGGAAATATGATAAAGATGAAGATTTTATTGCTATTCCTTGTGATCAAGATAACGTTGAAGATTGGTTAAAATTTATAGTTGAATTTTCAAAAGGAACTAAAAGTCTTATTATTCTTGATGATTGTGCAAGTGGTAAAAATGTTAAAAATAGAACAAGTGAATTGGTTAAATTAGGATTTTCTGCAAGGCATTATAATCTTTCCGTTGTTGTAATTACACAACAACTCATGTCAATTGCTAAACCATTTAGAGAAAATATTTCAAAATTAGTCACATTTTATAATCCGAATAAAAAAGATATGGCAACAATAATTCAAGAATATTTAGATTTAGGTGACTGCAAAGAATTGGAAAAAAATTTTAGAAACATTAAAAACAAAAAAATATTCAAGATTGGAAATTAATTTAATTTTTCCATTTGGTTATAAAATAAATGAGTGAAAATAGTGAACATGTAGACGTTCCTCTAATATCTTCAACAACCGCAAACAGCGAATCTGGCGTGAATCATGGACCGCATAAAAAAGAAGAAATAATGAAAAAACGTGAAGAATTGATAAGATTGTCTGAAGATGGTGAAATTAGTCAATCGGTGCAAAATTTGAAAAAAGCAAGTGATAAAGTTATATTAAAAATTCATGCTGAATATGAAGTAAAACAAGCGGAAAAAGCAAATGCATTTTTAACAGTTTTACTAATTAGTAAATTTGCAGATTTATTAGGCGGATTAGATGCAATTGAAAGTAGTGAAGAATTGGAAAAAGAACTTATTAAAGATAAATTACTTAAACGTGATGTAAAATCTGTAGTTGAAAAACTAAGTCCATATTTACCATATCTTGGAATATTATCTGGCGGAGTTACAGTTGGAAAACATGTTATTAAAAAACAGAGCACAGCGACGACATGTGAAAAAGATAAAAAAGACGATAATGAAGCATCAACAAGCCAAACATGAGTAATTTTATAATATATATTGTATTATAAAATTTATAAAATAATTTATCACTCAAGAGTTGATTTTACAAACTCGTTTACTTCTTTTTTAATTTCTTTATCTTCTTTAATTTCATCTGTCATTTCTTTATCGTCTTTATCGTTTTTATCGTTTGTGTCTAAAGATTTGTTTAAAATTGCAGGGACCTCTTTAACAAGATTTGATTCCTTTTCTTTTGCTTTTTGTTGAATACTTTTTATAACATTTCTACCAACTAATTTTAAATTATCATCCATATTATCAAAAATAAATTGTTTTGCTGAAGCGGTTCCAAATTGAATATTTTATTCAATATCATATGCTTGCCCTGCTCCTACTGAAAAACCAAACTTGAATGCTTTTTTCTTAAATATTTTATGATTTTTTTTCAATAATTTTTTCAGGTTTTAAAGTTCATTGTTTTTCCCCATTTATTTATATTTTTATTGAATTTATCTTATTTTCAAAATATGTAAATTTCCAAACAAAATGTTGAGGGGCTTTAGCAGCGACGCTGTCCCCCACATTCCATACATTCCAGATATCCCTAACAACCGGCGAATCCGAAAATAGTTTTTTTGTTTACATCAAGCTGTTCAAGTTGTTAGGGAGATTGAGCATGTATGGAATGTTGAGGGTATTCCCCTGTGACACTTTGAAAAATTTTGACCCATTTTTGAAATGTGCTGAAATTCCCGGTAACATCATCAAATTCCTGGAAGCGGCTGGAAATGGCGTCATTAGGAAAAAGGTGATTCCCCAAACCTGATGTTGAGGGATTTCCCCACATTCCATACATTCCAGATATCCCTAACAACCGGCGAATCCGAAAATATTTTTTTGGTTTACATCGAGTTAGGCTAGTTGTTAGGGAGATTAGGAATGTTTGGAATGTTTGGAATGATTGGAATTTATCAGCCTGCTGTGTTAGGGGATTTCCCTGCGACACTGAAAAATTTTTGGTAATTTTTCAAATGTGATGGAAAATGTTACAGTCCCCGCAGTTTACAGACTACTCGCATACCATATCCATAAGATAAAACCTTACTAGTAAACACAGCCATTCAGTCTTCCACGATCGAATTAAAATTTCACCCATGGAATCACGCCATAACGTGGATAAGACGCAATTCAATGAATTAACAATTTTAAAAAATTTAGCTTTGGCGACTGAAAACATGGATAGCGCGTTGTACTCGTTAGGACTATCCAAGGAATAGTCATCCTAGGGGAGGTGGCAGGGAGGCTGCAGGCCATGTGTTGGGAAGCTATGTCCTCCCCGATCTGGGAAAAATTAATAATTTTTAGGGGGAAATTTTCGGGAAAGATCTAAAGGATTTAGAAGGTGTGCAGAGAGATATTTCACAAAAATTTATTTACAAATATCCAAAATCGTTGTCCTATCACTTTAAACTTTTAAAATTTTCCGACCACGTCGTTTGGCACCGGTGGGGGACTTAATTCACTACAGAACAGAATTTCAGTCTCCGCCTCAAAAGTATCTGGGTTTTGAACAAGAGCCCCCACAATTGTTATAACTACAGTCAACTCTCGTTATTGCGAACACCCTGGGGACTGTCATTTGGTGTCCGTAATAGCGAGAGTCCGCAATAGCGGGGTGCGAGAAAAATGACCCAAATTCAGTTTGTAAAATGTCTTTACTATGTATTACTGCTTTTTTATTTTAAAATGTCCAGTTTCTTTCAATTTCTAGTTAACAATTACTGTGATATATAAATACACAATACAAATTAAAATACAAATCAAAAATTTATATTGAGAAGAAATATTATATACCCAAACCAAAAGTCAAACTATAACATGAATCATTGTAAATTGCCTTTTCCTTCACTGTAAAGGTACAATAACGTAATAAAACTCAGTCGACTTATGCGAAGTTAGTAATCCTGTGTTATACAAATACTGACAAATACTAACAAATACTAACAAATTCATGGCAAGTCAAGGAAAGTTTGAAGAATACATGTTTTATTATTCTTGGTTGAGAGGCCACCACGTTTACAAAGACGAATTTCTGCCTGAAATTGACATGACTCTCGTGCTTCAACGTGAACCGGAAAATGCCGAATATCCACATGCTGTGGCCATAACAGAAAATAACGTACGAGTTGTGGGACATATTCCTTTAGTACTGTCCAAAATTGTTTCTCCATTTTTGAAAAGAGTGAATCACAGAGGAGAAGCTGTCATTAGTGGAAAGAGGGTAAACAGAGGAGCTGGCGTGGGTTTAGAGATTCCCGTTCTTTACAAGTTTTATAATGAACATGAATATTTGGCAAGAATTGACAAAGTCATTATTGGCAGTGATATGGCCAAGAAGTCCCTGAGAGACAAACAAGAAGGAATGGCCACTGCACAGTCTACACATAAACGCAAGTCTGTCAAGAGCATTGAAATAGCAAAACAAGCTAAAAAGCCTCGAAAGCAATGTAAACAGAGCAGAAGAACTTTGAAGATCGGAACATACACCTTGGTTGTATTGAAAGACATGTTTGTATTTTTTCTGTTTGTCATTTTTGTGGACAGAAGTAATGACGAACAGAATATTCAAAGTACATCCGCTGACAAGTAGTAGGTGTCCGTTGTAACGAAAGTAAAACAATACAAATGTTAGTTTGGGACCGCATGAAGTGTCCGCAATTCCGTAATAGCGAAAGTTATTTCAATACATTTCATAGTAGTTTCAGCCGGGGATTTACCATCTGTCCGTAATAATGGGGTGTCCGTAATAGCTGGGTGTCCGCAAGGAAAGAGTTGACTGTATGCACTTTTTTACGGTATGGCGATAAAGGGTAGTCAATTATTCATTAATGTGGAGGTGATTATATTATGTTAGTAAAATTACACAGGTGATTATCGAAAATCCTGCATGGTGACTGGCCATAAAAATTACCTCATAAATCTCAATAGTCACCGACAGGTGATGATAACAGTGAAGGCTCAGTAACAAAATGGCGAACACCTTTGTCAGTGTGACCGACGAGATTTTAAAAGTGCTAGTTCTCTACTTTCTTTCAAATAATCATCTGTGTAATTATACTAAAACAATTATTCTCCTCAGATTCAATGAATATTATTGGATAATACCATCTACTTTGTCCAGGGGATTATTAAACAATATTTACTTCGCCTTCAGCGAATAATTGTTAAATAATTATAGTGATGGACATTTGTCGGGTGATGAATAACCTGGCCCAGGACATAACTTCAAAAAGAGACAAAAAAAGTAAAAAAGTAAAAGCATTTCCGAAGAATTTATTTACCGGCGTTAAGTATCCCAAACTATTACAAAAACAGATGTGACAGAAGGTCAAAGACGTGGTAATTCAAAGTGAAGGTGAACAGGAAATCATAAACTCGACATGGCAGTGAGAGAGTAACTAACCATCTGAATCTGGACTGCCGTTTTGTAATTGAATTGTTAATGGTCAAGCATTTGTAAAACTAATAATGAATAATTCTTTTTAAGACGTTTGCGACTGTTGGTATTATTGATTTTGGACAATAGTTATTAAGATTAGATTTTCTGCCACTTCTATGAACAAATACGTTCATAAATCATATCCTCACACATTGATCTGATATTACGAATATTACAGCAAAACGAATTCTAATCACTACACAAAAAAACACCTCATCATACGGTAAAGCTACGTTCCACATTCTCCCACCCCAGATAGCTTTACTTCAGCCCTGGCAGTTTTCTACCATTCGTCTAGTCAAGGGACGACGACCTTGTGATGTGCGTTCTTACTATCTGAACAAATCGACGGAGTTGGAGATTAGTCCAGGACACCAGGTTTAGAAGTTGAGAATCTCTTCCCGCCGAATGTTATACGGATTTCCTTCGATCAGATCCTACATCCGTCAGTCGAGGGGAGTGTGAGGAAGAGTTTTTGAAACTTAGTAAAAGACATCGCTGCCAAATGGCATACTCATGGCTCGCACAAGACATGGTTTGCAGCATAGAAATCCCATACTGTGTTTTATTATGAGCCGACATTGCAGCACATTCTTACCGACTACCAATGCCAAAGTAACACAAAATGTCAGCTTAAAGAAATAGAAAAGAAAGTGATGTTATACCTGGAATTCGAGCCAAGTACTTAATCGATTCACAAATGGATTTCGAGGATAGGAGAAGCCATCGCCCCCTCACCCCTACCCTCACTCTTACGATATATTTTGCGACATGACCGACCTATGGAAGAGGGGGAACACCAGAGCAAATCTGATTGACAAGGTTTACTGGAAGGTTCGCCAAGAATATTAGTAGACCAAACGTTTCCTAAGGAGACGACCTTAAGAGGGGTATGTGTCCACACTTATAGCTTCCTTCACTGACCAATCTGGTTTGTTTTGCGGACCGATAACTCAATTTCCGCCATCTTTTCTGACCAGTCATACAAATTACTTTATGATAAATACCTGAGTGCAATTTTCATCAATGAGTTGTGATCTTTCATAAAACGAGCAAGCATGGTAAGGAGTTCCACGATACTTCACATCAAGTGACAGAATTCGTCCAAAGTATTTACCATGATAAAGTTTGCTTTTTATAATATTATAAGTTCTGACATTTTAAGGTAATCATTGGAGAACACCAAACCAGGTCTTATCCTCAGACATAGCAAACTGACTGAAGCCAACAGTCAACAATTCATGAAACTTATTTTTGATTAATTTTCACAATTTGCGATTTCAAGTAAAATGTCTTCTGACTTTCTATTCTTCCTTTAAAGCAGTCTCGTTATACAATTCTTTCACTATTTTCCAGTTCTTCCCTCCAAAATTGCCAATTGCTCCCTGTGGGGAGATAAGATTCACCGACAAGGAAGCTACAACTCTCCTGCTCCCTTCTGGCACCATCCCTGGCAGATAAACCTCAAAAAGGAAGCCAGGTCTTGATTACCTGGTAGCATGTCATTTATGAGTGTCAATCCGCAATATTGCTCTCCGGTTATCATCATGTGAATTGTTGGGTTGTACCCAGGTTATTGCAACGTAAATCGTTGGAGGTATGCCCAGGCTATCGCATGGCTAAATCATTGGGATTGTACCAAGGTTATTGCCAATGTAAATCACTGGGATTAAACCCAGGTCGTTGCAATTTAAATTATTGGGGTTTTACTTAGGTTATCTCAATGTAAATCACTGGGGTATTACCTAGGTTATCTCAATGTAAGTCACTGGAGTTGCACCAGGGTCATTACAATATAAATCACCGCTGTTGCAGCAATGTTATTGCGATGTAAAACACTGATGCTGTACCCAGGCTATCGTAATGTAAATGATTGCGGTTCCACCCATGCCAAGCCCAGTGCATTGTAAATTCGTCGGGGTGTACCCAGGTTATCACGATGTCAATAGCTGAGGGAGTACCCATTGAGGGGACTCCAGCCTTCAGGTGTTTAACAAAGTTTTAAAAAAGCAAGGTGTAATTTGGGTTTACCGGGGTTCAATTTGGAAGATTAATTTTCGTATTTCGTATTGAATATTTTAATCAAGAAGAAGAAGAAAAATACATAGCTTGAAACGTTTGTGCAGTTCAAGTGCCATGTTTTGGCCAAGTAAAACAGAACTAGACGAATGATTCTATTGGCAGCGTTCACCAGCAAATGCAATCGACAGTAACATCTTCAAACACCACTAGGGAGAATGTTTTGCTGCCGAAAAACAATGACAATTTTGACTGCTGACAACTGGCCAAACATTTACATCCTCACTTCAGCACTTCAGATAATGCGTATTGACAATTTATTTAGACGTCGAAAGTAGTGTATAGCTCGTTGATTAAAGCTTGCTAGATTGTAATTCTCTCTTATGACTCACTGTTGAACTGGAAACTCAAGATCGTTGAAGCTATGCAGGGGGTGTGTGGTTTAATCCATCGAACACTTTCCCCACTCTTGGCTACGCCACTGCTCATGTGTGATATTTTTTCCAAGTAGCATGTTACCTGTACAAATATCTAGCAAGGTAATTTGCATACATACTTGTTGAACAGTTTATATGACATTTTCGCCTAAGTACACTTGTACATAACAAAACGCGAAGGTCTATTAAAACATGGAACCCTGAGAAAAACCAATTTCCACGTTGGGACAAAAAGTCAAATTCTCTCTAATTTAGTTCTGTGAATTCACACTTTTAAAATCAAATCTCGGGCTCTTATTACATAGTGTTAGATCTAGCTTATAAAGTAAGAACTCTTGGTCGACTAAATGAAAGTCCTTTTAATTAAGGTGGTCTCACACTTTAAAATTAGATTTTTCTGTGTTTTAGAATTTAGGAGAAGTAATTTCAAGTCATTGTAGTAAATCAAATTTGAACTATCAAAATCATCTTATAAATTAATCAGTTGCCATGGTAATCAAAATAATGGAACCCAAAAACAATAAAATTGTGTACCCACTTCAAACCTGATAGAGTTCAACCAAATGGTCAGTGCATTAGAAGGGAGATATTCTAGGTGCTAAACCAAAAGACGCCTATTTTTTAAACGTTTTTGAGACTTTTTCAGGCTCTTGTAGAAAACACTCAGAATGTCAGAAATAGTTACTATAATATGTACAATATTAGGAAGTATTTAAACAATAAATTAAATTTCATTAGTTCAGTTCCTAAACTGTTATTTTTGCTATCTCTGCTGGAAAGATAGATACAATATGTAAAAAGCTAAACTGAATTTACGCTTGATAAAGATGCTTTTAAGCAGCTTCAAAAACTCGAGAAAAGCAGACTCAAAATTTAATATTAAATATGCCGAATACATTTTGTAGTCTCCTAGCACCTTCAGAAATAATCTGTAGAAAATTTTTATATTCACAATATTTTCATAAGGTTCTGAACTCAAGGCCAAGGTCAAGGTCAACAAAAAATTCTGGAGATCATTCAAGGCCACCGTGGAGAAGAACTTCAATTTTTTCTGGAAAATTCTACATTTAGGGTGTAAGGCCCTCCTAAACACAGATTCTGTCATCATGCTTACGTATACCTATGTGATCTAAAATGTAGTCATTCACGAGGTCGAAACAAATAGTAAGACAATGTAAGTATTCCTGAGGAACAAATAAAGCAAACCATAAGCACAAGCACTAGGTATGAATGCCGCAACCAACGCAACCATGAAAGCAATACAAAAGCGAAACAAAGGTTCTTTAGTCTTGTGTTTGTACTTTCGTTCGCGTCTCTTGAGTGAACAAGGCATACGATATTTCATCCAGACTTATGTGATTAACTATGTTGAGCACAAACCCTGCTTGTTATTAGTTTACCAAAGTAGCAATACCTTCTGGAGACTCCTGTCATTATCTAGCACACAACACAATCGTTTATGTAAAGGATAGAGAATGATCATGTGTGCTCAGTGGGATATAGAGTCCCGAGAATTAGATAGAAGGCCACGAGTGGCTTTCTATCTAATTCGAGGGACTCTGTATCCCACTGAGCACAAGTGATTATTCTCTATCCGTCTTAGAACATGGTCACACCCACGAAGAATTTATTTACATGATTTGTTGAGGGATAATTAGTGTTGCTCTTTATAATTATGTCGGAGCAAGGCTTCTATTTCGGACATATTTTCCCTAGAGAATTTGAACCGCAATGGTCTTGCTTTGTTTTTTAGGTTTTGTTAATTCGCATGCCTGTGCTCAGTGATAGTTTTTTTCAAAGCAAAGACGGGCTGTCGCAGCTGGAGCAACTTGAAATCATCGTTGCAACGCAAGATTTGCTGCTTTCTGAGCCAGTAGATAGTTTAAAATATTTGGAAGATGAAGGGAAACTCTTAGGTCCGAGAAACCTGCTACAGACGTACGGATAAGGCAAAGGGGAAGAAATAGAATTCCAAAGAAAACTAGACAAAATACGGCTTGGGCCGTAAACGTGTGTCGAGCTTGGGCTGAACACCAAAATAGTCAAATTGGAACACTCGGAGATCAATATTTTCGGTTCCCTCGATTTTGTAACGACGAGCGTGAAAGAGGTCAACTATTGGCTAACAAGGTTTATTTTGGAAGCCAGAAGAGCGGATGGCAATCACTACCTAGCCAATACTGTGTATAATATTACACCAACACTGAAGGAAGGTAAAGAGAAAAAAAGTAGGAAACGATGAAGAGGAGAAGGAAGAAAACGACGAAGAAGGTAAAGAAACAGCTTTTTCATCCTCTTGTTCAGTTAACATTAAACATGGCAAAACTCGTATTTCATTTCATCTTTTATTGTGAGATATTGGACGATTTCTGGGATTTCATGTGTGTGTGCACGTGTGTAAAGATTCTGAGTGTGAAGTTCGAAATACAGTTTCGTTCGGTTCTTGAATTACAATTTTGGTAATAAAATTTTTCATTAAAAAACTTTGTCTTGACACCTTTGATACTTTTTTGTCTCATGTTTTTTGCCATTGTCATTGATTAGAATTCACGGTGGGCTGATATGTAAATCATTAGTATGTTTTATATAGAGCATACGAATTAGTCTTTAAAACAAAATAAAACAATACCCTTATTAGTATGCTCTATATGGAGCTTACTAACGTGGCTATTGTTATCTTTTGTTCGAAGCATAGGCTCACTGTGAAGAGTGATTCAGTGGCATATAGAACACGGAAATACTTGCTTCTGATTGGCTGAGTGGGGGTGACCATGTTCTAAGACACATATGTCAAACTCAGGCTCGCGGGATATTTATATTTGGCCCGGGAGGTCACATCAAATGTGCATTAGAGCTAGCCCGCCGCATGCACCGCTAATACTACAAATCCCAGAATGCTTTTCTAGTATGTTAGCGCGCAGCCAAGACCGGCAAGCGCTTTTCCTTTTCTGTTGACAGTCATTAACAACCATACTACCAGTCACCTCGGGCAAATTAATTTCACCCCTTCACAAAAATGGCCAAAAGAAACATGGACAACAGGAGCTTTCAAGACAGGTCGGAGGCAGATTATCTGTTCACGAATATAAAGGACAGACCTGTTTGTCTTGTGTGCGGAGCCAACGTGGCTGTAACGAAAGAATATAACATAAGAAGACACTATGAAACGAAACACCATGAGAAGTACAAGGACCTGGAAGTAAAGCAGAAACTCCAGAAGGTGGAGGAGATTAAAAGAAGTCTGGTTTCCCGGCAGACTATGTTCGTGAAAGCAAAATCAAAAAGTGAGGCTGCTGTAAAGGCTAGCTTTATTGTGGCAGCAGAGATTGCAAAATCAGCCCGGCCCTTTACTGAGGGAGAGTTTGTCAAAAAGTGCATGGTCAAAGTTTACGACATCGTGTGCCCAGATAAAATACAAGAATTTTTAAATGTGAGCCTGAGCAGAAACACCGTGGCTTAGCGTGCATGTGAGCTTTCCACCAATCTACACGAACAACTGATAAAAAATGGGAAAGATTTTATTGCATACTCCCTTGCTGTGGATGAGAGCAGCGACACGTCTGATACTGTCCAGCTGACAATCTTCATCCGTGGAGTGGACTCAAGCCTGTGTGTTACAGAGGAACTTTTAGGATTAAAATCCATGCATGGCACAACCACAGGAAAAGATATCTTTGAAGAGGTATCCAAATGTGTAAATGAAATGAAACTGCCTTGGAGTAAACTTGTGGGACTGACAACAGATGGTGCGCCCGCGATGTGCGTTAAAAAGAGTGGATTGGTCGGCAGGATTCTGGAGAACATGCGGGAGGAACATGCAGGTGAGCTTACAGTTTATCACTGCATCATACACCAGGAAGCGTTGTGTGGCAAAGCCCTGCAAATGGAACATGTTATGATCACCATAACACGAGTAGTTAACTTCATAAGAGCCAAAGGTTTGAATCACCGCCAGTTCAAGTCTTTTCTGGAGGCGTTTGAGTCGGAATAAAGAGATGTGCCCTATCACACAGAGGTGAGATGGTTAAGCCGAGGAAAAGTACTGAACAGATGTTTTGAGCTACGTGAGGAAATCTGTCAGTTCATGGAAAGCAAAGGAATAGACACAACAGAGCTCAGGGATAAAAAGTTTCTGTGTGAGCTGGCATTTCTGTGTGACATTCCGAGCCATCTCGATGTGCTTAACCTGCAGCTTCAGGGGCGGGGCTGTGTCGTCACAGACATGTACGCTGCAGTGAGGACCTTTAAAAAAAGTTGTGTCTGTGGAAGACACAGATGCTGCAAGGAAACTTGGGCCATATTCCATGTTGCCAAACCATGAAAGAGCAAATTTCTCCTGCCGTGCTACCTAGGGCACAGTTTGCTGAAAAAATCAACGTACTCAGTACCGAGTTTACCCAGCGATTTGCTGACTTTGAAGCCCAGAAACGTAGATTTGAACTGCTCAGTAATCCGTTTCCGATTGATGTGGAAAGCGCACCTACCAACCTCCAATTGAAGCTAATTGAACTCCAGTGTAGTGACACGCTCAAATCAAAGTGTAACTCTGTGGGTGCTGCACAGTTTCCATGTTTCCTTCTCGACACAATGCCCCAACTACGTACTCAAGCTGCTCAAATGCTCTCTATGTTTGGCAGCACATATCTATGTGAACAACTGTTCTCTATGATGAAGATGAACAAAACGCCACACAGGAGTCGACTCACTGATGAACCCCTTCACTCCATCTTAAGGATTTCCTCAGCTCAGAGCCTGTCCCTAGACATTGATGAACTTGCATCTAAGAAAAGATGCCAGGTATCTGGCTTAGACCAATGTGCAGAGTAAATCAGAGTGTAGCAAACTGAGCTTGAATATTTTCTTTATGCACTTTTTCTACTCCAAGGCATGGACTGTTAATAGTTGAAAAGTTGGATTTTTATTGAATGTAATTATTATTTTTGGTTGTTTTGTTGTTGGCTTTGATAAAAAGATTTACTTTAAAAAGGAACTTGAAAGGATGCAGAGAGAGACATAATTTATTTTATTTATCAAAATAAAAAATGAATGCCACTGATATGTCTTTTATTTCAAATTTAATTTCTCATGTGTTTGTTCCAGATTCTGTGTTTAAGCAAAACTAAAGTTTGTTTCTATATAAAAAGGTTAAACATTACATATCAGTTGCAATTAATTTTTCAATAAATATTGACTTTGGCCCGTGACTCTATCTCAGTTTCTAATTTTGGCCCACTGTGAATTTGAGTTTGACATCCCTGTTCTAAGATAATAAATTAAAGGAATGCTAAATATTTGAATTCCGCCCCGCATATCATGAAGACTTAAGAATTTCATAAAATATCATTTTGCTTGTTAAACCTTAGTATTCCACTGACAAGTAATTAACTGAAAATGAAAACCAATACTTCTTTCAGTCACTTCTCTTGTCTATTCAGAACTTATTTGTAAAGTTCACGCGCGCTTAATTGCGTCGACGAAAACAAGCCACTTCACAACAGGAATCAGAATTCGTCGAATAAGATAAGTGCATGCCTAACTTGAAATTTCTAGACGAACTAACCAGATAGGTATCTCGTTTTCCTGTCTCACTTGAAACGGTAAGACTATCCAATAAAATCGATTTTTCCTTAGTGTTTTACTTTTCAATTTATATCACTAATATCACGGATTGGCAAACATCTAGCATGGTACTACAATTCAGACATAATACTGGTATGTCTCGACCTAACACTGGGATGTAAATCCCACAGGAAACACTCCTGTGCCGGATTTATATCAAGAACTTTGTTGAACGCGACCAGTGATGTTGCTTGTAAATTTCTAGATTTACAACAGTGCCCTGGGTCGCGTTTAGTAACCTTAAACGTTCAATCAGGCATATACAAAGCGTGTTCAAATTTCCTTGAGACGGAAATTTCGAACTATAATCTCCTGGTAATCCTTAACTAAATGGCAACTACGATTTAAGTACCTTACCTCAGTGCCAATAAAATCTAATGAAATGAAATGATACTCCAGTTGAACGTGATCAAAACTTGCAATCTTAACGGATCTTCTTACGTGGCAATAAATTTCTTACACTAGTTTCCTTTCAATATTTTACAATTACGTTGGCTTATTAAATCTAGGTTGACCAATGGCATGACACATTCCATCTTCCTGATTCATACCTTGATCGGTTGGGTAGGCATTAATTTTCTATTGGCTATTGCCAAGGGTGATGCACCCCTCCTCATTTCCTAAACCTAAAATGTGCAATTGTAGATTAAGGGGGGGAGTGAGAGACAAGGTATATACAATTGCATGTATTCTGACCAACTTATGATCAGTGGAAACAACCGGTTTTGCTCGGACATTTTACTAAAATTTAGTTCAGCAAAACGAAATGGGAAATTGACAAGAATTGTCGTTATAATATGACAGTCAAAGAAATTTCAATTTATCCTTTGGAATATGTAATGAACAAACGGATTTCATTTTGTTTGTAAAAACAAAAAGGATTTACGCGACCAAGTCGACCTGGTCACTGACGTTTTTACCATGTTGTGACGTCTTCTGTACACCTGTATAAAAACCTGGTTTGAATATATAGACCCCTTGGATTTACTCCCCTGTTGGAGGAAAAATACTTACAAATAAAAGAATTACATGAATTATTTAATCGG